>JAEQBH010000608.1:0-600000 GCA_016808115.1 Tetrastigma voinierianum
GATTTAGAACATATTGAATGAAAAGATGAAATGTTTGATATTAAAAACATCAATCTGTGATCCAAAAATGAGAAAGCAGTACAAATCCGGGCTTTGCTTCTCTGATGCGTCACTCTTACTGAATTCCTGTGCCTCGTTAAGTACGCCTCCCGATATACGATTTAAGGCCATTAGTACTTTAAATGATGAGGTCTTGGATCTACGGTCGCGGCGATAAGGGCTTGTCATGACGTCTGAGACTGATATCGCTGTGGGACGTCCTTGACGTGTGGCTCATTTTCTGCTTTGCTCCCCACCGGCCTTCCAAGGCCCCATTCCTTGTTTTTTGCTCAATACTGCATCAATAAACACAATGGGAGTCTAGCCACCAAAACACTATGAAGTACTATAAAATAAACTTTGAAAATGGCAGAAGCCTTCCAGACTATAATATGATATTTAGACACTCATCCACACCCCAAACTTAGTTTCTTGCTTGTCCCCCAACGAGAATGGACTAAACTGGCTCCCTGACCCCCTATGTGGATGGAGCTAACACAAAAGTAGTAATGCATCTTTGTAAAAGTAGAGGATCAATTGGACCGACCACCGCTGCTTCTGTTTGCTTCGAGTTCACGAGATGCATAGTGTTAAACTTTGGAAAACTCAGGTTGAACTAGGTGGGGTGTGGCTAGCTCAAATTCCATGGTACCGGCAACCTTTCCCAATGACCCCCTATGTGAAGCCGCAGTGGGTGGCCTCCAGGTGTGCCTGAAACTTCAGGCACCCCCAGGCTTAAGCTCGGCTTACCTGTTGCGGAAGAAACTAGCAAAGAAAGATGAGGAGCACCCATTTTTATTCTTGTGAAATGCTGAAACTACAGGTGTACCTGGAAATGGAAAGATCATAGTGCCAGGGTTTTGAATTTGAGGATTTTCTGTGGCGGATCATTGGTGACTCCCACCGGTTGATTGAGAACACTGAACGTGTGGATTTTCATCAAACTTCACCCCTGAACATCGGCTGAGCTTCAAGGCTAAGTTTGTGGAAAAATCCATCTTACATCTCCCCATGTGTGAGCGTTAAGTAACTGAAGCTCGACGAGTTGGCTTAGGGCATTAAGAGCTTTGAAAGGCCCCTCGGGCATGCGGGATTAGATTAGGTGATCCACTTATTCTGGCACTCTGACTCTTTTTGACTTTTCCTTCTTCTCTTTTTCATTTGTCTTTTATTTTATTATTATTTTTATTTTATTTTTCTTTTGTTGGACAGGGCTCGTTATGTCCTCTTTTGATTGGGTGTATACTTGAATGGTTAGAATCTCTCCCAAAAGTTTATCAGAGCTTAAAGTGATTTGGTCTGAAACACTATGCATACCTGAAGGTAGGTATTGTGTGAGTGCTTTGTGACAGGATCATCGAGAAATAGTTTACTTTGACTGTTGGGTTGGTTAGCTCTGAAACCTTTCACCTATTCGACTAATTGAGCATCCAAGCGGTGTATCATCAGTATCCATGTGCGAGTGGTCAAAAAATTGATCCTCGACTTTCAACATGGCACATACACATAATTACTACATATACAGACTGACTGTAACACATCTGAAACAAACTAACAAGACTCTGACCAAAATAAATGGAAAAATATATAACGGCCCGAAACTCTGCTTGGACATACAACTAATATGCTGAGGCGAAACAAAAGCACTACATAAATACTAAAAACAGAAACGAAGCCGATCAACACCTCCCGAACAAAATATCGGTGTCCCCGAAACAATAGTAGGTAAAGGGGCTCTCACCCCAGTGATCCGCTATATAGGTGGCGGTGGTGATGTGAGCGGGGTGGGGAAAGCAAGAGTACATGGAGATACAGGGCTGGGACTCTACTCTTCTGAAGAATGATGATGGCTGATTGGCCGGGACGATGCACTATCAGCACGGAGGCCTCCCATATCACGGCTGTGACGAGGAGACTCGGTGCTCCCGACAGTGATCCGGGAATGCATCGAAGCTACGTAAGTGAAACCTGCAGGGTCTGGCGAGGATCGGGTGAGGCCCGGATGGGGCACTCACGTTCCGCTGAGGGTGGTGGTGGAGGTGGGTGGGGCGGGGACTGGCCCGATGTCTCCTGAGGGATCTGTGGGAAGCCCATGCTGAGCACGATAGTATGCGGCTCATCCTGCGTCCAGGGCTCATGGCCGGAATCATAGTTTTCCCCCTCGGGTCGCGGGACTGGTGGCTGTCCGGCTTCGACTATCGCCTTTATAGGAATGGGCGGACGCTCATTATCGTCGAGGCACCGACTTGTGCGACCAAAGATAGGAAGGGTGCGAGTTCATCTTTGCGTCCGGTTATGGAGGATGGCATCCCTCGATAACTATGACATCGAAGGGTATATCTGTAGATTGCATAGTTGAGCAAGGCATGCGATCACTTCACCACACACGTTAAATGATGCCAGAATGCGAGACACGGCGTGATGAAGTGGTGCGGTTGCAGGAATGAAGGCCAAATGCTTTGGCCTTGGGAGTGGGCGCGGCATGGCTCGCCTTATTGATTTTCCGCTCACGCCCGACCATTTATGGTGTCTGCGTATTGTAATCTCGGGGTGGTCGGGGACTGGCACCGTGGAGCGAGTCGAGCCGGCTCCGAAGGGACATGCTCTGGGCGTAATAGCTATTGATGAGCTCCATGCCACTGATGACCAGGCCACCTTCTTCTTTGGGAACATATCAACTGGGAGCGAGATTGGCGTAGAACTCTGCTTTGCTCATCGACTATTTGGATGGTGTAGTTTGGCTGAAACACGCATATCTTTGCTTGCAATGGTCTTTGCGAGGAAAAGTCATCAGGATAAGGTAGAGCACTCTCCTTGATGAGCAATCGGTTTGCAAATGAGTGCCGCCGTCGGCGGCCTGCCGATTCTGAGCCGTGTGACATCGTAAGTGGGGGTCGGGGACCTCTGTTGAAGTGAGCTCTGGCAGTGAGCAATTTTTGTCTTTACTGGGGCATGTCGACCTTCCTAGAAGACACATGGTGGCTGAGCACAGAGTGGACTTTCTTGACTTAGACCAAAACAAAACAGAAAAAAAACACTTTACCTGGTGGTACTAAAGCAAACCAAAACTACTAGAATTGTAAAGCACAAGAAACTACTGGCTATGACTCCCGAGACCACAAAATAAACCTAGCATTACTAAAGCGTGAACTGCAAGATCCTAGTTCAACGTAGATATGCGTGGTACTGAAGGCGATCTGACCTGAGCGAGTGAGTGTGGTGAATGCCACGATGACCGGGACGGTCATGGCGGGAGGCTTTCTGCAGGGTGCCGGGAGCGATCGGAGGGCAATGAGGGCCTCCGTGGCGTGAGGAAACTCCGGTAGAGTGGTGAGGAGAGCTCTGCGAGAGGTCTAGGGTTTCGGGTAGTGGTGTGTGTGCGGGGTGAAGGCTCAAAGAATGAAGCTGTTCTTTGCTTAAAGCGAGGGCAGCGTAGCGGCGTTACGAGAGAGGCGAAACGGCGTGTCTGGCGATGTTGATGGCGTAGCGTCGGCGTGACGGAGAGTGGCACTATAATGAAATGTCGGAACGAGAGACTCATAAAAATTCATGTGCGGTTGGGGATCACGTCGGCGGCGTGGCGGACACCAAAATTCCATTCGGCGACTTTATGGAATCGTCGGCGGCGGCTGACAAAGACAATTTGGATGTCCACGGCGTTGGCCGTCCGGCATTGGGCCGTGGCGTTCTTGACTCAACGTCGCGAGCATTGATGAAGAAGGCTTTGAATCCCGAGTAAAAAAGTTGTACTTATTGATGATTTCTTGAGTGAACCTCATCTTAATTGTGACTTCACGGACTTGTAATGCGCTTAGAGCAGATCACTCCCTCACTGTATCATTGAGTCTGAGTGTTTCTGGTAGCGAAACACAGTGAAATTTGAAACCAGTCTTTAAAAATCAAACAATAAAATTAGCACTGGAAGGGAAAGAGTTTAAGAAAACTTGGGTTACTCACAGTAGCGCTATGTTTAATGTCGTTAGCTCGGCGACCACGGATATCAATGTGCTCAGAACACGACTCTATGTTGATAAACTTACTCAGCAAATGCTGCTGGCTATCAAGATGATTGTATCTGCAAGAAACTTCTGCGCCTCCATAGTACGGTTTCTGTCGTTGGGTGGTATTTGTGAATGTGCCTTTACCGGTCTTGTAACCGCCCCGCAGGTATCGAAGCAGACCTTGGCGTCCTTTGTGGCGGACCATCAGAGACTTCAATTTCCCCGAAAGCAAAGCGAGGTGAATAGAAGAACTTGTTGTCTGGTATGAACCTCGCACGTGATGTGTTTGCCGTGCGAGCTTTGGTCTTTTCCACTTGCAAATGCGGGGCGTTTTCATAAACCGTTTAAGATTAAATCTAGTTCAGCGAGTTGATGATCGATTTCATGGAGGCCCAATGTATTATCCATGTTTAAGCTGTCAGTGGCCAACGGAAACTGATGTCTAATTCTCTTGGGAGATGTTGCGGCTTTAACATAAGCAAATTTACGACGGTGACATCACCCCGAAGGAGTTTTAATGTTGTCTAGGGTATGCCCGAGTGCATCTGTCCATCTTTTAAAGACCAAATCTTCACAATTTGATAAGCTGTCTTCTGGGAATGTGTGATTTCTAAGTTTGATACCTCTGCTTGTCCGTTAGATATTTGTGGGTGGCCTCTTGAGATGTCGATGACGTGCCTATGCTTTAAGACATATCAATTGCCTTATTCTTTGAAATGATTTTATTAACTCTTGCTGATCAATGCTGAGGGGGTTCCAAAGCGTGAGAATATATTTTCTCTTACCTTGTGAGGGGTGAACACAACCTTGGAAAATATTTAGATGTAGTGTGAGGTGCCTCCACCGGCTGAGACATAGTCTCACTTGCCGGTGGATGTATAAGTTGCTATATGATCAGAAATGGTCATGAAATCTATCCCCCATAAATCAAACAATTCTACACCAAAATGGGATGCATGGTGGCTCGTCCTTTCTAGAGATGTTCCCATTCGTTGACGTCTGATGGAAGCTTGGAATTGATGAGCATCTTTAAATAAAGATGACGGAGTAAAAACCCAGTCAAGTACCTTCTGTTTCTTTGTTATACGGCACTTTAGAGGTGCCGCACCACGGTGAGTGTGACAATGGTTAGAATCTTTGTTTATCTTCGGGCTTTTTATCTCCTTATCCGTCGGCTTACAGTGTCACGTAAAAATTAGCTCATCTAATAGTGTTTCAAGTATGCGAAGAAAACCTCTTTAAAGCTGATAGTTGATTAAAATTCGGAGGACTACTTTGTACAAATAATTCATAATCTGCCCGAACCAGCACAGACTTCTACCCTCTTTTCCTCAATATATTCTGCAGAGTTTCTCTGTCTGGAAATTAAATATTCACCGGGAACATATCCTCTGGCCCCTTCCGGTCGTGAGAAAGATGGTGCACTTGGCTGGAGTTTTGATGCCTTTTCTTGTAGCAATTTCTCATTCGAGATTCTTGCAACTAAAGGACCACGGATTAAGCGGGGTTTTGCATCTTTCTTAAGCCAGGTCATCAGTGCTGTGGCGGAATGATCGATTATTGCCCGACCTTGTTGTCAGGCTATATTTGAACTGCAGCCACTGAGAAAGCAAATCGATGGCCCGGCGGTTCTTTCTGCGCCCAGTGGCATAGTCTAAATTGAGCATCATTTCAAGGTTCAACTAGCATAATAGATTACGAAGATTTTTCTCTGGATTTACCTTGAAGCGCTAATCAGCGAAGTATTTGGCGTCACACATGAGTTCAAATGGGGAAAAGACCAATCTGGTGCCACGACGATAGCGGTTGAGGATCAACTTATCCTTCAACCGCTGAAAGGCACCTGACATTGTGAATCAAACTCAAATGATACAGGATCACACGGACCTATGAATTTGAATTGCGGTTTGCGATCTAAGAAAATCTATGATAAACCATATTCTTTCCGATCAGTGGCTGGCTTGAATCCTTTTCTTAGATGAGGGTGGAGCAACTTTTCAATTAGCTAATCTCTTCTGCCTATCTACCACATATCCCCTCTTCTTTGAAATCAGTGTGCTCCAGGGACCATACCCTCTTGTATAAAATGGCACTTTTCCCAATTGAGCACTAAGTTCAGGACTTTCTTCACGTCTTGCCACGGTCTGATTCATTAGAATTTTCTTGATTTATCAGTGAACTTTTATTCTTTGATCGTCCATGAATATCTCAGTTGTCCTTTCAACCATGTGAAGGAATATAGCCATCATATCATTGAAAAAGTACGGTGCATTGCACAGTCCAAAGAGGCATCATGAAATGAGTGTACCATAAGGACGAGCTAAAGGTATAGATCTTCCTCCACGATCTTGAGCTGCGATTTGATTGCGCCGGGTATCAACCAAAAACAATATAGTATTCATGACCGACTAATCGATCTGGCATCGATCAAAGCGCGGCAATGGAAATGATCTTTTGGCGGTGGCTTTGTTCAATTTTGATAGTAATTTCGTCCTCACACGTGTATTCGAGGCGATAAGATGTTGTTTGATCGTGGCGAGTTGTTGCCATGCCGGCACTACGAAGTAGGCTTACCATGCATACGAAATGGAAATTAATCGCCCGATCTCGGCGCCATTTTAGAACTCTTTCCGGACTACCTCAGCCGTTAATGTGGGATTTTAACCTCATTGCCTTCATTTTGGTTTTATGCTCCATCTTCTATTGAATACCCAGATGCATGCACATGAAGGGCTTGAATCCTTTTAGATCTTCAGGGAACCATCCGAGAGTGCATGTTTGTGATCTCTGAAGGACCTCGATACTTCTCTTCCTCACGATGGAATCCGAAGATCTTTAGACAATCATGGGTATAGCGTGATTCGTGACAGTATGCATGCCTTCAAATATGGCTGGTGGGGTTTTGCATTCATCTTGGGTGGTTGCTCAACTGATGTGGATTCGGCGTTTAACTCCTTGGAAGTTAAAATGTTTTCTTCTGTGTAGAAAGGTATCGTTAACATATTCTTACGCCTCTGGCACCTAGGGTTTCTCGGGCTCGTTCTCCATGCATTTCTGTCTCGAAAGATCCCGGTGGGACAAGCCCATTTTGGGCATAAACTCTACTATTTAAACCATGAAGCAAGTATCTAGCTCTGCTTGGGTGTCTCAACACATGAACACATTAACTGCCGTCTTCTTGTCTCTGATTTGAGTTCTCATACGAACATCGATCCATTTCTTTCTATGTTTTATTCTTTCTGCCGATTCTGAAAGCAGTCACCCAGTTATCGGTATTTCTTTATGCCCCATAATATCTAAAACAATAAAATCTGCTTTGGGAAGAATCTCGATTTGTGACAACTACCAAGACATCTTCTATTGCTCTCCACTGGATGCTTCAAGGTCTGTCCTGCTGTGGTAGAGCTGCTGAGCGTGGTCGGCGGGCTTCACCTATTGGCGTTTGAGAAAATGGATAGGGGCATAAGATTAATCTGGCGCAGAATCACACCAGGGCTCTCGAATGGCATTTCGGCTGGTGCAGGGATAGTGGGCTGCAGGTCCTTGAGCTTCTGTGGCGACATAAAATATGTGCACCTTCCCCTCAGTCAAGATTCTTTGTTTGAAATCACGGCTAATCTTCTCTTGGAATGGGATGTCTTCATGAATTTCACGTAGCCTGACATACATGCTCAAGGCATCGGTAAGCGGGATATTGATGTGTAACTTTTGAATCCGATCCATGAATTTGGTGAATTGCTTATCGATTTACCACTTCTTGAGGCGTTGTGGGTATGGGCGTGAGCGGCGCTGCTTGATGAGGATTCTCTGTGACATTGTTTCTCTGAAATTTGTTCAATATGCGCATCAGATACTACTGCTCCACGAATTGCGAATGACCTTCTCGATCTCTAAGCGGTCTCTGCAGTGGTTGTAGCGTATTTCCAATTCTTTCCCTTCCGGCGTAATTGCTTTAACATACTTTCGTTCCATCTCTTCTTAGGTTTACTTAGTTGCAGTAAGGAACGGTTGTCTTCCGTGATGGTTGCGTTTGGCCCCATTTGTGCCTCCAAACTTTCGGTGTAACATGGTTGTTATTGCGGTTGCCCCAATAACTTTATCTTTGCTTTCAGTCTCATTCATGAAAGCGATGGGAAGTTAACATACGTCTTGAAGCTTGGTATAAATCGACTTTTTCTCGAGGGTGATTTCCGCCTTTAGTTCGGTTCGATGCGCGTATTACGTTATTCTGCCACCGCTATCATGTGATTGTTCGACTATTAAGTTCCGATTATTCATACCCTTATTTTGATTATTGCGGTCGATATTTGTTTCCCATGCGGTCCTTCTTTGTTGTGATTTGGGCTGGACACGTCGCGGGCACTCTCTTGTAGGATTTCTGATTGACATTCCTGGCGTGCTGTTGTGCGGTCCCCACAGAAATTCATAACTCCTGGGTTGATCTGGATAGAAGTTGGCAGTTCCTTGCTGTCGATTGGCATTTGATAAGGCATGCACACTGAAGTTCGCCCGGTTATTTGAGGACCTGCCTCATTGCTCACAATCTTCTGGCACTGCTTTTCCGTTGTCTTCTACTCTGTTCCTTGGTTTTGTAGTGGATTCTTGGCATCTTCTAGATTTCATAAAACTTAGTCTGTGGTTTTCTTCATCGGTCTCCTCTGGCTGAAGCGTCGATCAGTACTGTTCCGATTTAGATTTCTCAGGACTCATTATGGAAGGTGTGGACTTGCATCATCACGAGGTTGATCGGTGTGGGCGCCCATCTAATGGTCGGCGCAGTGTCATCCCATGCCCTGCGGGTTCTCACCCTCAGTTACGGCCAAAGAAAGTATTGATCTCTTGCAAGGTTGTACGATTTTTGAAGATGGAAAGAACTTAGTGAAATTTTTGCATATAAATCATTCCATGTAGTGATTGAATCGATGTTGGTTAACCGGTGCTTGACTCTATCAGAGTGAGATGTAGAACAACCATAGCACAGGAGCTTCTTGAGTGACTCCATTATGTATTTGATAGTATATGAAGCTTCAAGGAGTTAGTCAAACAACATATTCGGATTTCTCATGGGTAATTATGGAGCAGATGTAAATACGAGCTTATCATCTTGTAGTGACGATTGATTATTTGCTTGAATAGTTGGTGCGTCAAATGGTATGCGAACAGTTGGTGGTAAAGCAATTCATCTATGATAACCGAAGAAAGGATCATCGGCTGTATAAGCGAGTGCGAGTGCTTCGCTAGTGATTCCCATTTAAGCCTCTACATGCGTTCGATCATTCGATGCGAGATTTTGTTCCTCAGTGTTTTCCATGATTATTTGGATTTCTGTCCCATTCTGTTCTGTTCTCTGCATGATGCATGGAAGTCTTTAAACCGGATCAAATGGTGTTGGTTAGTTTGATCTCGATGTCGCATGTATACCCAGAACTGCAGCACAGTAACACCTGCAGACCAGCAAAAGCCCAGATTACGAGGCAGCAAAAATAAAAAGTAAGAAAATTCAGGAATAATATCTAATTTATTTAATTCTCTATATCAATCCTAAACTTTGTCACAACATGTTTCAAAAACTTGACGAAGGGTAGAAAGCATGATTGTATAATAGGCATAATAACGCTTTATGTGCGCGAGTGTATGTGTGTCGCCCAGTAATATAGTACCACGTACTCCGCGATGCGGATGCGATCTGAGGACGGGTCTGGCCAGTGACTCTAGAGGTTGAGCTTTGGATAATAATAAGAGATGATTTTGGGAAGAAAGTGAATATCATAAGGAAAGTCGACTAAGTTTTGGGTCCCGATGGAGTGGCATTGAAGACTAGAGGTTATATCTCCACAATCACTTTTAATGGATTGTTCTTAAGGATATTGCCAATGTATTTACAATTTGTAGATGGCGAAAATTGATCTTATTCTGAGATACTCTCTCTCTCTCAGGGTATATATCAGCTTTCTATCTCATGAATAGAGTTGAGTATGTATCTCTATCTCAGCTGGGTGCATTAGGATCTTAAATGTTTAGTGACCCGAATGCCTGGAGGGATGGAATATCTACATTTGCAGATCTCTTGTGTTTGCTCTGAATCACTGGATAACCTCTTCTCTTTGAATCTGGGTTCTCAGGTGCCTTCCTTTCTGCCAATGTTATTGGGGACATCACCATATAATTGAAATACAGGATATAGAGAAAGTTCACACAACAAATTGATAGCAGCTAAATAATATAAATGTCGAACTTTAATCCATCTGACATATGGCGGGTTCAAAATATATAACCTAGGAATAGATTTAGAACCTATTGAATGAAAATATGAAAATCATTTTATGTGACAAAACATCAATCTCAAATCCAAAAATGAGAAGCATTTAAAATCAAGGGCACTTCGCCCGAGGAAGTGCGTCGCTCTTGCTTTCACGGAATTCGTGCCTCGCGGTCCGTGCGCCTCCACGATACCCGATTTCTAACCCGTTCGTTGCTTCCGTGGTAGGGTGGGGATTACCGAGCTGGCGTGGCGACGTTACGCGTCAGCGTGACGTTGAGCGTCGCGGCGTTGAGGCGTCCGCGGCGTTTACGCGGTGTTCGACTTACGCGTGCCGAAGCCGACTGCGTGCGTGGCGTTGGAATCGCGCGGCGATGCGGGGCGTTGGGGCGTCGCGACGAGAGCGTCGCGGCGTGACAACCATTTTCTTGCTTTGCTTTCCAAATTAACGGCTGAAGCTACTTCATGTTGCCCTTTTGCTCAATATTGCATCCAAACCAAACACGAATCGAGGAGTCATTCACCAAAATTATGAAATTACTACTATAAAATAAACACGAAAATAGCTTAAGTATTGAGTATAACATAGTGTTTTAGACACTCATCAATTTTTTAAAAGTATTATTTAAAAATAAGGTAGAAAAATAAATATTTAAGGTCTATGGTACTTAATTGCAATGGTACTTCACATTAGATATTTCATAAAATTAAAGTAAACATCTTTTGAACACGATTTCAATGTAAAATTAATGAGATTGTGTCTTGAAGCACGATTTAAATTGTAAACTTTGAAGTGATGTTTGAAAAACTATATTCAGTGTAAAATTCTGGTAGTGTCTTAAAAGCACGATTTCGATCTCAAAAATTCTAAAGTCGTGTCTTTGGGCTTACGATTTGATCTCAAATTAAAGTGTATCTTTAAAACACGATTTCATAATAACAGCAAAAATGCACGATAACCTTCTTCTTGATTTAGTTCATAAACTAAAAAATCAAAAGTATCTTGCGTGTGATATATATAAACCATGTGCAACAACTTAACTACCCGATGATAATATCGAAATATATAATATAATATGTCGAAAATGATAATAATTCAAAAGTATGTATTGACAGAAAGTGCTCTAAATGTATAAATTACAAAGGTCATTAAGTCAACTTATACATAAAACCCTTTATCTCTGTTTCTTACATGAAGGAACCTTCTTCTTTCTTTGTGGTGCCAAGTCTACATCTTTTTACTTCTCTGTTCTTTAATAGGACCCTCTTTGATGCTGAACTATCTTAGCACTTGTTCTCTTTATAGTCCCATTGCCTCGTCCTAGTCAATTTGTCCTTCAGACATGATTTGGCTGGTACGATGGCATAATTAAAAGGTGTTAGTAATGGAGTAGATGGCTCTAACTCACCTCATTTCTCTACTTTCTACTAACATACTTTGAATATTATCATTTTGGACATTATTATATATTTGGACATTATCATCGGGTAGTTTGTCAAGTGCATTATAATTCCCCTATTGATGTTGGAAGAGACACAATTTTTTGTTATGAAGCTGGTGATGAAGGCTCGAGGAAGAAAGGTTGTTTAGTGCATTTTAAGGTTATTTATGAAGAAATATCGTGTTTCAGAACGCGACTTTAAGGCTACCTTTGAGAGCAATGTTTGAAACCGCGACTTTGAAACACACAGCGAAACGTCGTGTTTTCCAACTACGACTTCAAGAATTTGACCTGATCATGTTTGAAGACACGACTTCAAGAATTTACATTAGTCGTGTGTTGAAACGCGACCAGTACATAAGTATCTACGTGGCGTGCTGATGGCCCCGAAAATTCCCACCGCTCAGATTCCTATTATTTTTCACAACAATACAAATAATAATTTTAAAATAATAATGTCTATTACAAAAGCCCCTTCTAACCTCTACAACCTCGCACAAGGCCAGCCCTTTGATGCTTATTCTAGATCTCAACTCCCAACACAATCTTATCCCGATAGACATAATTTGCAAATACGGTGGTGCCTCATTCATAATATGTCTACGCTCTCTTTTCCCCTTTTCATCGTGAAACTCAATGCCAATAGAGCTTCTTCTTTTTTTTAGTGCGCCAAAGTCTGACAATCTTCAACCCATAGTTCCACCATCCTCGCGAATCCATCGGTGATCGTGTTGGCTCTAGCTTTTCCCACACCGAAAATGGCAGGCTCTTATGTTTCCGCATTTTGTTAGGGTTTTTCCACTCAATTTTTCTCCGCAGTAACTGGTTCTCTCTTCATTTCTTTCTTTCTTTCTTTTTAGTTTTATCATTTTTTTGGCTTTGATTTACTTCTACTATACAGTGCTTTGAATTTGCTTTAATTTAGGGTCTTTGAGGATTTTATTTTTCAAAGTTTTGGTTTGATTTTGTGGGTTTTGAGTGTCCGTGAAGATGTGTGTGTGCTTGAGTTGGTTTGTTCAATGAATTGTTTTTTGATTTTCCATGTGTTTTGCATTTTGTTTAGTTGGGGGAGAAAATGAGAAGGAAACGATCAATGTCTTTGAATTAAGGAGTTTTAATTATTGGGGGCTCAATCGTGGGTGACCCAATTACTTAGATTGTTTGAGGAGATCTTTTCTTTGTTTTTATATCTTCAAGAAAAATAACAAAAGAAATGTGAATAATTAGTTGATCAGTATATAGTTCAATTATTGAAGGAAATTTGTATGAAACCATTCTTCTTTATGAATGTGGTAAATTCTAACACTTTTTCCATGTTGTTTTAGCCAATAAGATATGATACAATATCTTTGATCTTCTTTTAAAAAAATTTCTTTCTATTCCATTGTTGCATAAACCCCATTCTTTTTCTTTCTTTGCCATTATGCGTTGTATAGCCACTGTAAGCTGACTTTGTAATTTTCCTCTTTGTGGTATCACTATATTTGTGTATCTACTAATTCTCTTTAATGCTCCATAGTGTTATTCAGACCCTTGCAAATCTGATTATTGTAGTATTCTGTATCATTTGAAATGTTTAAACTTAATTTTGGTAAGTATCGGTGAGACTATCGATAACAGATGACAACGTATTCATTTTCTTGGATATCAAATAAGATGGTCATTTGATCCTTTGGAGTCCTTGTTGAAGACAATTAATATCTCTATGACAGTAGGTGGGTAATTTGAACCTCTTCCCCTTTTCTATTAACAATCTTGTAACCCAATAGAGGCTTCTTTATGCGGCTTTGTCTCCCGCAATAATAGAGAGACTTCCATACCAGTACAAAGGTACGGGGCAGGGGATCACACTTACCACAGACCTCTAGAGCTTTTGAAGAAGCCTTCCGGACTTCCATTAATCAATACAGAGAAAGAAGTTATGGTAATGCACCATTTCATCCAGTTAACCCACTTCCTCATGACATCATCCTTGTAACACCCCGAAATATACCCTAATTGTTTTCATCCATGACATCGACTATTACCTCTGTACAAACATAAGGATTATTGGTATAAGATTTATAGCCGCATGCAAGTATAAAGTCTGCTTCAAATATATATTATATGATATAAACTGCGTAACTCTCTCACGGGAGATCACGAGCAGGCATGATCTGTATAAGTCTGCAGTGAAATTATAAGTTTATTATATGAATGCATTAAAGTCACGATGTTTATCTTTTGTGCTGCATTCTTGTTATATGTCTTACTATATACTAGAATATTACTACGCATGTGTATATGTATATGATTATATCATTTCTAGCACTAGCGTAAAAGCAGCAAGGATTTACCTCGATCAGTGTAGGTACGTTGGAGGGCGATAAAGCGATCTTTACCATGCAATTTGAGCTGGCATAACACTATGTAGGGGTAGCAATATCACCTATTAGGTTTGCTCTACGATTTATATAAATGTAAATATACGAGTTTTTGTATATATATATATATAACGCATATATACATATATATATAACTATATATGTGTGTGTGTGTGTGTGTATGCAAATACCAGGACTCGGGGCTGTATGTATTGTCTTTATAAGCACCCTTTCGATGTGTGTAGTTTGTTTTTAGCATCTTTAGATATGTTCTTTTGATTCATTTATAAGACTTGAACGCACACCAATGTACAGAAAAAGGAGAACCTGAGTCCCAGATCAGTCTGGCGCCTCTCTCCGGGATGACAATCCTTCTCTAAACTTGGCTAGGCGCGGTTGTTGTAAACCGCGCCCGGGCGAGTGCCCGCCTCCGCAGATTGTATCTCTGTGAACCTTCTGAGCCTCTCGGTTGAAAAGGTAATTCCAGACTAATGTAACTATATCAGAAGTTCGTGAATTCAGCCCTTGAATATTTTCCCTCCATTCGCTCGATAGGGTTGAATGAGGGAGGCTTGGAAAGCCGAGCACAATATCACTTCTTGAATATTACTTCTCAGATGAAACACCATTGATTTTGTTTTTATATGGTTGACCTCTTGTGATTATGTGTCTATGAAGAGAACTTGTGCTTGTCCTTATTTTAACCAAATTCCCAGATTTACGTGTGAGACACATGTCTCCTCCAATCGACCTTTTTAAAATATAACATAGCTTTCACTTTTGCTTCCATCATTCTGCATGAGTGGGTTTCATGACAGCTATCCCAATGAAACAGGGGTCTTCAAGGTAGCCTTCTTCCTCTCCTCCACTCTCCCAAAGACTTCTTTTTTCTAGCTTTAGGATTGCACTTCAGGGCACTGGGCATGTAGAAATAAAGCGCAGGCTGCAACCTCGATCATGCCAAACAATTCCTTCTTTGGATTAGCAGATCATTTGCCCAGCCACTTGTTTTCGAATCCAAATGGCGCTGACCTCTAGTAGCTGGGCCTCCACATTCTAACAACAATGAATGGTGGGTGGGTTTTGAAGAAAGCGAGCTCTAGTTGGTCTACAGGTAGATATCCCATTCGTTTGACAGCTCAGGAACCTATCTAGCCTGACATTCTCACTATTGTTCAGCCCCATTCCATGAATAATTCCCCATGAAGAGATAGATCTTTTAACTCCAATTCATAAGTGTAATAGGAAAATCTACCTCAGCCCACGACCTGGTATCTTCCGCCTGTTTAACCCTTAGGAAGCCGGCGTAACACACATTGAAGTCTTTCTCCATTTATAAAGTTTCTCCCCAGATACCTAGTTGCCTAAACTCCTATCCCACGGGAGTCCCCATGAGCACACGAAGGAGGACCATAGACACACAAGACCGGTGGTATCCCCCGAGTTCTTAAAAATTGTAAGAAATAGAAGAATTTTTTGCTTTTCTTGACACCGGCGGTGCAACATACAGACCTGGAAAATTATAACATGTAACATTCAAAAATATACCCCAGTTTTTATATGTTTAGGGTATATAAAATAAGTTAAAATTTTATCTCGTTCGAAAAAATGAAATTTGAAGAGCAAAGCAGTAGTTTTGCAGCTTTAGATCTGGAAAATTTCTAGATCTCGGATGTGAGGCAATTTGCGCCGTTGGGTCGTCTGAAATCTAACTTTCTGTCGTTGTTAAATTAAGAGGCAGGTGAATATTCACAATTTTTAAGGTGAAACTTTGTGAAAAGCAGGATTTGAGAAAAACTCTAAAAATGGTAATATATATTTAAAGAATGACCAGTGGGGATAATAAATTGGCAGGAATGAATAATGTGTTTAATTCAAATAGGATCAGAATGAGAAAGAATGGGACATGTAATTTGGCTTTAAAAAGAAAAAATAAAAAATAAAAGAATAAATAAATAAAAATCATGTTTATTCTAGAGACGAGAATGGGGTGAAGACAGACGGAGAAGGAGAGGGAATAAATTTTTTCTCTCACTTCTCTCGATATATGAAATCGGACCATTCAAGATTAAATCGAGAACAAAGAAAAGCAGTGCTCTCACTCATGAGGGCTGCGGAGACAACACGGGATTTGCGGTTTCAATTAAAAATTCAAAATCTATCATTTTGGTTTTCGAATCTATGACTTTAAGGTCGAGGAGTGAATTACGAACATGAATAAAATTGGGATTCATGCATCGGAAGCTTATGTGGTACCCAAGAATTACGGGTTTAGTGCAAACTCTATGGGTATGAATTTCTGCGTCTGATAAGTACAATGAATCATTAATAATAAATAATAATGGTAAAAAGTTAATGATAATAATGTAAATATTGAATAGTAAATAGTGAATGAGAATATAAATAAGTGAATACATAATGTGAATAATTGAAATATGTAAACTATAGATAATGCAAATAAATAGTAATCACATGTAAATGAATAATGAATAAATGGCGTATGAATGTATTATGAATATAGGAATATATACAATGAAATACATGAATTATGATATACGATTGAAACAACACATGCTATAAATAATACAAATGATAGGAAAATGATTACATGTAGTGATAAAAGAAAAATGAATCTTGTAAATTGAGATTAAAATATGTATGAAAAATACAAAGATCGATGAATGCGCTGGGATCTGTGAAGTATATAAGATTAACAAGATATGAATATTACCAGTGAGTAAGAAAAAAAAAATGATCGATTGATTTGTAACAATGCTTTAATATATGAGATGAATATATACCGATGCGGAGCATGATATGAATTACAAGAGTTAATAAAGTGGAATATGAATAGTTAAACATGAGGCGAGAATCACGATATAGAATAGACATATATGATAATATGTGCATGTGTTGTAGAAAAATATAGGAATAGTGATATGAAGCTACAATCTGAGTGAATTTCAGATTAGTAATCATAGTAATATGGCATATAGTTACCTTCAGATAATAATAATTGTTGGTGAGATGTTTGAATATAAAACTTATGATTATGCGCTTCAGAACCTGAGTAAGAGGATAGATGGCATGCACATGGAGGATCTTTGATTTAACTCTCTGACAGCTACATTTTACAAATATTATGAACCGTTTTGAATTGATGATATGGGTCCGGTTTCAGATCGACATATGACCAGTTTGGTCATCTGGAATGAGATGTATTGTCTCGTACAATGATAGGCGCCTTCGGGCCACCAGCAAGACCCATGTTTGTGCGGGTGAGTGTGCAACCAGTTGCCATAGTTTCCCATATCCGACTACAAAGATTGTGTATGAGACATGATACAAGGCCACGCCAACTAGGATATATAACATGATGTGAGAACACTCCTTCTTTATTATCTTTTGATGAAAGTATAGCTGGATTCACCACAGTATAAAGTAAATTACAAGATATTGATATATGAAAAAGTATAGAGCACATGAAAAGTATATGACGATGCAGTATACTGAAAGAAAAGTATGCTGACAAGTATATCAAATAAAAATAAGTAAATGACACAAAAATGTATATAACAGATAAAAGTACAGTAAAAAAACATATGAAAAGCATGCAGTATAAGATATCATATGAAAGTACGATATAACTTAGTATAGATGAAAAGCACAGTATACTTTATTATCATACAGAAAAGTATAACGAGGAAAAAGCAGTATATGAAATTAGTATATATGAATATGAGGTATATGAAAATAGTACATAGGTACACTTTGAATATGGAGGTATATGAGAAAATAATACATAAGATAATTGCATGAATGAGGATATATAGAAGAATTCTAGAAGTGTAGTACACTAAAAGAATAACTGATTAAGTAAAAATCTGAAGCGAGAAAATATAAAAGGTATCTTAGAAGAGTATAGTATATGAAAACACATGAAAACATATGAGAAACATATGATAGTATATGATAGTAGTAAGAAGTATATCAAGTCATATGCTTCCTGGAGATATGAAGATGAGATAGGGATTCGTGATACGAAAAAATATACAAAGATGTGAGTATGAAAGTGTTAGAAACTGACCATTATTACAAGAAAGATCATGAAGTATAGAAAGCATAAAGTGCTTTCTTTGATAGAATAAGAGCGTGCAGAATCGTATGTAGGCATATGAATAGTATGAGGACGATTATGTGAAAGTGTGAGATAAAAGCATATATTATGAAATTATCTCACGAATTAGTACAAGTGTAAGAAATGAAGGAATGAATAGTATAGTATGGAGGCGTGTGACCTTGCCTTGAAAGGAGGCATGTGTCTCTAGGTCACAGACCATAAAGAGTAATGATATATGTAATAATTACTTTTATGGGAAATATGTGAGTCATGAAATGAAGATGAAAAGACTAGAAGCAATTTAAGACATGTATTACAATGCATATGAAGAAGTATCGATGAAGTGTAGTACAACAAAGTGCGATATGAAGTATAGAATATATAAATAAGTATATGGATGATATAAGATAAGTTATATGAAAGTAATTTGGGAATATGAAAGTATATGATACATGCCTGAGTATATAGACATGAAGGAAGAATGAACATGAAATATAAGAAACTTGCAAGAATACGATATAGAAATGACAGAAATGGGAAAGAATATCTTATTAAATATGAGAATGATATGATGTCTTATGTTTTTGAGACCACACAGAAAGGCAGTGGGTAGAGATGATGAGTCAGAAGCCATAGTATGATCTGTATGATGTATAGAGATATGTTCTATTAAGCTAGACGATTAATGTTATTGGTAAGCCATGTACATAATGTTGCTAGTAAAAACACTTTGGGTTTTCAGTGCAATTATGAGACGAAGCGAGAAAACGAAGAATAGAGAGATGGGAGGTTTTTCCCACATCAACGACTGATCCTCATCTCGGAGATAGGTGCTTTCACTTAGCCTTTATTCATGATCTACGATTTTATATGTATATAGTTTTTGTGGCATGATGAAATTGTGATAGTACAAATAAAAAGGACTCTAATTATCCCTTAGAATATAATGAATGCCACTATGTAGTGCATTATGTTTAATGTATGAAAATTATTATTAAAAGTGTATATAATTGGAAAGAAAAAGGGGACATGTGCCATTTCTAAGAAAAGAAAAGGTTAAAGGGTCTCAGTCTGTAATTATGACATGCACCTAAACAAACCCATCGTTTTGAGTTAGGCGTTGCACAATTTAGTGTGTCAAAACAAAGGTTTAGGCATTCTGAATTGCCCTAAACATAGATAAATATAAAGATGGAAAGGAATAGAAAAGTCATCTGTATAGAAAAGTTTTGTGCCTCTGGTGTAGATATGTGTGTGTTATATATATAGATGGATGAATCTTGAAGCATCGATGAAGAGTTAAACCCGAGGAACAATGGTTACCGGCTGATCCATGAAGTATATGTGGAAATTACAGGGTGTGCTACAGCTCGGTGAGCCCGAATGAAAGAAATTATAAGAAATGTCATGGTAAAAGACTTTTTGAAAAAGGTTTGACATAGAACATGCAAATGTGAATTAGTATAACGTTTCGAGGCAGAAATTCTTATAAGGAAAAAATTATAACATCGAAATATACCATAACAGTTTTACTAACATATTGCAAAAAAGGTATAAAATAAGATTTAAAATTTTATACGTTCAAAAAAACTGGTACAAGAAAGGGCAAAACGATAATTTTTCTTTGAAAATTGGAGAATTTACGATCTCGGATGGCGAAGCAGGCTGTAGTTGAATTAGGTACGTAAATCCCTAACTACTGCTGGATTTCGTTAGATTTAAAGATGGCTCCAGAATATTTCTGAATTTTTAGGTGACGGAGTTTAGAGTGAAACACAGCGGATTTGAGGAAATCTTCAAAAAAAAATGGTAAGTATTTAAAAAACAAACCAATTATGATAAATGAGGCCAAGCAGGGATGAAATAATTTGTTTTGGAGGCTAAGCAGATAAGGAAGTGAAAAGAGGACATGTAGGTTCCACTTTAAAAAAAATAAAAAAAATAAAAGAATAAATAAATAAAAATCATCATTTGTGCTCTCAGGCAGAAAGCAGTGGTGAGGACGGACGGAGAGGGAGAGAAGAATAAATTTATTTTTTATTTTCTCTAAACTTCTCCTCTTCGATATATGGAAATTGAGCAGTAGAATTATATTGGGTAAAGAAAAGCGAGTGCTCTACTATTGCAGAACTCTGCATGGAACGAACAGATTTGGCGAGTTTTCAATTAAAATTCGAAAAATCCTATGTTTTGGTTTTTCGGATCTCTGACTTGGCGGTCGAATTGGTGGAGCGGAAGGCGGTGATCCGCATCGTGAGCTACGCGTGATTACCAAAATTACTAGATTTTGATCAAACTCCATGAGATATGGATTTTCATCCTAAATAAGTAACAAAATGAATAAAGCATATGAATAATAAATGATAAATAGTAAGCATTAAATGAAGCAAATAGTTAATATGATAATAAACATTAAATATTAAGATAGTAAATAACTGAATAGTGGAATATTAAATAGCGATAGTATGAATACATAAAATGAATAGTATAAAAAATAGTAAGAAATAACTAAATGAATAATGAATAAATGAATGCTGAATAATATATGAATATAGGAATATATAGTAAAAATACATGAAATTATGAAATATCGATTAGACAACACATATTATAAATGTCTACGAATGATACAGGAAAATAATTACATGTATGATATTAAAGAAATCGAATCTTACTATGTAAGTGGAAGTTAAAATATATGTATGAAAATCTCTTTGAAAGATACGATAGTCGATAGATATGAAATATATAAGATTAACAAAATATAAGATGTTACAGTAGATGAAAAAAATATGATGCAGATTGGTTGTAATATACATAATACTTTATGAGGATGAATATATGATGGAGCAGTGAATACAAGAGTTTATGATATGGAATATGTGAATAGTTTCAAAACACTCTTGGAGCACAATCTTTGACATAGAATGAACTTATATGAAATAATATGCTGTTGTAAGAAATGTAACAAAGAATAGTGATATGGAAATACAAATATGAGGAGGCAATTTAAGATTAAAGTAATCATGTATTAATATAAGCATATGATTAGAATAAGCAATAACTGTTAGAATGTATAGAGATATTTCTTGAATATAGAAACTACACTTGAGTTATGCCTTAGAACCTAGTAGAGGATGAATAGGCATGCACTATGGGGATCGATTCTTTAGCCATAGTTTCTACGAGATATTGAGGCCCGTTTGAATTAGTGTTATGATTCTCGTTTACGTTTGGATCATTCATGTGACTTCCGTTTGGGTCATCTGGTTAGAATGTTGTCTTGTGCAATGATACTTGAAGTCACTTTAGGCCCTTATAGACCATAACTGTCACGGTGAGTACAGCGCCATGGGTCATATAGTTTCCGTATCCGCTTCTAAGATGTAATACGGACATCAGAGCAAAAAAGGAAGCTGGCATGTATAGAATATATGACATGATATAGAAATATGCGCTGTATCGTGAAATGGAGCAGTTAAGAACAGAAGTAAATCTGATATGACGGTATATGAAAAACACTAGTACATAAAAAGTATATACAAAACATGATACAGTATATAGAAAAGAAAAGTATATGACAAATCTTTAAGTATGAAATAAAGTGTGATGACACAAAAATGTATGTAATGAATAAGTATATATGAAAGCATAAGAAAAGCAGGTATATAAATATCATATGAAATTAGTATATGGCATGATATAAGATGCTATGAAAGCTTGCAGTATAAGACTATCATATGAAAAGTATAATAGGAAAAACAGTATATGAAATGAACAGTATATGAATATAGATATATGAAAATAGTACATGAACAGTACATGAATATAGGTATATGAAAATAGTGCGTGAATGCGATTATCTCTGAAATTACCAGAGTGTAGTACCTGAAAAGGATATGGAGCTTAGTAAAGTCTGAGAAAGTGAAAGCAGGAAAGGTATATGAAAAGTATAGTATGTGAAAACACATGAGGCTGCATATGATAGTATGATGTGATAGTAGAAAGTATAAGTCTTATACTCTACGGGAGATATGAAGATGAGATAGAGAAATTCATGTCTGAAAAATAAAAATATGTTATATGAAATTATTAAACTAAAATAATCTGAGAAAAGTACATAAAATTATACGAGGCATAAAATTGTAACATGAATACAAGAATAGGCATTACAGTATATAGAAGTATATACAGACAGTATAAGATAGGTATATATGAAAAGTACAAGATAAAGCATACTAATAACTGAGAAGAAATTATCTTATGATGTCATTCTGAGTATGAAAATGAAGGGCTGGAGAATATTATAGTATATGGAAGCTGTAACATTTGTGAAGGAGCTGTGATATGGACTCAGTTGTGAGGGAGTATTTTATATATAATATTACTTTGATGTGATAAGTCCTTAGAAATGAAAGTTGAAAAGACTAAAAGCAGGGTAAAAGACATGCCCGAGTCTGATTATGAAAATAATGAAAGCATACAAAAGAAATTGCATTATATGAAAAGTATAAGATGTGAATGAAATATCTTGGAATGATATAAGATGGATTATGTAGAAAGTATTTGAAGATGAAAAAGTATATGATACATACACGATGTATCGAGCATGGAAGAAATATGAACATATAAAGTATAAGAAACTTGCAAAGAATACGATATAAGAAAATGACAAAAATAGGGAAAAATACCAATAGCGATAGATATAGGGGATGATACATGATATATGGCATGTTTGAACCACAGAAGGCATTAAACGAGATGATCACTACGAGAAAAGATTTAATCATGGCTGCTGATTAGCGCGTCTGGAAAGGATTACAATGACTTTCTTAAAGTGACATGTGATATCGTATCATTACATGATTAAATGAACAATAGCGTTCATAAAGCATCATCACGAAAATGTGTGAAGTGACACTTATAAAGGCATGATTGTTTGACTCATGATAAAATAACACCATAATAATGACACTTAAAGAGGGTCATTTTTAATACATCTTATCAATGACGTATACGAACATCATCTTTGATTGAATTATACACAGCTATATTTAAAATCGAAATATTTATATCTTCTCATACTAATGAAACAAAAAAATTTAAAGAAACTAATCAATTGATTTTAATATTCTTTATATCATTACTGAAATATTTATATGTTGATGACAACTCAATGATGCAAACGAGCCTTTCGTAACGTATAAGTCATATCGATTTCTAATTTTGAACGAGAACAAATATTGTCTGATCTTCATATTTTCGGCATCACCTCTTATGGCTTATAATCATTTCTAGTCTTTTTTGACTAAATGCTTTCATTTTAAACCTGCAAACAAATTTTCAAAATAAAAAAACCTCTAAATTATATATAATAGGAAAATAAATATAAACATGGAACTAAAAATACTAATGGAAATACAGAAGAAGTAGAATGGCAGTGAAAGTAGTAGCATGTAATGAGTGTGAGATTACAGGAAAAGAAAAACTAAAGCACTGAATGAAGAAATATGGAAATATATTACCTCTATGATGTTAATATAACAATAGAGCCCTCATCTCGCATATTAATCAAATTCCTACATCGTCTACCCGAAAAGTACTCGTCACCCAGTCAGTTCATGACATGACAACTAGGCACCCACCAACCTCTGGCACATTGATATGTGAAGTAAGAATAAAATTAAAAAAAAAAAAGAAAGAAAAAGAGCTACAGTAATAATTTCTCACCATGACCAGTACAAGTTTAGAAGCTTAAATAAATCTATAGAAAACGTCCATCCACCACTACATATCATTGTCCTTCTCCATCAATTCCAGAAAGTGCTGCTCATGATTAAGAAAACAACATCTGACTATGATGCAAATCCCAAATAATGAGGAATCAGGGCTATTAACACTAATCGTCCACATCTACATATCAACTCTACATATCAAGAGCCCCATCCTATTCCATTCTATATGTTTATTTAAACTCATTTCATTTTAATTTTTTCTTTTCTATATAAGGACTAAGAATTTAAAAATGTGTAAGAATTTTAAAAAGAATTAGATTATATTATAAAAAATTTTATATTTTCCATAATAAACCAAACATTTAGAAAATAATTTTTCTACTTTGTAGTATTTTTCCTTTCCCCTAATACTTTCTAGGTTTCTAAGGGAGTTTTATAAGGAATGGAAGGAAAATTTTGGAGAAAAATAAATGGGATTAAATTTAACAAATTAATTCTATATGTTTTATTCAAATATTTATTTGTTTTGCTCTATTATCTAAGTACTAAGAAATTTAAAAATATAAAAAACTTTGACGAATTTTGATTATTTTTTATTTTATTTTATATTTTCCAAATATGAGAAAATCATTTTTCTTATTATTTTTTTTGTTCCTTGAGTACTTGCTCTAGGTTTTGTTTATTTTATGAAAAGTACTAAGGAAAGAAAATAAAAATAGGTTTAAACCTTAATAATTTAATTTATATATTTTGACTCAGAAAACTCATTTTATTTATTTAAAGACTAAGAAATTTTAAAATATGTAAAATTTTAAAGAATTTGATTATACCTCAGTTTTACATTTATAATATTTTTTATTGTGAATAAATATAAGAAATAATTTTTAGTATTTTTCTTCCTTCATGGCACTCTAAGGGTTCCAAACGAGGAACTAATAAAAAGTTTTTACCAAAATATCAATAATGAAGTCTTAATCCAAACAGCTTAGTAATTATAACTCGTTTTCGTGAACGATATTTAGGACTTGGGTTTGGATGCAATAGAAATTATTTTTTAAATCTCCCAATCAGGGCAGCATTGCCCCGGAACTTTATCTTGGCTCCGCTTGATGCCAAATACAAGAAGATGAAGTTAATCATTACAAGTTTTCTATAGATAATTAAGAGAGTTTTTCCATTTTTTTAATTGCTCTGCATTCAGTGAAAAAAAGATTTCTAAATGGGGTTTTGATTATTCACACCAAGTGTAAAGGTAATCTTCATTCTTCTATGGCACTCCGTTCTTTAGTATTCCTAACCCCGAAACTACTGGATTTATTTACCTTCCTGTGAACTCTTTACCATACATGGAATCACCTTTGTGACAACCATAAATAGTAGTAGTTATAGAAAAAACCGGTGAAATAATAATGACAAAAGTAGAAATGCAGGAGAAGACCTTTGATTAGTTTAATATAAGCAGGAATATCTCTAAACATTATAAAACAAGAGGCATGCATCCTCGATCATACTTCACCTAACAATGAGGAGAACTTTTATTTTGATATCACAAATAATCTCTCATTCTTATAATTGTATCAAAAGATAAAAAGCAAAGTTGATATGATTCATAGGAGATAATAATTGAGATTGGATGTTTTATGGTTTCAATACGATGAACAACTAAACAGCAAGTTAAATTGATCTAAAGGCCTTCTGCAAATTATTAAGTTCACAAGTCTAAACCCCAAGAATTCTCATACATGTGAAGAATTCCAAACATCATGACGTGACGCTAAATACTTGACAACAGCTTTACCTTTAAGTCTTCAAAATTGCTGGTATGATGGCCAACATCAATTGATATACAAGAAATAAATAAAAGTGAGGCCACCCCGGACAAGGATACTTACCTTTATACGGTTCTAAGAAGGTTTGATCATAGTCGTCTTGAAGGATCTTGGGTGTTCCTCTGTGATGGGAGTTAAAAAGGCAACCACCCAAATAAATTGAAATGGATCAACTGACAGAAATGAAAACCAAAGTAGCACCAGAAGAGCATTTTTCCAGAACTCGTATCCAAAACCTAAAATATTTTATCTTGGCTTTCTTTGCACAATTGGGTTTTCTAGCTAAATGACTTGGGTTATGAGCATCCGACAATTATAATGTATTTAAGAATTAACAGGAAGAAAAAAGTAAACACTCTATTCACTAGCTTAATACTAGAAAAAATGTGATATAAAAATAAATACTAGAAAAATAAATACAAATAAATAAGAATCATCAAGCGTTAGAAATTTAAATAAAATAATAAAATAAACGATAACAATACTAAACGATAAAATTATAAACTGAAATGATAGGAACATGAATCAAATAAAACAAAACTAACACAGACTAAAACACAGCGTATCACAAAGAGAAAAGGAATTACCTAAATGTCTCGAATCAAATTTAGTTCGCTGCATATGAGAGGGAAAGACTTGGATCAGAAAAACGCTGAGAGCGTTGTCTAAGATTCAGTAAGAGGCTCCTTGGACTACGATCATCGTTGGAGCTGCGTGATGTGACAACGACGGACCACAAGTAACTAAATCTGTGTTATATTAAAGTCTCTGCTCCAAAACCTTTTTTGAGTCATTCACTGTGCCTAATGACATATGGCTGTTCTAGATGACTCTTGTGCTCTTGAGTCATATCAAATTAACCAACTGTAGAAGGAATTAGAAGGGAAAATTAAGTGATATTGTATATATTAATTATAAATAAGAACTTCTTTTTCAATGTTAATGTAGGGGTGTGTGAAACTCCTCTTTTCATTTATATATTCTCTCTTACTCCTTTTTCTTTTCTAGCTTATTGGAAATCGTCTGTGACTTGTTCATGGCATTATAGGGAAAAGACAACAAGTTATTTGAAAATTACAACAAGGCTAAGATAAACAACTCCTAGATGAAAGTTATATAAAGTCATTGAGTTAAAGAAAAAAAAAATCGGTTTATTTTCTTCTTCTTGAATGAATATCTGTAATAATTCACCACCGATCTTAGAAAATGAGAACATTCGCTGTATTGTTTTGAGTTCGTTGACATGAAGGGACAAACTAACTAAAAAATGAGGTTCATGAATAGGAGACTATTAAATCGACTTGATGGTGTGTTGATTTTTCATGATCAAAATCAACAAAATGGATATAAAGTTTCAAACAAACCAGTCTCAGCACTTATTTATATCTTACATATATATCAGAGCGAGCAGGATGTCGGCCACAGAAACTGCCCCATCTGATAGTCTACGAGCTCTTGATGCGCGAAAAAGTCTGACGGACTGAAAGCCTCCTCGCTTCACGTCAATCCTATTTGGGCACTGCCACCGTATCAGACAGACGTAAACTCCATGTGCATGACGACTGCTATGGGGAGAGGAACAAAGAAATTTAGACAAACAGCTCATAAAGATCTTGAAATTTTGATCGGCAAATAGGCATGGCTTGTTTAAGAACGAAATCACACAATCTCAAGTAGATCCTACGCCGTTAGCAAGAAGGAAGCAGAAGGTGTGGCTCTGCATATCTTGAAAAGCAAGATCTCAAAACATACAGGAGGTGGAAATCGTTTGAGGAGGAGCGGTGCTGACAATCACGAGTCAAGTCTAAGGCGAAAAAAAAAAAGATTCATACCGCGAATCTCTCAATGAATCTAATCACCCTGACTAGTTTGTTGTTCTCCTCTATCATCACACACGAGATAGCTCCAGGTTTTTCTTCCTCAAACTATGAATGAATCTTCAAGTAGTGAGGATACGTGAGAATGAGAAGATTGGGTTTTGAGAGTTACTAATTATAAAAAATATTATCTATATATAATCTTGTAGATATAGGTCTGCTGACATAGCATGAAATATCATTGTTTTGTACATCATTAATGACATTCTAAAAGAGGATTAGATTGAATCTTTGACTTATTTTATTATTTAAATACTAACAAAAACACTTCCAACTATGACATTTTTAATAGATGTAATAATTTATAAGTCTACTTGCAGGATATTGGCTTTCAATTAAGTGGCTGTTCATTTTCAGTATAAATTAAATAATGACATTGTTTTTATAGCGTCATTAAATGAAGCGTCATGAACTTTAATTTTTGTAGTAGTGGATGAGTGTTAGAAGCCATAAGTATGAATCAGCATGAGTATAAAATGCAGCCAGTTAAACTGCGACGATAAATGTTATTGGTGTCCATGTATATGTTTCACTAAAGCGTAAGCTTAGCAGGGTTCCAATCACCGTAAGTGCGAAGCGGAGACAAGGAATGGAGGGACCAGGACATCCCACATCAGACATTGCAGACCATCTAGGAGATGAGTGCTCACCGCAACATTCATGATCTACGATTTTATATCTTATAGTTTTATAATAGTGAAATTGTCAAGCAAATCTGATAAAGGACTCTAGTATATATGTATAGAATATATTGAATCCCAATATAGATAGTATATTTAATATATATGAAAAAAAAAAAATTATTTAATAAAAAGTGCCATATAGAATGAAGAAAACGAGGGGACGGGTGTCATTTCTGGCGAGAAAGAAAGGACAAAGAAGTCTGGGTGCGTAGTGTGACACCCTCGCTTCAGCCCATTGAATGGGTTGGGCGTTACATAACACACTTTTAAATTTTCATTATAAATGCCATTAATCTATCTTCATTCACAGACTTCTAACCACACTATTGGAAAATCTTTTAAGTTTTGTTTCCTAAAGGCAGATCAGATATGCTTTGTGAATTTTGAAAATAGCTTTTATCAAAGTTCTCTTCTCCCTATTATTTGCCCCTCTGACATTCCAAGAAATAATTTTGATGTTTTTCATGGAAACAAAATTGACCCCCTTGCTCCTTTATTTTGAGCTCCTGATTTTGAACTCCCTCCATCTTTCATTGTGTCCGGCACCCAGTTTTGTGACTCCTGATCATGCTGTCAGATTCATACACCCACCCCACTTCACCCCCTCCCTTTTTCTTTCCCTTTGTTTCTTCCTCAACAAAACCCTCTCTCTGTCAATTCCGGAAGTCCTTCGCGTGTGTGTCGACAAACTCGTACTTGCTAAACTTCTATGTGACTCCTCTGATTTCCCTCTTCTAGGTTTCCCCCATGACACACTACTAGGCTCTGTGATTTCTTCTCTCCTCAAAGATCATCCCAAGTCTACAGTCAGCATGCCGCATCCACATTTTGACCACCTCCCTGCCCCTCCTTCCTCCCTGACTGTAAAGCATACATAGTGGAGCAGGTCCCAAAAGAAGAAGGGAAGAATAATTAGTAATGCAGGACAAGACACTAACATTCTCTACCAAAACAATCAAGTTTGTAATGACTTATGTCCCTTTACCCTTTGTTTCTTCACGAGCTCTAGAAGGATGGCTTCTCTCCTATTTTTTCTCTTTAACTGGGTATGACCACAATTCTCACGCAGGTTGTTCTCGAAGATACATCTCTTCAGTTGGCAAATGGAGCTTGCATTGGCTTCCTCTCTCTAACATAAGTGGAAACACCCTGTATAGTTAAGATTCTCCCCATAGGCCTTTCACTGGAGGAAAGCGGCTCGATGGCCCACTCACCTCTTGGCCTGACCAGAGTTAGCTGCCATCTTTTGAATCGTCCGAGGCCTTCGATTTCTGTTTGACACTTTTGACAGGCTGGGGACCTAAACCCACCTTTGCTTGATAAGTCGGATCTTCATTGGGTTCACATTATCCACCATCGAGAGGCCCATTACCTGCCTCTGCGACCTTTATTATCCTTCTGCTAAAATGCAGTTCTTAAATCATGTTTGGCATCGAGCCATGCGCATCTTGGTGTGTAGTCGTGTTGGTCCTATTTACCTCCTCCCAACCAGTTGGGTAGCAAAGTGTTAGTGATATGCCCTAGGGCAATAGTGTAATTGTTATTACTTTCATGTTCAATAATAAGAGACTCAGCTGTCAGTCTTTTTGAACTTTGACTTAGGTGTTGACACGCTCATGGATAGTTAAGTTCCACTTATGGTATTCTGTGGTTGTAGGGCTTGATGAATTTTGGTGCGGACTAGTGGAATCACTATTCTAGGAGGTGTCACTGATCGTTGAGTATGTAGTGGAGCAATGATGAATTAAAGACTGAGTATGGAGTTTAGGCGAATGGTAAGTATTTCTCACGATCATCATATATGATATTAAGTCAGCTAAAAATGCAGTGTTGGTAAACAATATACGGATCGACCCATCATGAGAATACTACTGTCAGTTATAGGTCTGTACTTCTCATCATAATAATGTCTTCATCTTTTGTCGTCGATCTAACACCACCATAGGTCCACACACGCTGAAAGGAGCTTCATGTTTGACAACATTCAGCATCTGTAATGGGGTGTATCTGAGGCTTACGTAGTTGGACATAGAATAAATCATGTAGAAGGGCGTGAGTGGATGAAAAGGGTTTGTCCCTCATTTACATAGAGATATTGTGGGTGGGGCCCCTCGACATATGAGGCTTTGCAGAGCAGGCCATGCTGAATGAACATGGGGTTATTATAAATGTCATTTGTATTATGGATTAACTGATCTCGAGAAAATTATGCCTGATTGAACTTTACAAGGAGACATAAGTCCATGACTTGTGTTCAATTAGGATATCATGAGACAAAAGGACTCACACGACATTTATTATGGATTAGGTTTGTAATGGCAAAGTATTGATATCACATAATTTGAATTGGTCATAATGCCTCGCTACAGAGAAGCAGCTTATGATTTGTGGGCTCAAAATGGGCTTTACTAAGCTCACATTTAATAACGTATAATGACTACGGTCCATTGCCAGAATGAACCCTTAGGCCTTTAAAATTGGTGGCATTTGAAGCCATGGGATCCCTATGCGGATTGGTTGTCATTTTCCTGGTGGGGCGACTAGGGTTTCGTAGGACTCAACCAGGTGCTTGGCACACTCATTTCTCAGGTTTTCTAAAAGAAGGCTGGACTAGTGTGTGGATAATTGTGAAAGTGGAAGTGATCTCTTGCACCTTTAGTTAAACAAAGGAGGGTTTGACGAACACGTCTTCTGAGGAAGCAGAAGGATCTTAGTGATAATAAGGTATTCTATCAACTGGATCATCGATCGGATCACATGGATTCTAGTCGGGTTAGAAAAGGCAGGAAATTTTAATTTTCATTTGACTGTACTATAACTATTGTCCTTGATGGGAGCCAACCAGTGGTATCGAACCACTTGGCAGCTGCGTGATCCCAATTATGGTTTCCTTTATTTTCACATATGATGTGTATGAATTAGTCTAATATTGTGTGAAATTGTATCTTTATGCATAGATTGGCGCGCATGAGATAGAGTATAGTTTCATTAAAAATGTTATTATCTTTATCCATAGATACATGATTTGTGTGTTCATTAAGGATCATTTCTTTCATGCATGGTTGATGCCATATATGAACATATATGTTCTGTAAAGGAAAGAATATTAACATTCTAGAGATGTGAAGGGCAGTAGTACTAGGAGGAAAGATGTTAATGGGTTAATAGGATCTTGGTTTTATGAGTTTTTCTTTTTCCGGGGCGCATAACCCTGCACACATGGCAGATTGATGGGACGCATGAGTCTTTGCCTTGACCGCTTCGAAGCGTTGCCCTGGACGAAGCGACCATTTTGAAAAATGCAAGGGTTTATTTTAAATTCAAATTCTAACCATTAAAAGTTGCAAATTAATTCGTAGCGTTTTGAATTAATTCTTAGAATTAAGTTTGCATTAATTTGTAACGTTTAAGTAATTAATTCTTCACGATTAAGTTGAGATATTAATTCATAACGTTTAAATTAATTTTTACAATTAGTTTGAATTAATTCATAATGTCAAATTAGACTAACTACAGTTAGTTGAATTAATTCGTAGCGTTTTAAATTAATTCTTCTGAATTAATTCAAGACGATTTTGCCTATAAATACAAATGGGTCCGTTTACAAAAATCGATCTACACATAAATTTGTGTAAAATTTATTATAGATGAGCATTGTATGTTTTTGTGTGAAGAAAATGTGTATGATGCATAAACGTGACCCTTGGAAGACTAAATATGAATACTGGATGTTTTTTAAAATTTAAAATATCTTTTTGACTTTATTTTGGGGATGTATGTGTAATTTAAATACGACCTGCATGTCGTTTTTAATTTTAAGCATTTTTAAGGATATATATGAATTTTAAACCTGACATGTGTAACCTGTATTGTTTAACTGCATAATTTAATTTATAAAGTTGTACTTGTGCTATCTGTCTACAAGTTGAAAAGAGGAATAGAAGCTTTGCTCGAGGATGGTGATCCTCACTGAAATCACAAGGCGACGGGAGGATTATTCTTCTCAAACTTTTATTCGATGAGTTGAGAGTATTACGGCACATTACGAGGCAAATCCATACGGAGTTGGGTTTTTACAAGTTGACACCTTTGATGCATATATGAAGATCAATCTAGTTTTAAGGCCATGCTACCAAACTACGTTTAATTTATGTCATTTATTATGTAAGATGTGATGATATGAATGGTATGATGGGATGATTATAGTTCAAATGGTAGGATTAAAAATATAGATTAAATCCCTCTCTAGAAATTTAAGTCATAAAATGCCATATATATTTCTGCTTTGTCAGACTTCGATTGACTACATGGGTCTAAATGCCAGCCGGGTATATGTAATCCATTTAGTAAGGCATGATGGATAATGGTAATATCTCCATATTATCTGTATGAGTTTAGTGGAAACATTTTCAGTTATCAAAAGCAGTTTTAGAACTGGGGCATTAATGGGATTTGCATGATATGTGATTATCAAGTCCATGAATCAAGAATTATAAATTATAGATACAATTGGCGTGGTGGTTTCACCTACCAAAATAAACAAGTGTGATAAATGAGCTTACTTAGTTTGATTGAGAATATGGATTAACTGGTTATAAGTCAAATATTTAGATTATCCAGTTAAAATGGGGTTAAATATTTAAACAATGCTCATAGTGGGAGTATTTTATGCCTAGCTTATTTAAGAAGTTCTAAAATACTTTGCATATGACTTGTAGATAATGTGATAAACAACACCAACTTTGTCAGCATGGTGGTGCCTTCACAGGAAGGGACAGAGCTCGATGGGGATGACTTAACAGACTAGCCTCAACTTGGAATCATTATCATGTGCGAGAAAGAAGTTATATATCTTACAGATGACATATCTTAAGAGCATATGAGTAACTCCTGGGAAGAATAGTTGATCGATGTGAAATGCCTCATATGCTTGCCATAGAATCTATAAAGCAGAGAAGAAGATGGTTGTGATATGGAGCATTTACCATGTTTATCAATGTTCAGAAGCGGTAGCATTGGAGTTTTTCCACCATAAAAGGCATTACTTTCCCCAGAATGGTTGCGGGCGCTCAATCAACCCTCGTGTCTTAAAAATGAAGGGCTACTGGATCATCTTGAGAAGCTTGGTCTACCAATTATTAGTGAGTGGCGGCTGATATCATTCTGGAACTTTACCTAATGCTTATAAATGGTGTTTACATTCACTGAACTTCTGATATGCATAACATGGAAAACGATTGACGCATGGATGCTAAGGAAGCTATTTGAAACAGAACATTAAGACTACTAAATAAATATTCTGATGAGTTCCAAAGAGATGAGGTAGGACAGAAATGGTAACAAGGCAAGACGAATATGAAGCTTGAAACCCCAATCATAAAATACAAAGGCAAAAAGCCTAAAACTAAGCAGCCTAAGGCTAAGGAACCAAAGGAAAGGCAATGTTTTTTCTGTGAGCCGAGTCCATTGGAAAGAATTTCAAGTTCTACTTGGAAGATTTGAAGAAGAAGAAGGCGTGAGACTACATCTTTCCAATTTATATGTATACCAGTTTCATGGTATTTGGATAAGCGATTTTAAGTTCTGCATTTGTGGTAACAACGTGTCTCTTGAAGTCTCAACGATGGGTCATTACAGCTAAGAGCTGGAATTTGGACCTCACAGTGAGCAATGGAGCAAAAGTTTATCGCTTTATTAGGAACTTATTATTTATTATTGTTGCCTTTAGTTTTGAATTTGATAATTGTTTTTATGTTTGGTAGGAATATATTTCCATTTTCTTGTTTGGACATGGTTGGTTTCTCTTTTATTATTAGAATAAAACTTGCTCCATTTATTACTGATGATATCTTTTATGGGGATGCTCACTTATCAAATGGTCTCCTATGTATATCTAAACAGTGACATTCAAATACAAAGTCCATCTATAACATTAATGCAAAGGTTTAGATCTGTAATGATTTAAACAAATCTATCTTTGGAAACCTTTGCTCGTTTGAGCCATGCACTCAGCAGAAAGCGTATTTTCCAAAACCCCGTCAGATGGACTTTCACATTCATTCGATTTTGAATATTATGAAGTATGTGAATCTTGTTTGCTAGGCAAAATGACCAAAGCACCCTTTACAGGTCATAGTGAAAGGGTTGATAACTTATTAAACCTTGTACACATCGATGTATGTGGGTCAATAAGTTCTACTGCCAGAGGAGGCTACCAATACTTCATTACACCTTTTTCTGATTAGTTATAGTAGATGGTTATCTCATCTAATAATGATATAGGATAGTCTTTTGAAAAGTTCTGAAACATTCAAGAATGAGAATTTTCTGAAACCTTGGTAAAAAGTATAAAAGCTTTCTTGACATTATCGGTGTAGGTGAATACTGACGACAGATTTTGATGATTTGTCTCTTAAAGATTGTGGCGATAGTTTCTGAATTAAGATCACCACAAACACTGATGGAATAGTGTTTGAACTTGAAGAAAATAGAATAACCAATATAGATATGGTTCGATCAATCTTTGAGTCAATAAGGTCTCTGATATCATACTTTTGAGGGTATACCTTAGAGCGTTGCATTTCTGCTTTCACTTGCATTCCATCCCAAGTCGATTAGACACCGTATGAGATATGGACTAGGGAAGCCTCCTAGATTGTCTTTTGCAAAATTTGAAGGTTGTGAAGCTTATGTAAAGCGTTATATCTCACAAGAAAATTAGAACTAGTAATCAGATAAATGCCTTTTGTGTAGTATTCTAAAAAGCAAAGGATATATACTAAATAATTCGGGAGAACAAAGTGTTGTTAACAAAATTACATATTTTTGGAAAGGCGCATAATATCAAAGGGCAGTAGGGAGTAAATTTGGTTGGCTGGCCAAGTGGAGTACCACAAAAACGTGTTCGATTATTAAGGCTTCAGCCAGGTTTCACAAGATGTTGAACCACCAGAAATGCTCTGAGACTGGAAGGTCGTGGGATCACCTGATCGAGAATCTAGAGAGATATGGATTTTTCTTAATGCGTGTAATCATGATGTCATTCTATAGGATGATGAGCTTGCATCTTACCAAGAGATGCCATATCTACATGATCTGAACTCATTATATATTTCTGAAGCCGTGAAATCTAAGATCACGATCCATGTACTGATAATCAAGTTTGGACCTTGATTGATCAAAGCTGATAATTACCATAAAGACATAGGATGCAAGTGGGTCTTCAAAAGACTAACATGGATAGTGATAATGCATACACACTTTTTGAAACACAGATTGTTTGCAAAGGGTTTCAAGCAAACACATATTATTGTTGTTAACAGTGAAACTTTTTTCACCAGTGCTTTATCTTAAACTGTTATAATCCTATGGCCATAGTTGCGTACTCGATTACGAGATATGGAAATGGATGTCAAATTAACGACTTTTCTTTATGGAAAATTGCTTTCGAGATGTGTATACTTGACAAACAGGGGTTTTGTCAATCTACGAAAATCTGAAACAGGTAACATGCAAGCTTCGGAGGAGTCCATTTATGATTTATGAGAAGCGGGCATCACAGCTAGAATCTTAGTTTTGATGAAGCAATTAAAGTATTTAGTTTATAAAAAATGAAATGAACCTTTTCACATTTACAAGAGAAGGATTTGAGTGGAGCGTGATAGTTTTTCTAAGGTAACTACGTGAGTGACATCTGCTCATTGGAAATGACATCCCGGCTTTGCGGGGAGATGTTTAAGCATGGCTGGTGATGAAAGCTGTGTTTCTCTCAATGAAGACTTAGATTGTGGGGCCGCATATTCTAGGCATTAAGATCTATAGAGACATATCTAAAAGAATGATTGGCTTTAAGAAGTGGGTACATATATATGCAGATATATGAGTTACGAATAGGTTACGTTATAATACAAAACTACAGAGGGTTTTTCTTTGTGTCATGATTAGTCAAACGGAACTTAGTGTCAGCGATCTGTGAGATGCGAGGAGAGACCACGTGAGTAGATTCCATATTCTATGCTGTTGGTTTATCTGTGTATGTTGCTGTTTGTGTACTCTGGGATGTGTCATATGCCTTAAGTATATTGCAAATACAATCGGATCCCGGTGAAAGTCAGCAGAACAAACGATTAAGAATATCCTTAAGTACTTCAGAAGATCTAAGGATACATTCTTAATTTATGGAGGACAAGAAGATGAGCTAGTTGTAAATGGTTACAATGATGCTAGCTTCCAGACTGATAAGGATGATTTCATATCGCTATCAGGGTTTGTGTTTTGTTTGAATGAAGGTGCTATTAGCTGGAAAAGTTCAAGCGAATTACGTGGCGATTCTACTACAGAAGAATTTGGTATATGCTGCATCAGTAGCTAAGGAAGCTGTTTGGATCAAGAAGTTCATCATTGGAGTTGGAATGGTTCTAATATCTTGGATTTTGAATTGGACTATTTTTGTATTGATAATAATAATGGGGCTATAGCACAAGTTAGAGAACCTGAATCATAAAGATCGAAACACATATATGGCGTTTTCATGTCTATCCGAGGAATTGTTTGATGAGAGATGTCAAGACCACCCAAAGTATCTCTAACCAATAACATTGCGGATCCCTTCAATTACAGCCTTTCGTGAGCGAAGCATGAAGAACCATATTAGCTCAATGTTATTAGATACATGGATTGACCCCTAGTGCAAATGGGAGATTGGTATTGATGTGCCCTAGGGCAATAGTGTAATTATTATTACTTTCATATTTCAACAATAAAGAGGCATTTTCATTATTATCTTACATTTTACTAATTTGGTGATTTATTCCGCTGAATAGTTGATTCTTTATAAGTCTCATCAAATTGTGTGACTTGATAAATACAAAACCACGGACTTCAAATGGAATATTATTCTAAGTGTTGGTAATAATTATATGTTCCAGAACAATAGTGGATTCTAAGACTAGTATGGGTTTGATGATGATCATGTTCTACTATAATCATGTATATATACGATGTTAAGTCAGCTCCATAAGTGCGATGTTGGTGGAACATTGTCTTTGGATCAACCCATCATGAGAATACTACAGATTATAAGTCACAAGTGCTTCACCATAATAATCATCTCTTCTTTGTCTATGACTAACACCACCATGGTCCACCTAAAGCTGAGGAGCTTTATGTTTAATAACTGTTCAACATCATCTGTAATAAGGTATGTGGGCTTGTAGTTAGACATAGATGATCATCATAGGGGGCGTGATGGATGAAAGAAAATTTACCTCATTTTTTGGAGATCTCTGTGGGCCTCGCATATATGTGAGGCCCGGAAGTGTGTGACCATGCTCAAATGATTAATATAAGGGTTTATTAATGTCATTTGTATTATCGTTTGGAGTTCACGTGGAGGTGAAAGTGCGTGATTGGGAGATTCTGAGGGAGACCTGATCCATGAAAGCACAACAATTCAATTAGGATATCCTAGTGAGAGAGAATGGACTGAGCATTTATTATGGATTTGGTTTATGTCGGATATTGACATCCACATAATTTGGGTGGTCATGTGCATCTTTAGAAAATATCGCTCTACTTGAGTTTACTAATATGTTTAGGGTATTTTATTGAGTATAATTTGAATTTTTAATGTTATAATTTTGCTAAATGAGAAAAATTTGAAAACTTGAAATTTGTACAAGATATACAAGGGTATATTAGTAATTTTTCAAGGATCTGAAGAACATATTATGAGAAGAGGATATGCTCGGCTATAGGAAATACAAAGAAAATTAGGTTGAATAGAAGAGGAATATAAGGACTATAAAGTAGCAAAGAAAAGGAAAATTTAAAAATATCAAAGGATAAAATAATAGGGTGGTCTCACATTATATGAGGGAAAACTAAGATTTGGAGCAAGAAGAGAAAATAAGAAAGAGAAGAAGAAGAGGAAGAAGAAGGAAAGAGAAAGAGCAAGGTATGGAAGAATGGTTTCTAGCCATTAGTTTGGATTTTTATGGATTTTTCATCACTAAATGTAGGATACTATGATTTTGTATGAACATTTCTCTAAATGGGGTTCGAATTAGCTGTGGAATTTAGGAATTCATTGATTCAGTTTATGTTTTGGGTTTATCTTCGGTCTTGGGTTGGTTGATTGTATTCCTCATTTGAGGAATATTTTTATTAAAGACATATTGGGTTTTTAGGGGAGATGCTGTCAAAATTTCTCTAAAACCCATGTTTCTGACAGCCATAACTTAATCTCCAACTCCTTCAAGATTGGTGATTTGGCATTTCTAGATGAAACTAGACTTATAGAGAACATATCTCCTTGAAATGAGTATCCTCAATTCAGACCTTTGAAATCATAAAATTTATATCCAAAGTGACAAACACATGGTGTGCATCATTACAGGTGCGAACACAATTATCATTTTTATTGAGCTTGACTTGGATGGTCATGGCTTCTCTTGTCGAACTTTCCGTTTAGTGTTTCAACTTGAACTTCTGGAAAGCCCATTGAGTCAATATTCTAACCATATACCTTTGGAGGACAGTAGGTGAATATAACCCTACTGAAATCTAGGTTTCGAGCTACCCATTCGGATAAATTTGTGACTAGTTGGCCACTCATGTGCTGCGACCTCAACTTCGGACATTCCACTTAGCTTTCTTAAATCGGACCGTTTCAGTATTCTTGAATATGGAAAACCCATTGAGTCAAAAATCCTATCCATATATATAGCATGATAAAATTGGAACTCTATTAGGTCAAAAATATGAAAAATAATGAGGCACTACTTTAGTAACCATAGTTATTCATAACTTGAATACTGAAAAAATGAAAAGATACAATAAATGATTATACATAATAAGTATATGATTGCAAAGATGACAACTTAATTATTCGGGAATATGAGATATGTACTAACATAAAAATACACATGGATTCCTTTTTGCTTAGAGCCTAAATGAAGAATGAAGTAGGCATGCTATTAGGGAAAAACAAAATCTGACATCTTGATGTCAGTTGGCCCCGTTTGAGTCCATTACGACCTTCGGGCCATATAGATGGTCATTGTCTCATACAATGACCGCCTTATCGAGGCCCATATGAACCTTTGACCGTCACCGGAAGTCGTGCCTTGGCCCTTATAGTTTCTTTTATCCTACTTCTCTGGGTTTATGCGGGCATGAAACATAGAGCAAATGATGAGTATATCACCAAATGATTCGAAGGCTGAAGTAAAAATTACGAGCATGATGTAGAAGCATGGCATTGCTATGTGATGATAATAGGTGAGCAAGTGCGTGTTAACGAGAACAAGAAGAAGAAAATGGCAATGCGATGAATCAGCATGATATGATAAGAAGTATAAGGACTATAAGCATTAGTATAAATTATATTGTATGGAACATATATAAGCATGTGTATATGACAAGTATGAGATATGACATAGAGTATACGATATGTTATATGTATATGTAAAAGTAGTAAGATGAGATGACTCTTGTGGTGGTGATGTTGTGGGTTATTTTCCATTATGGCATGAAACTATGTAGCATGGGTTTCATCAGGTGTGAGTGCGGAGAAAACATAGGCAAGAGGGGAGCCGGGACAGTCGCGCTTCGATCTTCCAAGTCAACACATCATTAGGTGCTCACTTTGAAGACTTTTTGGTCTATTTTTGTATATAATATCTTTTTTTGTTTTATACTAAACAATGAAGCAGTATAAATATTGCAAATGTTGAGCACTTCCTGTATGGAGCTTGTATATTTTGTATATCTCTTTGCTCACAGGGATATAAGCTTCAAGATTCATGTTTAACATTATATGATTGAATAAAGCAAATGCTTTAAGTTACTATAGTAGTAAAAAAAAATGACACCTAAACGACCTGCAAGATTTTGAGTTAGGGCGTCAGAGATTAATTAGTATCGAGCCCTAGGTTTAGGCTTTTCACGGACAAGTTTAAACCTTCTAGATCAATTATAAGGTTCATACATGCATATGTTAAGTAATGTGTATATTGATGACCCCCTACGATCATGGATTGTCCTTATGTTTTGTATAGATGGATCGTCTGAAGAAAAAATTTCTTACAGAGAGTGTGAAACGCGGAAGATGAAGGTTATCGATATAGGTTTATGGAAATAATGTTTTTATAATGACCATGGAATTTACAGTTCTTTCAACGGGACATGACCTTCAGATAAATCTTAGGTGCGGCGCGTTTCTTTCAGAGACTCGCGAGAAATGGGCGATGACATGACTCAGGGAGATCAGCAAATGACGAAGGGCGAAATTCCGGAATCACGTGGTGAAAACTGAAAATAAATGGAAGGGGACAGATGCCTCCGTCGAGAGAGCATCATGTGCAGTCTCACTATTGCAGGGTGAGGCATATGATTGGCAGTGAAGCGGTGCTCAAAAGTCCCAGGATTTCAAATCCCACGACGCTAGAATTCTTTGTCGAGTTCGCGCGAGGTATATTCTGGGACGCTGTATAGGGAGTCCAGTAGAAGCAGTTCTGGTGACGAAGAACATCATAAACAGTATGAAGTTCTGCCATCTCGGCAAATATGCAAGAGGTCCTCATCGGGGCTGAGTTGTAGACGAACCTGAGCCCGGACTCGTGATGCCATCGAGGTACTTGCATGACTTCTCTCAGCCGGGTGAACTTTTATCAGTTGGTCTAGAGCTGCAATGAAGTGGAGGACTGAAACCGAGGAAGCACAAAGAAAAGTCTCAAAGAAGAAAGTTCTCAAGGATCCTCATACTCTCTTATGTGTTGCAGAGCTAGAGATGTTCAAGCGATCGGTGAGTGGGGTTCTGTTCTGAGTGAGGCGGGAAGTACAACGAGTGTCTAGTCGAGTGGGGTGCTTTGAATTGGACGGGAGAAATTCAGTGCAATTGCCGCAGACGACATTAGAAGATTTACAAGTTGTTGTGACGGGTAACCGGTCAGCGGAAGCGCCTTGAGCATTTGCGATATCCTGATGTCCCCGAGAGTCGAGGGGATAATGAAGTTAACGGGAGTGGCGGAAGATCTGCGGCACCGCACCAGGCTACTCGCCCGGCAGTGCAGGGTGTAGTGGCCCATCTCAGCGCATAAGACAAGAGCGACACGGCGATGGATGGGTCCTGTGCCTATAACACCACGGCACGAGCATCGCTGCGAAGGCTCGTGAGGATGTCGAGATGCTCTAAGATTTATAGTAAAATGCTATTTCTTTATATAATATTGAGATGCATACCTGCATTGATTGATCCTGGATCTACTTCTCATTCATGTGCATGGAGCTTGTATTTGACAAAGTGATACCAATGATGGAGAAGGGTAATCATGACATGCATGTGACTAGTCAGTTAGGGCATCATTAGTGTGAATAGTATCTCTGAGAGGCACCAGTGTTATGAAGCAGAGAATTTCTCGCTTGTTGACAACCTTACCATTTCGAGGTTGACTTGATTGCATGAATGGATTGGTTGACTACACCTGGAACCATAGTTGATTGTGGACAAAGGCCAGTGAGTGTTAGATGCTCTTGATCTCGTTCAGGAGGTGATATCTCGAGGAGATTAGATCCCAGTAATGTCAATGTAGTCCTCGACCATGAAAAGAAATTTATAAGAAAAAGGATATGTGAGGCATTCTTAAGCCTTGATACTTGTGACTTACCAAGAGGGTTCCCTGAGTTGATGTGGAAAAGATTTAAACTAGTAAGATAATTTCCCGGATCCTTGTTCATGTGAGGGTTACGGGTGGCTTCCTTGAGAGGGAGGTGGACTTGCCTCATGAGAGTGTGCGGGGAAGAGCCTACCGTATGCCTAGGGCACCTGCACTAATGGCTCTGCGAGGACAGAAGGAGTTAAAGGTTCAGCTACAAGGCTTTTGGATAAGTTTATCGACCCAGTGTGTCCCCTTAGAGGTGCTGTTGCCGGCTGTTGAAAAGAGAACGGCACTCTACGGATCTTACAGCGATTATCGACAAATCAAGCAGAGGTGTGATGAAAACATTGCCGTTGCCACAAAATGTCGAAGATCTTCTTTATCGATTAAAAAGCGAGTGTATTTCGAAAGATGACCCTACGATCAAGGTATTATCAGATTGAAGAGTAAAGGGAAGTAGATGTCATAGAAAGAGCGCATTTGAGCAAATATAGCCATTATGAGTTTAGTAATGCATTTGGAGTTATATAATGCACGAAGCATTCGCTGGTTTACAATGAATGATTATTCAGGCCCTATGTGGATCGATTTATGATGGTCTTTATTGATGACCTCCTGGTGTAGGCCCCACAAGGTTTTGCGGGGAACATGAGAACAACATCTGAAAATGATCACTATGAATAGTGAGAAAAGAAGTTATATGCTAAGCTCAGCAAATGTGATTTTTGGCTAAATGAAGTTTCCCTCTTAGGCCATATTGTGTCATCGGAGGGTATAAGAGTTGATCCTATAAAGATTGAGGTCGTTGTGAATTGGAAACCACCTAGAAATGTAACTGAGGTGAGAAGTTTCTTGAGCCTAGCAAGTTATTATAGAAGATTTGTGAGAGGCTTTTCTATCATAGTTTCTCCGCTCACCAAGTTACTCAGGAAAGGAATAAAGTTTGAGTGGACAGACAAATGTTAGAATAGTTTTGAACAATTGAAAGGGATGTTGGTTGAAGCATGAGTATTAGCCTGACTTTATTTAAAGGAAAAGGTATACCTTATGGGCTGAAGCTTGAAAGCATTAGTTTAGGATGCATATTAGATGCAAGATGGGAAAACTGATGGCTTAATAATCCCAAGCGAGTTGAAGCCAAATATCAGAGCGAAATTATCACTCATGACCTATAGAGTTAGCATTTACTGTTAGTGTTTCTTGAAAATGGCAGCCCTACTTATACGGGAAAAGTGTAGAATTTACATAATCATAAAGTCCACCAGTACTTGTTAACGGCGAAAAAGTTAAATTTGAACAGCGAAGGGTGGTTAGAGTTATTCAAGGATTATGTTTGTCATAGACTACCACGGAAGAGCAAATATGATGCATTAGATGCTTTAATAGAAGGCATTGGTAGCACAATGTCTCCCCAGTAAGTGGAACTAGCGGTGATGGGCTATGTTGGCTCATTCTGAAGCCTTGACTTCGTTTTAAAGCAAATGATTATAGATGTCTTGAAAAATGATGAAGAGCTACCAGGAAAAAGATTCTGGACTGGTTGAGATGGTAGCCAGACTAGGTTTGTTGAAAGAAGGCAGAATTTGTATTTCCCAAAGGAAACAAATTATGTGTGCCATGATAAAGAGCTAAAGGTTTCTATTTAGTAGGCGCGCATGTCGATGTACGCCATCTTGGAGTAATAAGATGTGCGTGCGAAACGGAGTTTTGTGTGGTGGAAACTTGACGATAAAGATATCGCGTAGAGTATGTCTGGTGTTTGGCGTGTCGACGGGAGTCAATTTGTTGAATATAAAATTACCCGAGCAAGTTTAATGATCTACATGTTACAATGGTGGATGTAACAATACCATGGAGGCGTTTGGAAACCACCTCACGGCGCAAGGCATATTCTGTTTAATTGATTGTTTGATAAGCTGCCAAAGTCGGCCATTTTATCTGAATTCTAACAGGGATGGACTATTCTATGGATTGACTAACTAAGCTATATGTGGAGGAGGTTGCCAAAATTGCTGGTGTGCAATACATCTATTGTGTCAAATAGAGATCCGTTTTTACTTCAAGGTTATGAATGAATTGAACCGACTTTGGGCATGGTGAGTTGATCTGACATTCCGTCCCATGAAACAGATAGACTTGATGGGAGGTTGATTTAAGTACTTGAAGATATGTTTGAGGGTTGTGTCATGGAATTTTAGGAGATTGGACTAATTATATATTCCATTGATGGAATTTGCTATAAACAATAGTTCGATCCAAGCATTGAAGTACCTTGGCACCATCACGAGGCTTTATGTAAGCGATACAGAATTCTGTGTGTTGGACGGAGTTAAAATGACATAAAGGTGATTTGGTTCGAGACATAGTAGAAGATCTGGAAGAAAGTGTCTGGATTTTATTACAAAAGGTTTAAAATGGTAGTGATAAAGGAATGTGTATGCCGATTTGAAGAGGGAGAGACATTGCATATGAAGTGGGAGACAGGTCTTCACTTGAAGTACTCGTGGAGGAAAATTCTATGGTTGGTAAGGGAGAATGAGTCAGGGTTCATGGGCCATATATATGAGTTTAGAGCGGGTGTCACATGGCTTATCGATTAACCTCCCTGGGTTGGCTAGATTTACGATGTGTTTAGTGTCATTTGGTGTACCAGGAATCTACGCTCTAATGGTGCTTTTGCACAGTGAAAGAAACAATGCGGGAGGATTTGTCATATGATGAGGAGCCCAGGCTATTACGGCTGAAGAGTGAAAAAAGTTATCTTGAGAAATAGCGATACCGTTAAGTGAAAGTGCTCTTGTAACACCATGGCAGGGAAGATGCTACTTGGGAGCCAGAAGCAGCTATGAAAGCGCAGTATCTGCAACTCTTCACTACAAATAAAATTTCGAGGATGAAATTTCTTTAAGTGGGGGAGAGTTATAATACCCCAAAATATGCCTAATAGTTTTATAATATGTTTTGGGTATTTTGTAAGTATAATTTGAATTTTTAAATGAACTATAATTTGCTAAGTGAAGAAAATTTAAGAAAACCAGGGGCTACAGCTGCAAGATACCAAGAGCTATATTAATAATTTTTCAAAGAGGACTATGAAAGGCATAATAATATGAGAAGAGGACAATATGTTATAGAAATAGAGAAAAGATGGGTTGCAAATATGAAGAGCATGGGACTATGAAAGTAATAAAGGAGAAAATTTAAAAATAATGCTCAAGAAAGGGGATGAAGACCAAATTTGGTCTACCACATTCTAGGGGCTTCACGTTTGGAGCAAAGAAGAAATAAGAGAAAGAAGAAGAGGGAAGAAGAAGGAAGAGAAGAGCAAAGGTATGGAAGAATAGTTCTATGCCGTGTGAGATTTTTGGATTTTATGGATTTTTGTAAGGCACAGTAAGGATGCTATGATTTTTGTATATGGTTTTTGTTTCTCTAAATGAGGTTCGATTAAAGTGGAATTTTGGAATTTCGTGTGATTCGAGTTTACATTTTGGGTTTATCGCCCCGGTCTTGGGTGTTAGTTGATTGATGCGTGGGAATATTTGTGTCAGGACATATTGGGTTTTTGAAATGTATCAAAATTTATCCTAAAACGTTTTTCATTTAACCATAACTTGAGCAAATCGCTCATCCCGATTTGGGTGATTCAAATTCAGGGGAATTAGTAGACTTATAGGACTACTTTTATATCTCATAGAAATAAATTGTAATAAAATTCCGAACCCTTTAGGCTTCATAGAATTTATCCAAGAAAGTGGGCAACCATATTTATAAGTGTCGACAGCGATTAGGACACAGATGTCATTTTCTTGTGTTGGCCTCTGTCTTCGGATGGTCTGCTAACCGTGAACTACATTTGGGTGTTCTTGAACTCTATGGAAAGACCATTGAGTCAAGATTATAACCATATTCTTTTGGAGGACAGTAGATGAATATAACCCTTAAGAAATCTAGGTTTTCCGGAGAAGCTTTGCTGGCGGATAGAAATTTGGCATACTAGATTGGCTACTCATGTGCGACCTCGACTTGGACGGTCATAACTAGCCGTCAGAACTCCATTCAAAATGTTCTTGAACTCTATTATGAAGCCATTGATTCAAGAATCCAGCCATATATAGCATAAATGCAGGAGTGAACTCATATTAGTCTAGAAATTGGAAAAATAATGAAACCTTCTTCAGTAACCACAGTTATTCTGCGCCCATAACGAGATATGAAAAATGCAAGAATACGAAATAAATGATTGGCATGTATATGCATATGATTACCCATATAATGACAAATAATTATTTAGAATATATGAGATATGTACTAAACATAAATCACGCATTGATTGTGTATGCAACTGGGGCACGGTAGAAGGATAGATGGGCATGAATGAGGAAGAAACAGTATCGACATGCTGCGATCTGAGTTGAAAGCTGAGTTTTGGGTCATTCTGAGTGCCTTGGACTAACATGCGCGGATGTTCATTCTTCTCGCACAATGATAACAGCATGTAGGCCCTTATGAACCATAGTTTAGATGCAGTGGTGGGCATGCCGGACGCGGTTCATGTCCAGAACGGGTTATGGGACATGGGCAGCGACAAACTTGACGTTATGCCTGATGGTTCAGAGGAATGATAAAGTACGCTGACGCATGAACATGAGGCATGGCGTTTGCTGTGAGTGATATAATTGACAGTACATGTTGTGGCCGGGAATAAGAGAGAAAGAGAAAAATGTCGCGACAAAATGAATCATGAATGATCAAAAGTATCTCTGGGATTATAAGCATATGTAATATGATTATACTAACATGAACATATATAAGCATGTGTATGTGAGCGAGCCTTTAGAATATGACGCTAAATTATATGATTAATATTAAATGTATATATGTCTATAAATGGTTGAAGCTCTCTTGCTGGTGATGATCCACGAGATTTATTTCCCGATGGCGTGAAGCTTAACCATGGTTTTCATTGGGCGCGAATGCGGGCGGTAAGGCGGGACAATCCGCATCAATCTCACGAGTCAACGTCATTGGTGCTCATATGAGAGCTTTTTTACATGGTCTGGCCCCGCTGCTGCAATATATATATGTCTATACTTTTTTGTTGTTTTGTAACTAAATGAAGCGTATATAAATATTATGAAATATTAAAACACTTTATTCATGTAATAGACTAACATATGTTGTGCATGATCGTTTATGTATGGGATGGCTTCAGATTGATGTTTAACGTGCGCTGCAGTTAGACGAAAACGGAAGGCTATAAGTTTATAGTAAGTAAAAAAATAATAAAAAATAAAAAATGACACCCTCGCATGACCTGGGTCATAGGGTTGAGGCGTCTGCTTTCAATCTTATTAACTAGAAATTAAACATGATCAAGTATATGACTCGAAATGGGAGGTGACTAAATATTCCATACAGTCTTTTCCTTTATTTTCTTACTATATTATCTTACTATATTGTTGGTCCCATGAGCATATGTATATATATAAGTCCAATATGTAATGTAGTAGTTAGTTTTTTACGTGAATATAATAAAAATTAAGGATTCTCCCTTTTCTCTCTTCACATGGTATCAAATCCAAAAGCGAAAACCTAAGTTTTTTTTCGGTGATCATGTTTCCTTTCGGTCACTTTATTCTCCTTCCCGAACCCTCCGCCGCTGCCGCCGCCGTCGGATCTTCTTGCCACCAGTGACTTTTTTCGACCAGCTCTTCTTTGGTTGAAAACCTCATATTCCGAGGCACACGAGGCCGATCTACACATCAGAGGAAACCCCACCGGACAGCTCTCCACATGCCACTCTTCTTCAGCAGCTTGTCTTCCATGCGCCAGCGCGTTTGGGCGAGTGTAGGCACATGGCCCACTTTTCGGTGGAGTAGAGGAGGATTTCCATCTCGAGCTAAAGTGCGCGTCGTCTTCGATCCCGACCCTCAGGCGGTCCTCCCACCTGCGGATCGATGAGTGCTTTCCCATCTAGGTTGGCGACGAGCGATGGTAAGATGAGCGTTTACTTTGTACTCAAGCCCGGATCTTGGGGATCTTGTTGTTGTTTGCCATTTGTTGAGATTTCTAGTTGGTTGTCCGTGGGTTTACACGGTTAAGGTTGATCCCCGATGGTCGGGGTTGATGCGTATAAAGTCCGCTTGGTTACTAAAGGATATCTGCGGGGTTTATGGTTTTGATTATGGTGACATTCTCCCGATTTGCAGAGATTGCTTATTAGTCTCCTTCTCTCCATGACTGCTATGTGTTCTTGGCCACTTTATTCAGTTGAATATTAAAAATGTCTTCCTTCATGGTGATCTTACCGAGGAAGTTTATATGAAGCAACCACTTGGTTTTTTTACGCTCTGGAGGGTGCAGTTTAGTGTGTAGATTCGTCGTTCTCTATATGGCTTGGCTGATATCTCCTCAGGCATGGTTTGAGGGGAAATCATTTTTTAGTTCTATTGTTCAAGAATTTGGCATGCTTCGCAATATAGCAGATCATTCAGTTTTTTATCATCATAACTCTTCGAGGTAGTGTATTTATTTGGTTATTTATGTGGACGACATCGTCATTACAGGAAGTGATCAGGATGGTATTCAGAAACTAAAGCAACACCTTTTCACCCACTTTTAGACTAAAAACTTGGGGAAACTCAAGTACTTTCTGGGAATTAAGATAGCTCAATCGAGTTTTGGTGTAGTCCTTTCCCAACGGAAGTATGCTTTAGACATCTTGGAAGAAACCAATATGTTAGACTATAAACCGGTAGACACTCCTATGGATCCTAATGTCAAACTTGTACTAGGATAGGGGAAGTCTTTAGGAGATCCTGGGAGACATCGACGACTCGTAGGTAAACTGAACTACCTCACCATTACTCTGTCAGACATTTCCTTTCCTGTGAGTGTTGTTAGTCAATTCTTATAGTCACCTTGTGATAGCCATTGGGATGTTGTAATCCTCATTCTTCAATATATCAAAAGTACACCAGGCCAAGGTGTGTTGTACAAGAATAGAAGTCATACCCAGGTTGTTGGTTACATAGATCTGATTAAATTTATTCTTGAGATAGGCAGTTCCACTTTAGAATCTTGTGTTTTCATTGGTGGTAACCTAATATCCTGGAAGAGTAAGAAACAACTTGTAGTGGCCAGATTTAGAGTTGAAGCTAAGTATCGAGTTATGGCTTTGACAACATGTGAACTCATATGGCTAAGACACCTTCTCCAGGAGTTGAGATTTGGAAAGGATGAACAGATGAAGCTCATGCGATAACCGAGATGCTTGCATGTGCGTCGATCAGTCTATGAAGGACCAAACACATTGAAGTTTACTGTCACTTCATTAAAGAGAAGGTCGCATCAGGATATGTGGCTACTAGTTTTGTCAATTCAAATTATCAACTAGCAGACATCTTTACTAAATCTCTCAAAGGTCTTAGAATTAAATACATTTATAACAAGTTTAGTGCATATGACATATATGCTCAGCTTTAGGGGGAGTGCTAGATATTGTACAGTTTTTTCCTTTTATTTTTTTACTGTATTGTGGGTTCCATGAGCATGTATATATATATAAGTCCAATATGTAATGTAGTAGTTAGTTTTTTACGTGAATATAATAAAAATTAGGGATTCTCCCTTTTCTCTCTTCACATGGGCTTTTGAGCCCACTACCAACATTATGTGGACCTGCAGGGTCACACGCATAGAATGGGCCGAAAACCAACCCTTGGGACTAAAATTGGTATTTAAACTCAAGGGATCCCTATGTGGATTGATTCATTCATTTTTCACAATTGAGAGAGGCGGCTAGGGGTTTCGTGAGACTCAACCGGGTGCTAGCACACTCGTTTCTCTCTGTTTACGAAGAAGACTCGTTCGTGTGGATAGCTGTAGAGGGTGGAGCTATCTGATGTGCCTTTCAGTTCGACAAGGAGGATTTGATGCACACACAACGCTGCGGAACAAGGATCTTCCAACGAGAATAAGGTATTCTTCTATCCTAGAATCATCTGATCGGATCACATGGAACCCTGGTTGGATTAGAAAAAGGCTAAATTTTTAATTTTTCAGCTATGTATGTATGCTTAATTGCCAGTAGGAACCCAACACAAAGTCCCTGCAACTTTTTGAAGAGTTGAAGATTCAATATGACTAAGCAACCTAACCAAGAGGGGGGTGAATTGGTTTTCTCAAAACTTTCGCACAAGCCTTTGATGGAAATCTTTAATTTAAATGCGTATGACTAAATTAAGAGATAAGGATAAACAAAACTTAGAATTATAGTGGTTCGGTACAACCTTGCCCCTAAAGAAAACCACTTCTCCTCAACCTTCAGCGGGGTGAGGTTCCACTAGTGTCAAGCTCCAACCCGAGCTTCTTTCTTTTTACTTGGATTATGGCTCCAATGGGCACCTCTTCAAGCTATGCACCTTGAAGTTCCCGAGCTCCAATCCTGAGCTTGATTACACTTGGATTTTGGCTCAATGGGCTCTAGCAATTTCTTCAGCTATACACACTTGAAGCTTTCTCCTTAGGCTGCTTCGAGACACTCTCAAACTTTCAAGATCTTTCAAATACAACTCAAACTTTGATGAACACAAAGGTGCTCTAAAATATACCGAAATGTAATGAATGCACTCCTGAGCTTAGTTTGAGAACTAATACCTGAGAAAAGATGGTTGAGAAACAGTCACATTTGTTTTACAAATGATCTCCCACAGCGTATTTATAGGTGGGATTTTTGGACACTATTCATGGCCTTTGTTCACTAATTAGTTCTTTTTACCCATGACATTCACTAAGCTCTTTATTCCTGACAGCATTCACTAGTTGTTGGTACTATTCATGACACTGTTCACTAGTCGTTATGAAGTACTGTTCACATATACGGTATTATTCATGTATACGGTATTGTTCACATATACGATACTATTCATACGACCAGTTTTTTTCTTTAAATGTTCATTTTTAGATTTATTTAATCTAAAGTTTTATGCCTAAACCCATGTTTTCAAAAGATATATAATTTTGGATTTGAAAACCGAGTTTGTAAGTAATGCATGATTAATGATGAGATCCTAAAGTGCACCAATGCATTCACCTTAAATAGATTCCTAACCTATCAAAATCTTCACTTCATACTTGAGCTTGGAATCTTGGTTACTTGTCATCTTGGTTCTTTGATTTAAGTGAACTTCATTTCCAAATGCTTGATCGGCCATCATTATCATCTTTAGCTTGTATTATCTTCATTTGATGCTTGATCAATTTCAACCTGTCACTCAACTCAATTTAACCATTAGTAACTAAAAACCTTGGTTTGTTATCATCAAAATCTCAACGAGAGGTATCCTTGGGCTAACAAGAGTAGATCTTGTAGTTCCATGGCTTCAGCTCCCACCATGCTTGGATCTCATACATCCTTGCCCCTGCCTCAACATAGATCATGCTAGGTCTCGTTCTTCCCTCAAATCTAACTTTTATCCTAACCCAGCGCACCTCTGTTTTCAGCGTTGTCTCCCTATCGATGGCAATAAAGCTCCCACAACTATTACCAATCCTCTTTAGGATCTCCCTCGTGAACAAGTGCAGGGGAAGGCCAACCACATGCACCAAGACCTCCTTGATCGTATCCTTTCTTATAGAGCATCCAGCTTCTGGATCCCACCATTCAAGCTATAAAGGGTTCCCTTTAAGACTTCTATTTCCAACTTCAAAGACCCATCTCGCATCTTCTGGATCAACACATTCTAAGAACAGCAAGTCCTTGTTTAGGAGTGCCACTTGGAGCTATCCTTTATACATTTTTCTCCTGCTTTTCCATCTCCATCGTAGCGAAGTGTTTGAAGGGCGTCTTCACCGTGACTAGACTGTATTTTAAGATCCCCAAATGACCTTTTAAGACACAGTCTCTGACCCTCACCCACACTGCATTCGATGACAAACTACTAGCACCTGGGCTCTTTACCTTCGTTGTGTTATCGTTTTTTCTCCCCTCCGCACACCTGCGCTCTTCTTCTTCAACTTCTCATCTGGAAACCACTTTATTCCCAGACCTTTGAGTTTCTCCGCTAACAATGCCCATTGTTGAATACATAAAAGTGCAACATTTATATAGGATTTTAATACCCTTAGCTCATGTTTTGCTCCCATTTTGTGTAAGAATAGGTGCCTTTGATCGTCTCTCGTGTTTTTGTGCTTGTGCAGGTTTTTCGAGTTCCGTGCACACTTTTTGTAGGGGTTCGTGTCCAGAGAACAAATGTAGATCATTCTGCGTTGATGGCATGCTGCTGAAAGCGGGAAGTGCCTATGGTGAAGGAGCATTTCTGAGAGGCGATGGTATGCGGTACCATACATAATGGTGCCGTACCCGCATCGCGATGACGGTGTGCCGTGCAAATGAGCGTAGGTACCCCAGCCGGCGACACTAGTACACTTTTGGTACTGGTACCACGCACTGTTACCCGGTACCCAGCATGCAATTTTTACGGGATTTGAGCAGAATTCCAATCTTGGTGCAAGGGTACGCTCGTCTTTCGACCACCACTTCGAGATCACTAAGGAGAAGGGTATTTAAACCCAACAAAGGGCGGAGAAGAGCAGTTTTTGGATTCTAGGGTTTGGTTTTAGACAGTTGGAGGGTATCTCTCATATTTTGCTAGGGCTTATAGAGTAGAGTACTTACCTTTTCTTCGGATTCTGAGTTTTCAGTTACTTGTAATCTTCCCGGTTGGATCTATCTGACTTGGTATTTTCTTACGAGGTTACGTGCTTTTAATATCCACGTCTTGCGATTGAGTGTTATTTCTCAAGTCACATTTATGCATAATTTCTTATCAAACATGAATCGATTTTCAGTTTCAATGGAGTTATAAACCTCCATGATAGGGTTTTAATGGTGGAAACTCACCTTCATCAAGGTAATAACCCTCAATTCCTCTTTTGTGCTTCAACGGGATTGTACGATGCCAAGCATTTACGGAAAATCTTATAAAACCTTAGTAAGGCATCTTCTTGACAACGTGTGAACAAGAGACCCTCGCGTTGGTAGCGATCGCAAATGCGGGGCTAAGGTCAAGCGAATCGTTTGAACAAGTGTTTGCCATCGCTCAATCATTCTTATTTTAAAGAGCCTTTAGCAGTATCTTTCCATCGAAACCATTCATCAATGGTTCCTAGATGAGATTGGGAATAAGAAGGTGGAGTATTACCTGATCGGAGGAAGTGAGTAGGAAACCTAAGAACCTATCGTGCTCCTTTGTTTAAATAGCTAATTTGTCGGTTACTCGATCAATCAATCACAGCCCGGATTTTACTTTTAAGCGCACGCATTCTTTGGTGAACCCAATTCACGAATCACCTGAAACCACACTCCTTGTGGAAGCGGCACAATGGACTCCCATTAATATAATGTAGCGACCTTAGTTCCTACGCTTGGGAATAATTTCAGCATACGAAATAGACGAAGCACCCATCCCTTCACCAAACCCTTCCCTTCTGGGAAAAAAAGCATGTGCCTCTTCCATCCCCATCTGTGACTGAACAACTAAGAAATGAGCCCGATTCTTTCTTGCGATTCTCCAGTTTGTAGAACCTTCCATTTTCTTTCCAATCGAACGCCCTTTTAACTTTGCTTTCCCCCTTGCAAATGATCTCCATCCTCTTCATGAGATTTCTCAACCCTCATTCCTCAAAGCAGATCCAAGAAACGAAACCTTTCCTTCATTCAGTAATGAAACCCTTGAACTTGTTCTCCTTTCCAGGAAATCTCGAAAAGTTAGCGGCACCCCCAATCCACGGGGGTGGTTGGCCAGGCTTATCAACACAACGGAAAACTTTGTGTCTCATATTTTGAGACCCATACATGTCTGTAAAAATGGTCACTTTACGCCATTGTGGAGCTCGAGGCTGGGAGGAGCATATGGCTTGGCGCGATGCGTGCGCCGTGGTTCGTGCAGCTTTGGGTTCCTTGGGTGTGTGCCATACATGCGCAAGCCGAGTTTTGATCGATGCATTGTTCTATCAATGTTGGAACAACGTTCATGAACCTTTGTTCATGAGCAGCATTCTAAGGTTAAAATTTTCTTGTGTATGATTTAATATACAGGATATTTATCTTGCATTACCTTTGAATGCATTGACGTGGTATATGAAATTTTTTTTTCGGTAGGTGAATAGTGTCTCGGGGTTGTGTTTACACCTTAGAGATGCTACATTAAAACTTAACTTGCCATTTGACATGTGTAGATGGCTAGTCGTGGGGGAGGACGTAGAGATCGTCCACGAGGTGCTAATGACACCCGCCGGTGTTTGTGAAGGTCTGCTGGGCGGCTATAGGGATTACGGGTAGCTAGTACGCGAGCTAGTGCCGACGGTAGCAAGGAGATGCGAGGTAACCTCCACGAGGAGGGTTCGGGGGCATATCGCATCCTCCCGGGTATTCGCGAGGGAGAGATCCTATGAGTGGCGAGACCATTGGTTTATGGGGTTAAGAAGGTATTGGAGGCTATGGAGATTACCTCCGATACGACCAGGATCATACTAACTGCATTCCAGCTAGAGGGCGAGGCCCAAGTGTGGTGGAACCGGGCGAAGACCTCTCGGGACCTAGAGGCAATGACATGGGCAAGTATTTTTCTGACACTACTAGACATGCGAAGGAGTTCCTAGAGCTGAAGCAAGGGACTAGGACTGTGATTGAGTATGTGGCCAGGTTCACGGAGTTAGCTTGCTTTGCTACCGGTGTATTATTACCGAGACTGGCCCAGGTCGGGAGGTTTGAGAAATGGAGCGGGTGTCCATTCGGATCGGATGCTTGGGACTTCGCCTACAAGACATGGACTCTATGGTTGGGGCCGCCATGACCGTAGAGAGAGAGAGAGATCGGATGCCGCACTGAGCACTGCTCGGGATCGCGGTGTTAGTATGAGAAGTCGATTGGCACACTTTCGGACCCGGGAGAGAGCGGAGGCTTCTAGTTGATGGGTTCCTATAGCCACGGCTGTCGGGCAGGACGGATCGGGGTTGGTCCGGGAATTTGGGCGGATGGTGATGCTTCACCATTACCCCGATGGCAGAACATATGAGGAGGGGATTGCCTAGGAGCAGGGGATCGAAGGTTTTAGGGCGTGCGATCCAGTCGGAGTGGGACAGAGGATCGTATATTCCCTCCCATGGCGCCCTAGTATGGGTCGGAGGAGCCCGGTTCGATCCCGAGGAGTCTTTGCCGCGACTGCTCCCGTTATGGCGCGACCGGAGGGCCGGGCCCATGGGGCGAGCGAAGGACGAGGCCATAGGTGGTTTCATCGAGATCTGAGGGGTAATGTCTCGCCCGTTATACCCGCCGGTTGAGAGCCTTGAGATCATCGATTATACGAGGAAGCGTTTTTCTATCTACTTTATGGGCAAAGAGTGTTATTTGATTAATTAAATCGCATTCATTCATTGTTGCATCGATTTGTGGTAAGAGTTAGGCTTAAAGGTTGAGGCCTTAGAAGACCTTGTATGTGAGTTCTCCTTGGGATTAGGGTGAGGATAGGGATGAGTATATCGGCGTTGAGCTAGAGATCTGCAAAGTCTCGTGGACTTGAGAAGTCATGTGGACGCATGTGAGGAGTTCGGCGTCATCCTTAGGATGGATTGGCTATTTGTATAGGTCGTCATCGGTGTGGCGTGGGAGGGTTACGCCTACACGCAGGACGGTACTAGTGTTGTATTTCAAGGGGACAAGCATGATATTTTACCCCGGGCGGTATGCAGTCAGTGTCGGGGGCAGTTGGCGGGTTGGCTAACAAAGGCACTTACCTTGGAGGGGCGAAGGTGAGGAAGGCCGGACTTAAGGAATCACCACCTCGTAGTCTGCAAGTATGAGGATGTTTTTCTAGATGAGCTACTGGGATTACCTCTGTAGAGGGTTGTAGACTTCGATATCGAGCTACACCCTGGTACTTCTCCCATCTTTATACTCCACATAGGATGGCACCAGTTTGTTTGCATGGAGCTCGAGGTCAAGCTACGGGAGTTGCGGACGGGGGATTCATTAGGCCAGAGCACTTCACCATGAGGGCGCTCGGTTCTGACCCCCGCGAAAGGAGCAGGAACCCGCCGGTTGTGCATTGATTCTGCGGTTGAGCGAGGGGGTTCACGCGATCAAGAATAAAGAATTTTACCATTCTGCAGGATTGATGATTTGTTTGATAAGTTGAAGAGGCCTTGAGTCTACTCCAAGATAGACCTTCGCACTGGTTACCATCAGCTAAGGGTTAGGGAGACAGATATCCCTAAGACAGCGTTCAGGCCACGTTATGGGCACTTTAAGTTTACGGTGATGCCTTTGGATTGACGAATGCGCCAACGGCATTCATGGACCTCATGCATAGGGAATTCCAACCCTATTTGGATCAGTTTGTCGTGGTCTTCATAGATGATATTTTGATCTACTCGCAGTTAGAGAGGGAGCATGAGGATCACTTGAGAATTGTTTTACGATTCTTTGAGAGACCAATAGCCATGTTTATGCGCGAGTTCGATAAGTGCGAGTTTTGGCTAACGAGGTGAGATTTTGCGAGACACGTAGTGTGTCAGCAGGAGTGTCGATGGAGCCTTGAGAAGGTCCGAGGCTGTGATGGTTAAAGGAGGAGCCGAAGTCGGGCTTGAATCACGTGGTTTCTTGGGATTAGTAAGGATACTACGGGAGATTCATTGAGGATTTCTCGTTAAGCGGCACCTATGGCGAGGATTAACGAAAGGAAGTGAGTTTGATTGGGATGACCGTGCGAGAAGAGCATTCGGGAGTTGAGGAGAGCACTTCAGCGCTCCTATCGCCCAATAGTCCGAGACGAGGACAGAATTTACAGTGTATTGTGATGCCTCGGGGTCGGATGTGATGTGTGTTTTGATGCCGGTCAGGTGGTAACACCAGTTCCGTCGGTTAGAAGTCATGACGAATTACCCCACCCGCGACATGGAGTTAGCGGCGTGATATGTCTTGAAGATTTGGGCGCCACTACTTATATAGCGGCGGTATGAGGTGTACTCGGTTATAAAAGTCTGAAGTATATTTTCAGCGTTGGGACATAATATGAGCAAACGCAAATGGATGGGTTCCTAGAGGATTATGACTTCACTTTGCATTACCATCTGGTAGACGAAATAAGGTGGCTTTGATGCACTCGATCAAAGTACGAGGAACATTGTGGCTAGTATAGCTTCAGAATGAGCGGATGCTTTCGAGACCCAGAACGATTTGAAATTTCTGTCTGCGACGGGCTGGAGATCGTTAAAAGGAAGTTAGTGGCTACGTGTGGCCAGTGGTTGAGGTCGAGGCGGGACACGAAGATGAGTGTCCGGTGATAGGAATGAATACGGTCAGTCACGGTGTGAGAAATTTGGGCCGAATCCACCGCAGATTAGTAGTCTTGATATAGAGAGGGCGGGTAGTGGTTCCCCGAGTTAGCAGATTTGAGAGAGGAATCATATTTGGAGTTTCACTTCTCGATTTCTTGTGCCATCTCTATGGCTTGCGATGTGCAGTCTTCGTGCGATGCCTCTCTTTGGGCCAGGATGAAGAACCACGTAGGGGGACTTTGCTCACGACGATGTCTCACGTGTCAAGACGAGGTTAAGTGAGCACGAAGCCGGCAAAACTCGCCGGCCGGTGAAGGTGGCGAGTGGAAGTGGGAAGAAGAGCGTCACGATGGATTTTTTGTGACCCGCGCCCGCGGACGCGACAAGGGCGGATGTAGTATAGTTAATAGTGGACCCGGCTCACGAAGTCGGCACATTTTCTAACCTTTATCGATGACCTTCACATTTGGGAGAGATTAAGCCCGGGTTGTACATTACAGAAAGTCGACTACATGGAGTACGGTATTCATAGTGTCACGTGGCATAATACCGCGTTGCATATGCATGTGATTTTTTGTGATTGTACGGAATTTCAAGATGAAATTCTTTTAAGGAGGGGAGAATGTAAAACCCGGGAAAATTCTAATTTTCTGAAAAAAGGGTAAAATGGTAATTTCGGTCAAAATTTGAAAATTTTCTAGATCTTGGATGACGAAACGGACTTCACTTTAAGAATCGTCTCGTGAAATCTAGCCACCACATCGAATTTCGTTGGTCAGGAGCGTTAGAATTTCACATTTTTCGAGCCTTGTGTGTCGAGTCTTGGGTATGACGACTTGTGAGAACATGATGTGACAAAGTGCCTACTACATGTACCCATGTGACACATATTGCATACGATTAGTGAGAGGATAGGAGATGAATGGCTTAGATTGAGCCATGTGTGAAGAACGCTTTAAAGTCAACTAGAGGACAAAAGGGGAATTAAGTGAAAAGAATAAAAATAAGACTTCATCTTCTCCATTTGGCTACTGGAAAAATGTGCAGTGAGGGGGGAGAATAAGTTTTAGAGAGAGAAAGTGCAACTTCTCTCTAGATTTCCTCGCTTTTGGACCGTCGGTTCTCGTCGGGCCAAGAAGCAAAGTTGATCTACGCTACAAGGGCTACGCGTGGTGACATGACCCAGAGCAGGATACCTCCGGGTTTCCGGTGGACACTCCCTAGTGGAGTTCCATTGTCTGATCCACACAGGGAATGCCTGAAGGGACCCCACCAAAAGAAATAAACACATGCAATACCACAATCTCTCGATTATATAGAAAAAAAATCCACGATCGACTATCCAAATGTAGGTCATAGCATAACATACATAATGGGGACCCATATGAGTTTTTTAATACTAATATCCTTAGCATTTAAGAGTATTTACAAATTTAGGGTTACAAATGAAAATAAATAGGTCAGCAAAACAGAATGGGATGGTGGAGATAATTTTACTTGATTTATGTAGGTAGAGCGGTGTTGGATGGCAGCGAGTAGGCCTTCTGGCTTTGCCGGACCTAGAGGCAGATTTAAAACAATAACGTGAAATAAATCTCGAGTATAGGCGCGATTTATAAGGAAAATAATGTTTTAATTTTTAAAATTTCTTATCTCAAGACTATGCGATTCAACTCCTTTGAAAAGTTCCAGGATTTAACTTCAAGCGTTTCAAGCCAGCTTTGCAAAACAACAATATAGAAAGTCATGCTCAATAAGTTAACCCTTCATTATCAAAACCCCATAACCTGAATTTATTCACCACATAAAAATTAAATGCATAAACATATAGACATCATATGGTACATTAATCATGGAAAATCAATAATCATAACTATTAAAGGTTATGCCTTACTCGAAACCAACAATGCTCTTTATTACCATATAAATCAACTATGTACCATACCATATACACCAACGATGTACCGCGCCCATCTGTTAACGATGTACTTTACATGTACCCATCTCAGCAGATTAGGACACCACCTCACGATAACCAACATCGAAATGTTGTAAATAAAACTAATGATAATATTGAGTCGGTAAGCTTGAGCCCTCAGTAGTAAAAATAACATATCGCGTTCAGGATGAAACAACCTCCGTCATAGTGGCAAAACCCAAAAATACCAAACCATCGGGTAGCCGACCTGCGGCCGTGAAATAACATATAACCGTTGGATGAAGAGCCAACCTCCGTCACCCAGTAAGCAAAGCCCGAGAATACCAAACCGTCGGGATGCTGAGCCTCGCGTAGTGAAATAATATATAACGTTGGATGCTAACCAACCTCCAAACATTCTGGCAATCTGCAAGCTAAGCGTCGGGTAAACCCGACCTCACGGTATTGAAATATTATATGATTGTTGGAATAAACCAACCTCCGCGACACCCGTGGCAATCCCGATGCAAAACAATACGATTGCGAACCCGATCGATGCAAAATGGTACATCACGCTATAACCTCCAGCAATGTCCTTACTCCACGTATTACTTTTCCAACGTCAGCGTATCTTAGGTTAGAATTTATGAGCTTACTTTCCAGCTTTCGATCAGCTACATTTGAAGATCTTTAGTTTCTCAATTCAAGCCGAAATTTGAGACATACCTCGATGACCATGTTCCTTAGCAATTATTAAACACATATGTTTCAAAATCCATTTCATAAAACAATAATTTCTAAGGGGTTTAAACCCAATCTACATGCCCCCAAATGTCTAAATACCACAGGACTCATTACATGAAACCGATCTGGCTTCCAGCAGTGAAAATGTTGACAAAATTCACATGAAATGATAACTTGTTTTATATAAGACCGATAATCACATTTGTACAGCAATCATTTGATCAAATGAATATATATAAAATATTTATACCTGATAGATATATCAATATAATACCCAATCATTTAAAAACATGTAAACCCTCCTGAGACTAAGGGAAACAGTCTTGTCCTTTATGGGGATAAGTACTCAAAACAGCGTGGAATGCACCTTAATATAAATAAAATACCAAGTTTAGGCTCAATAATTGAACCAAAGCATTTAGGATATCATAAGACTTAGAATAACTCTTAAAACTATGAAAAAAGGACCATCAAATTGAACTCAATGGGTCAATTACAATGTGCCCTATAGGCGATACCTAAAATTGGGGCTTTTCACGAGGAGCTAATTTCGAGAATTGGATTGTCCCGATAATTCCTAAAACATCCAATTTCACTAGCCTACAACTTCCATTTTTGCCAAATTTGACCAATTGGTACTCTATTGGTCCAGGCTTCTAAGTAATTAAAAACAACCTAAAAATGGAAAACTAACAAGCGATCCAAAATTTACAAACCATATCAATGGAAAGCCGAGGCTAAGGAACTCATCGGTACCATTACCTTGGTCAACGGTCGTTGTGGTGGCCGAAAAACTTCGATCCGACCATGACTGACTTTGTGTTATTCCGTGCTTCCAAGCGGTGAGAGTCTGCGGGACCACGGTGAGTTGAAGTTAAAAATGGTGGAAAGGAGCTATGGGATTGGCTGAAGTTCTTAGTGAAACTCGACAAACGAGCGACCCTTGGTCGTCTTCTCGTGAATCCGGCGCGTCCGGCATCGATTGGTAGTGAAATTTCGGCCGACCGTCGGTGGCGGCGCTACTGTCGGGCGCATGCTTGATGTGGTGGCGGTGGTGCCTCCTTTTGTCCAATCTCCCACGGCTTGCAATGGTTCAAATGACCCAACTCGGGTCCTAAGTTTTGGAGAACCTCTTTAGGGTTTGGAGTTCAGATGGGTGTTTTGAAATTCTAGGGTTTTATTTGGCACATCAAAGTTATGTTTATATAGGGCCTGAGGTCTTTCGGGTAAAAATTTAGGCGAGTTTGGACCTTTGTTAAAACACTTTGTTGTTTGAAATTACGGGGTTATAGCTTTTTTATCCGTGGAGTCGGATTTTGGCGTTCAGCAGATCTATGAACTACCGTGTCGACGAGGCCTCTGAAATGGTGTCTTAGTCAATCAAAACTATTCATCCTTGAAAAAGTCAACTTGGTCAACACTAAAGTGTTGGTCAAACCTAATTCAAATTTGTTCAAACTTAATCAAACTTGGTCGTCAAGCGCATTGCAAACTTATGTATTCTTGGTGGGTCGTACAATCTACCCCCCTTAAAGAAAAATTTCGTCCACGAAATTAGTACCTGTGTCATGGAAGAGATGAGGATACTCGCTCCGCATCTGGTCTTCCCGCTCCCAAGTCGCCTCCTCGACTAGGTGGTTTCTCCAAAGGACTTTCACTAAGGATATGGTCTTGTTGCGAAGCTCCTTCTCTTCCTACCCAGATCAGTCGGTTCATTTAGGTTAGGTTTGAGGCAGCGGTTTTTGGAGTAGTTGCTTTTGTTTGGTTGGTTCTCACTCATCCGGCCGAATCGATCACCGTTTGTTTTTAGATTCGACTATTTTAGGAGGGTTCTGAAAAATTTTGAAACCTCTACATAGCCGGATGACTGGTTGGGAAGCAGTTGGTCGGTTCAGATTGATTCATTTGAAAGCGATAGTTCGGGTCTTGGCGTCGTTGTGTCGGTTCTCGGTCATTCGGAGTTGGTTTTCTACTTGGTTTGTTTTTGTTTTCTGACTCCTTGAGGAAGGTGCCTGAAAAATTTTAGAGCCTCTCTCATGGCTGGCCCAGTTACAGGAAACCGGATCTTGATTCAGCTGAATTGATTCGAACTGATGGCCCGGGTGCTGGCGTTGTTTGTGTCGGTTCTCGATCATTGGTTGGTTTATACTTGGTTTGTTTTGTTGGATTTATTAATCCTTGAGAAGGAGTCTGAAAAATTTTTTGACCTCTCTCCAAATCGAACTAGTTGAGAACCCAGTTAAGCCGGTTCATTGAATTCGAGTTCTTTGGAATGGTAGTTTGGGTAGTTTAAGCGTTTGTGTTGGTTCTTGGTTATTCGGTCGGAATTGCCTCCGTTTATCTTTAAATTCGGCTTTCTAAGGAAGGTTCTGAAAGTTTTGAAATCCTCTCTCGACCATACGGAATTTGGTTGGGAAGCAGGCTTTCCAGCCAGTATATGGTTAGGTTTTCGAAGCAGCGGTTAGGTACTGCTTTGTTTTGTATTGGTTTTGGTCATTGAGTTTGGAATTGCACTCCGTCCTATTTTATTAGATTCACGAGTCTATGAAGGATGTTTGATAAAGTTTGAATTTTCTCAATCGTTTGGATTTGTTGGCCCAGATTCAACCGGTTGTGCGAGCCCGACTCATGGGCGGCCCGTATTTATGTTTGATCCGAGATCTATCATGGCGTGCTCTGTAGTTACCCAGGAAACTGTAGGCTGCCTTTAGGGTGCGAGTTGATTTTGGTTTGAACAAAGTGAGGTAGTGGGCAATGTGGGATTGATATGTATGGTTTTAGTTTGTGGGATTTTTAAAGGGAATGTGTGCTAAAGTAAACAAGCCCACCCACCTCTTGAAGTACAGCACCTTTTCTTTTTGGTATAGGATCCAATATTTGGTTTTAAATGCATGATGTATGATGTATTATTTGCCCTATCTATTCCTGCTATACATGGCTAGGGACCTCGGGTACATGCTTAGTCGTTGGTATTTGTATTCATATGCGTACATGGTGTTTGGATTAGAAGCATTTGTGATGCATTTGAGCTTTTAGTGACCTCTTATGTGGCGCTTGGCTAGGGACCACGGTATGTGCTTTAATGTTGGGTAATGAATTTCACATGGATGCTTTGTGTTTAAAAAAGATTGTCATGCATGCTTGCTATGTTTGTTAGTTAACCTTTGATGTAGCGTGGCGGGGACCCGCAGTGCGTGCCATTTGCCCACTTTGGTTAGTGTTTTTAAGCATGCTAGATACCCGATTGAGTTGATGCGATCTAAGTTGTATGTTTAGCCCTAAGAGGCTGGCCGTCTGTGACCCGTATACATACCCGATTCGCGAAGTAGAGGCCAGGTTAGGGCCTAGAGGGTGCTACCTCATGAGGTACCTTCGAATGGGTAATCGACCCCAGAACCAATCTAGTTTTATGACGAAAGCTTTTTTCCATCACTGAGTCATTGGGGTTTTGTTCTTACTTGGTTTCCCTTTATAAAATAACAACAAAAAAGTAAGTGGCGACTCGAACTTGTCCTCCTCGAGACCGGATTTTCTAAATTCGAAAATCAATCCATTTTTTCCTTCCATTTTAAAGCGAGTTCTGTGGCAGTGGATCAGTAATGGTCCCTGAAGTGGCGACTTCATTTGAGGAAACAGACGAGGAATCTCACGGTTTCATAAGAGGATCGACTTGAACTTGAGTTGTGTATATTGGAGCACATGGTTCATTTGACCAATAGACTCTTAGGCCTACCTGAGTAGGCGTGATCCGCCTTTCGGTTGGTATTTGGCATACACTTATGGTTTGTTTGTGCTTGTGTGTTCACATGTTGGATTCCAGCGTGCTTGCCCATGGTTGATTTGGTACCTAGCTATATGTTTCTGATTGGCATAAATGGTTAGTTTGTGTGTATACTATGTGATAGGCTTGCTCTTGGCTCATGACTGATTGCTACATGACTACCCTCACTCTTGCATGATTGTTTGATTTGTTTGTGTTTGTGGGGCACGTGGCCGTATCCTTACTTACGAATCACTAGTCTTGGTAGATTATTCCTCATTGATTGCTTGTATTGTTTGAGTCATTCCCATTTGTTTCCTCGACTAATTTAGGGGTTGGAATAAGATCTAACATAGGCTATATCGATGTATGGGAGCACTATGGAGATGACGGATGTCCGAGCAATGAAGAATAGCCCTGCGTAGATTTCATGGATACTTGCATGGCCAGTGTGTCCTTGTGATTGTTGATTGATTATTGATTAGGATCTCGGGTTGTGTATCCTTGTGGGTACGGTCATATAGCCTTTTAGGACTTGCCTCTTCCCTTTGTTAGCTTAGACCATCACCTAGGTATTACCATGTGAAATCTAGCTCCTACATGGCCAGACCATTTATCCCGATTAGATGCTAACATCACATATTGACTCATTCCCTTAGGATTTCATTATGGGATTGCATCTTTGGATTGATTCCGGGTTGATAGTCACGGGGGTGACATGGCCTCTTTACTTCTTCGAGTTATTGATTAAAGGCTGACACAGGTTCAGGAGCTTGGATTGGTCGGAGGAGTAGGCAGTAGAATTCGAATCCACGGTCAGTTAAAGCAGGGCGATAGATCATAGAGATATGGACTCGATGCGCTCTTATCGACCCGGCTAAATTTGAGATTCACCGATACCATGGCATCTCTCGGGATGCTATGTTAGGGCCCAGGACGAGAGGATTGATGGGCATCGGGCCTGACCATTGCCAATTTCGAGGAGCACCCTTGCTTGACTCTCCCACCTCCACACCACCACCATCATCTGGACCTGATCTGGCGAGGACTACACAGTTCCACCTCCGCCCACCGCCATTATACGGACCTTTGTGCGACGGGACTGCTAGTGCCTCCACCCACCGCATTGGTTCAATCGGCCATGCGGGTTGGAGCTTTTGTTCTACATGGTCAGACTGGGACCATGCCACATTCTGTTATGACCCCGCAGATTATTGACACTCGGCCGTGTCGATAGAAGTTGAGCGAGAGGATCAGGTCTGCGCATGTTCGATGGAGTTATAGGTTGGAGACCCGGATATGATGATGACCTTCGATTAGCGACCTTGCTGAGTTCCGCATCTGGACATTGAGAGAATTACTGCTGGGATAGTGCCCAGTATTCACTTAACGGTTATCTGGCGCTGTTATGGCGGGCATGGGTGGATGAGTCACGGATGATTATGCTTTTTCCTCGCTAAGCTGGTGGTGCCGCTCGGTTGGTTTGCATCATTAGACCCTTCGGCGTAGGACATGGCGATTTGGGACAGAGTTTATCAGACGATGTTCTTTTATCACGTAGTGGGCGTATCCGGAGGTTAGGCCTCGGGCTGACGGATAGTGGGTTACCATTTATCTCGATGGAGGAGAAGATACTTAGATATAGATAGACCTGGAGCGTGATCGGATCGGCATGATTATGCGTAGTCTTCGTACTCGCTTTGCTAAGGCATCTCATGGGCTGCAGACCGAGACTTTGGATCATTGGTTCGGGCCACTACATGGCATTGAGGAGGCGTATCTGGGGATTATGGGCAAACTCTTCTCCCTTGACGGACTCAAAGGGAAAGAAGCGAGTCGGGACCAGTCATCGAGATGTTGGTGCCATTGGCATGACGGACATACGGGTCCCACGTCACCCTCGTTTGAGAAGGCGATTTGGAAACACTCCTTACGGATGTTAGGGGCGGGGATCAGTGGAACCCATTTCTTCTTTTGGTAGTTGGGCTTTACTTTCTATCCGCCACCGGCCCGGTATATGCTACGAGGGCACCTCGAGGCCACTTGTACGGTACCATCGGTATAGGCACCACCTCCTGTGGCTAGGCGATTTACCTGACTCGAGGATGCCCAGCGTAGAGCATTTCGAATTGGTTGAAGGGGTTTGATTATTCAGCACCACCGGACCACCACTACAGCCTACCCCACCCGGATTCAGGACAGATCTTCACTATGCTTATCATCAAAGAAGCTGAATCATGATAGCAACCCAAATTGTCTTTACCTTTGAAACCTGCGTTATTGAACGATTGATGAGTTTGGTTGATTTAGAGACGTCTAGCAGTATTTACGGACCGTACCCACTCGTGACACTAGAGCGTACCTCCACCCCAGGTGTACATTTGATTGAGTATTCGGGGAGATGAGATATTCTTGATGGGATGGGATGGAGGCTCCCTCGGCCCGTCGGTTGTATACAGGCTCGAGTTTAGTGTATACACCCAGGGGTCGACGGTCTCTGTCCATTTAGATTGACTCAGGATGATGTTCCCCGACGGGCAATGATACTCGGTATACTTGCAACATGTTCCTCCCACTGACACCTTTCATTACGTTCCCCGGGTAACAGGCGATACATAGAGATGTTCAGTTGTTACAAGGAGTGGGAAGATGGCTGACCCCACGTTGATAGACCTTTTCGCGGCATTGATGTAGAAGATGAGATTCGAGGAAGATGATGAAATTTTATGCTGCGTACCTCGGGCAGCATTTCCATTTAGACTTATTGGCCTCATCCGACACACATAGAATGTTGATCGGGCTCTTAGTCGGATTAAGTTGACCTTTTACCACCCAGGGGTGATCCATTTTCTTGTGGATAAGGTACATGCATAACATTTTCGACAATGATTTACCACCTGAGAGTTAAGCCATGTTCGTCCCTTATTCATTGATATTGTATTCGGGTGAGAAGGGTGCCATCAGTCTTCTTGGACAACGGCTCGCCTAAGCGTTTGTCCTTTGAGTTCTTTGCTATTGCCTTTGGTTTCGCCATCCGATTTTGGGCCATCCACCCCGCGGTCGTCAAGCTTATGATGGGACTCGGAGACGGAGTTTTGGGTACACTCGGCACATGCCGCGGTGGTCGGTCATATCTCCATACTCTTTCGGTTTTGAGGATCCAATCATCCCTTTAACCTACTTCTTGATGTATGGATTCATGAGGCGGGTGCGCTTCATCTTCCCTTCATCGGAAAGTGAAGTTAAATACATGAGGGCGCATTATCACGATACAGTCGATAGAGATGTTATTACTTCCTCTGAACCAGTGCTACAGATCAGCCACAGTGAGGATGACCTACATTTGACCGGGTTTACATTCGATGAAGTTCAGGTTGTTAGCCACAGAGGGATGGCCAGCGGGGATATGGTACCTTTGTGTCATTCGACCGATGCGGTAGCACTTTGGTGCCCAGCATGATGAGGCATGTCTTGCCATGCACAGTTTTGGGAATAGTGCGCCCGCCCGGCGGGGCAGCGCGAGTTTACTATTACGGTTGACCATGGCATATCTTATGGGTTGGGTTACATCCCAGCGGCGGATAATCTGCGACGTAGCGCGGCTAGCGTGAGAGAGAGTGAGAGCTCCGCGTATCACGGCATTCCATTCGATTATCCCCTTTCGCGGCCACACTTTTTAGGTTGGTTGACTATTTTACGGAACGAGTATGCACCCGCCTGAGGAGTTGACGAGTTTCAAAGATGGCTGAGATTCAGGGCATTCAGCATGCCTTAGGACATATTTGTTTGAATTACGAGACCCGCAGCCGCTCGGTGTGACGGTTGCACCGTCAGGATAGAGCTAGTGTGTTTTCCATGTGCTTTCTGGGGATCGCGACTGCCGTCTATAGTTTGGGGATGAAGCGATGGAAGCGACATCTGCTGATACCTCGTGGTGAGATGGACGCCGAATCGACCTTGGCCGTTTGCTTAATCTGACCAGCGTGGGCCCCCGATACGCTCTTGACATGTTTGGAGTTTCTATGATGATTGATTCGATCTTTGTGACACTTTATGGCGCTTGCAGCGGCGCCAATGGACATAGGTATTGCCCCAGTGCATTCTAGATGTTTCCTTTACAGTTTTTGATTCGCTTTTGATGTGTTTGGAATTTCTATGCTTGAGTTTGATGATGATGGGCTTGTGCTGCGTATTACTCATGATACTATTTTCCCGTTGAGGGCGTCCATTTCTGTGGACCCACCTCTCTTTCTTTTGACACTATGTCGGGTTGTCCGCAGCTTTGATGACATTTACGATGGTAATAATGACATAGTGTTACCGGTATTCTCTTGTTCACAGCATTTTCCTTTGGTGCACCACCCGGCCACGGCACATGTATCACGATGTTAATGATATGGGAGACGCAGGATGACCGCGGTGGTCGGTCGAGTCTAATTATGATCTGAGAGGGCGGAAAAGTTACCTCGTTTACGATACCCGAGTGGATAGATTTTGGTGTACGGATCGGCCCGGAGAGATTAGGATTGGCTCTTATTATCTCAGATGAGAGGAGTAAATTGATTGACATGCTCAGGTCATACTTGGATGTATTTTCATGGTCGTATGAGGACATGCCAGGCCTTGACCCCACTATAGTTCAGCATCACTTGCCTATTTTGCCACATGCTAGGCCAGTTAAGCAGAAATTGAGGAGGCTACACCCTCGATGGAGTCTGCAGGTTAAGGAAGAAATTCAGAAGCAACTTCGTGTTGGCTTCTTGTCAGTGGTTGAGTATCCTGAATGGCTGGCTAATGTCGTCCCTGTTCCTAAAAAGGATGGCAAGGTTAGAGTTTGTGTTGACTTTCGAGATTTGAATAAGGCTAGCCCTAAGGATGATTTTCCCCTCCCACACATCGATATGTTAGTTGATAGTACTGCAGGGCACCCTATGCTGTCCTTCATGGATGGGTTTTCTGGTTATAATCAGATTTTGATGGCTTCAGAGGATGTGGAGAAGACTTCTTTCATCACTGAATGGGGTACTTACTGCTACCAGGTTATGCCATTTGGGTTGAAAAATGCAGGGGCCACCTATCAGAGAGCCGCTACTACTCTATTCCATGATATGATGCATAAAGATGTTGAGGTATACGTGGATGACATGATAGTGAAATCCCAAGGCAGGGCAGATCACTTAGCAGCCTTACAGAGATTCTTTGAGGATCAGTTAATTGATTGAATTGAATCCCAAAAATTACACCTTTAGGTAACTTAAAGGAAGTACTAAGTCACATTGTTAGTGGCGCGGTATAAAGTTGATCGGAAAAGACGAGGCCGTACCGACATGCCGGCTCAGGGGCGAGAGAAGAAAGAGATCATAGGCTTTTAGGCGGAGACTACAATCACGTCGATCGTTTCATTGCTAGATGCCAGGACATATGCGAGCATCTTTCGGTCTTACCGAGGAAGAACCGACCCTACGGTTTGAATGATGATTGCCAGTGCTTTGAGAAGATTAAAGTGTTTACTTTCCCCCGGTTTAGTGCCTCCCACGGGCGGCCCACCTTCTATATTTGTCAGGTTTTGGATATAGCTTTGGGATGCATGTTAGCTCGGCCTCAGTGATTCCGGGAAAGGAAGCTGACCATTTATTATCTAAGTAAGAGGATGCTGGAATACGGAGTGCAAATACCTACACCTTATGATTGAGCATCTGTTTAGCGTTGGTTTGGGCCACCAGAAGACTTAGGCACTATGTGACAGAGTATTCCATACTTTTGGTCTCACGATTGGATCCGTTGAGGTATTTGTTTGATAGGCCTGTTCTAACCGGTAGACTCATGAGATGGTTGGTTCTGTTGACAGAGTTTGATATTCAGTATGTGACACAAAAATCAGTAAAGGGAAGCATTGTTGTAGATCATTTGGCTTCTTTACTTTAGTATCCAGATGATAGATCGATTGTGATGATTTCCACGATGGCTTGATTGTTTCAATGGCCCGGCATTATAGGATGCTTGGTGTACTTCGATGATGTTATGTCGGTCGGGTTTTGTATTGGTATCTTATTGATGTTCTACGGAAATTGATGCGTTCCAGATCAAGTTAAATTAGTATTTTCACGATCATCTAGGTTAATGAATAATATAGTTGAGTATGAGAAGCACATTATGGGCTAGAAATGTGGATCATGGCATTAAACATTAAGATCATGGGGATTCAATTTAGTTGCTCTGTGAGACCCCAGCGAGGTATCTGGAGGACTCGAGATGAGAAGATTTGAAGCCACACCATGCTTACTTAGACCTCTTGGTTGCGATTTGATGAGTTAAAGACATACATCACTTTGGCGAGAGAATCAGTTCGTGATGCATTAGCCACCTTAGCTTACGTGGTTGAGATTCTGCGGGGTATTGTAAATGATGATGATTGAGACAGGTTGCACCCGCTTCTTGTTTTGATTGGAATGTGAGAATCGAGGATGAGCTACCATGGTATCATGATATTTATCAGTTTAAATCATGTGGCGTTACCACGAAAGCGGCCGTACCGAGGATCTGAAGACATTGAGGCGGTTGGCCTTTCAGATTTGTTATTTATTAGGATGCCTTTGCGGAATCCCAGATGCTTTGTTATTATGCGGGCCGCGCCTCTGCCGTGAGTAATGAGAGGTTCATGCGGAGTCTGTGGCCCCACCTTGGAAGTATGCTGCCTGAATCATGAGGAATTTGGTTACTTTTGGTTGACTAGAGGCGATTGTTTGCCGGGTTAGTATAGAGATGTCTCGAGTGTCAAATGCACGGAGACTTGATACACGTACCACCTTCTGAGTTGCATGCACTTACATCCCCTTGGCCGTTTTCAGTATGGGGTATTGATATTATTGGGAAGATCTCACCCAAGTCTTCTAGTGGGCATGAGTATCTAGTGGCTATTGATTGTTTCACTAAGTGGGTGCAGAAGCTACTTCTGCTGCTGGATTAATGGCAGTGTGAGTGTGAGATCGCACATTATCTAGATATGGGGTCCCTCGTAGGTTGATCTCGAGATGGGAGCGCATTTGATGAAGTGGATACACGGTCGAGAATGGTATTCGGCATCATCGATCATCTGCATATAGGCCACAGACTAATGGGGCAGTTGAGGCCGCAAATAAGAATATCAAGGATTTTGAGAAAGATGGTTGAGACTTCGAGTTGGAATTGAGCTCCCTTTCGATTATGGACGTGTTTTATCTTTAGTGCCGGCAGTTTGAAAGAAAACAAAAAGACGGGGATTAAACGTTTGGAATGGACGGGGATATAAGTAACGTCGACATCGATCTCGGTGGTGGAACCGATCGGGTCTCGATCGACTCGTATACCGGATCAGAAGAAGAGGCGACGGATCATCATTCGAATATGGAAAGAAATAATGTTTGAAGAGGTCATTCTGGAAGGTTTAAAAGCGACCGATGTATGAAGGTCTCGGAGTTGATCGCGACCCACAGGAAAGTTGACGAGTTGACGTTTATATTCGCCAAGATAAACCCTGAGGCATTTGGTTGTGAGACTTGACGAATCAGGTTCTGTTGATCGATCTTAGTTCGTGAAGTTTTCGACGAAGATCGTAATTCGAAGGATGGTGGTATCGTTGAGTAATATATTTATATTACACCGCGGATGATGTCTCATTATATTTTTGACTCACGGTTTTGTTATATTGTTAACGTTCATTGCCATGCACGACATGGATTAGGGGCACATACAGTAAGCTTTCATTTATTATTTGGATCTGTGAGCGTGTTTATAGACATTGTGTCATTCTTTGTTTGTTCTTTCTCGCATCATTGCATGTTTCTTTTCTTCTCCATTTTGCATCTTCACCCAGATGCGCCTTTAGTCCCCAGTTTTGATCATCTCACATTCATTTCACTTTTATCTCCTTTTGTATGATGATGACGTGCTCTCATCCCAGAGCTACCAGTCAGGTTTGTCACACCCTTCATTCTGCCTATAGGTTTTGATACGGGATTCTTAGGTTGAGGGGACCATTTGGGCTTAGAGGTTTGAGGTTCTTTCGGTTGGATTGTGTTAGTATGGCATTCGACCTACTTTGAAGGTTCAACGCAAAAAAAAACAAAAAAAAACAAAAAAAAAAAAAAACAAAAAAAACAAAAAACAAAAAAACAAAAAAAACAAAAACAAAAACAAAACAAAACAAAACAAAACAAAAAACAAAAACAAAAGCAAAAAAAAAAAAAAAAAAGTGTGTTTGTTTGATATTCGTTACTCATTTAGGTTTGAGAGATTTATTATTCCTACAGGGGTTAGTGAAAGCATTGTGCGATCTTTCTCCATGGATTTAGGTAACATTGGGTATGAGGGTTTGGGTTGCTTCACACACTAGGTCCTGGATCTTACATCACCACTCCCATCTTCTGGCGACTTGCTTTGACTTGGCGTTCTTAGGACGGATTGTTACGTCGTTTGTCACACATTGCCACATTTGTATCCCATTGTTTCTTCCTTTTTTCTTTATCCATTCATCGAGTTTCTTATCACTTCCGGTCTTCTTCTACTCTTATTGATCATCGTCTCACTTCTTAAGCGGCGTGTCCTTTGGTGCACTCACTTGTCATTCTTGAGTCACCTTGCTCACAGCGATCCTTTGATATTCGCATCGCGCTGCATAAGGGTTTGCGCATTTTATCGGGTATTGGGCCTTGCTTCCCATCATGTCATTCACCTTCACCCCGTCTCACATTACTGGCCCGAGTCGTAAGACCACCTCAGACCATGATCTCGTGGTTTGCTTCAAGCATTTTATACGGACAGTTCTATTTAATGATTTGAGTACTGATGTCGATGTGTCTCTCGCTTCGGGAAGTATCGAGGGTCATATATTGCTTCTCCATTTAGTTTGCTTCGCTTCTCAGTCCATGATCGATATAGATGATATAGAGCTCGGACTCATGGATAGCCCATTAGCTTTATAAGCTAACATCGCTCACACCGGGCATACCCCTATCCTTTCATGTCGGCATCGGCTCGCACGCATGTACACCGGGCGTACCCCATTTCGCCAGAGATGTTCTGGGCATCAAAGTTCGAAAGTATGCTCTATGCAGCTCACGTTTCTTCATATTAAATGAAAGTTTCTAAAGGCCCTGGGTCGATTCATGGATATTTTCACTAACTCAATAGGGTACACCGCGACACACCCCATATGTTTGCCTCGTCATTGCTCGCATAATCGGGTCTTCGCACTTATTTCGAGTTTTTTTATCGAGGCACTTGCATATCAGATGTGCACACTGGGGCATACCCTATATCAGTTTTGTAGATATTGGATGTTATGGAATGAAATGGATGATTTTTTTTCACGAATGAGTGATTGTGATGTTTTCAGCTCTCCGACTTTGACAAAAGATGTGCGCTATGAGATTCGACATGGCGCTGATACCCTAGACCGAGGCATAACCCCTTTCTTTCACCCTCGTCACATTTGTGAGAGATTGTCCCCACAAGGGCATACCCCTTTATTTTTCGGCCTTGTTATTAAGTTCTTGCCGCTATCATTTTCAGGGCGGCACTTTCGACGGCCACACCTGGGCATACCCTCACATCAAGGTCAAGATCTCAATCCAGTACATCCTAATCATATCAGGCTGTTTTGAAAACACCCGATTCGGGCCTTAGTTCGCCTGTGAGTCTTGGCCAGATCCCTCATTTCCTGCAGATCGCCTGATCCTACCTTTCTCCAGAGATCAACCCTGATTTTACCTTCTCCTATACTTGTTCTGGATCCTACCTTTTCCCAGACTAACTGATCACAGCCACTCCTCTTCCTAAGATCAGCCTCTGATCCCCACATTTAGTAATCACTAAATCCCACATTTCCGCACTCAGCTCGGGATCATACCTTTCCCAGACTCACCCCGGATGTTACTCCTTCCCAGACTCGCCCGGATCCCACATTTCCCATCACCCTGATCCCACCTTCCTGACTCACCCCGATTTCCATCTTCTCCGACATAACTGCCCCTGATCCTACCTTCCCAGACCACCCTGATGTTACCTTCCTAAGACTGGCCGATCCCACATTTCCTGGGTACTCGCCCGTATCCCACATTTTCGCAGACTAACTCGGATCCTACCTTCCCAGACTCAATCCTGGACAGCCACCTCCCTGATCAGCCTCCTGATCCCACATTTCCTGCACTCGCCCCGCATCCCACATTTCTCCGGTACTCGCCCAACCCACATTTCCAAAGACTCAGCCCGGATCTTACCTTTCCCAGACTCACCCAGATAGCCACCCTTCCTGCACTCACCTGATCCCATCGGCACTCGCCGCATCCCACACTTCGGTACGCCCGCATCCCACATTTCCAAAGACTACCGGATCCCACCTTTCCAGAGACTCACCCTGATGTTACCTCTCCCTGCACTCGCCTGGATCCCACATTTCCTGTACTCGCCCAAATCCCATTTCCAAGACTGGCCTCTCGATCCTACCTTCCGACACTCCACCCTGGGATTTTCCACCTTCTTCGACACCGCCTGATCCTACCTTTTCCCAGACTCACCCGGATTTTTACCTTTCTGCAGACTTCCTGATCCCACCTTTCCGCACGCCCTGATTTCATTATCTTTTCCGGTATTGCGCCCCGGATCACCTCATCTCACGTGCATTGTGCCTAGTTTTCTTAAGTCCTCTCAACCCTGAGTGACTCGCTCCGCTACTTCTACTAAGTAAGGGACAAAATTGTTTGGTCATTCGTTCTTCACTAGAATTAGCTTCCACTTTCAGACGCTTCTCTTCGCATCCACGATTCACTCGTTCATTCACTCTACTAAAGAAGGGGATATTTGTAGACCCTCAATTTTGTCCCTCAACACTTGCATTTATCCTATGGGTATCACACTCACCCATCGTCTCATATAGCACCATTGGTGGCCCCTTTGTTTAGTCTGCCTCTCGAGCCTCTGTGGCTCAGATGTGGTCCGTTGAGTGCGTATTTAGCTCACTTGTAGTCATTACTATGGCTTATTTTTTAGTTATTGGCATCGTTCCATATGAAGCAAGTGGGGCCCCGCGAGGTTTTAGCTCAATCGAAGTTTATTGGAGTATGTCAAATTCAGAGCACTGAAAGCTTGTTTCGATCATATCTCCCTTTATCCGAACTCGTAATTGCTTACTGTTTGTTTTATAAGCTGGATTCTATTTGCCAAGGAGGTTTTTGTTAAAATTTCATAATTTTTGTCAACCGCTTGACTAACTCCGCTTGACCGTTCATCGTGGCAATACGCAGTACACACCGTTTTTCGGGTGATTTTGGTGAGCACTCCTCCTTGTTTCGATCATATCTCCTCATCCCGACTTGGAAATGGTGAACCGTGAAGCTGGTCTCTTATTCTTCAAGAAACATTATATCAAAGTTTCATAATTTTCCTCAACCGGATGGACTGGTTGGCAGCTGGTTCAACCGTTAGTCTGCCACTATGTGGAGCGCCGTTTTGTGATTCGAGCCCAAATCAGATATGGGCTCCGCCCATAAGCTCAAGCTCGACCATGGGCAGTATTGTGGGTCCATTTTGGGCCTTGATTGGTTGAGCATGCAGCCCACCATGAATCCATGTGGGATACTAGGAGGGAAGCAAGCTTCAAATCTAAGAGATTCAAATCTTGCATGGGAAATAAGGAGAGAGTTAACGGGGAAGCTCCACCGATTGGGGCCCTTTCCAAAGCTTGAAGGTGGAAAACACCAGGTAGGTTCAGATGCTGAGGTGAGAATCAAGATAAAAGGGGAGAAAGATCAAAGTGGAAGGATCTCGAAGGGACATTTTTCCAAGCTCAAACGCACGCTTGTCGATCTCTGGCTGGGATGCTTTAGCTTGCCTTCTCGCGTTTGTGGAAGAGGTAAGATATATACCCTGGCTCCACTATATTCTTTAATAGACATTCTGATCAAATTTGAGGTTTCTCCTCAACCATTTGAGCCGGTTTTCACGCTCATATGTGAAAGTCGGTTCAACAGTTTCTACTGGGCAGTTTGGGTAGTTTGGTTTGTTCTGGTTGGTTCTCACTCATCCGAGCTGAGAATCGATCACCGTTTATTTTGTTAGATTCCTGACTCTTTTAGGAAGTTTCTGACAAATTTTAAGAGGTTCTCTCACGGTATGGACTGGTTGGGAAACCAGATTAGCTCTGCTCATTAGGTTAGGTTTGCAGGAATGGCAGTTTGGGAGTTTGGTTTGTTTTGTCTGCTTCACTCATCCGACTGAGAATCGATCACCGCTTATTTTGTTAGATTCCTAACTCTTTAGGAAGTTTCTGAAAAAATTTGAGAGCCTCTCTCAATGGTATGGACTGGTTGGGAAACCAGATTAGTCGGTTCATTAGGTTAGGTTTGCAGGAATGGCAGCTCGGGAGTTTGGTTTGTTTTGTCAAGTTCTACCATCCGAGCTAGAAATCAATCACCGCTTTGTTAGATTCCTGACTCATTTAGGAATTTTGTGACAAATTTTGAGAGCCTCTCTCAACGAGATGGATCACTTGAAAACCAGATCACGGTTCATTTAGGCTAGGGTTTGCAGAACGGTCTGGGTAGTTTGCTTCAGTTTTGGTTGGTTCTCACTCATCCGAGCTGAGAATCGATCACCGTTTGTTTTTTTAGATTCCTGACTATTTTAGGAGGGTTCTGAAAAATTTTGAGAGCCTCTCGCAACCGGATGAACTGGTTGGGAAACCAGATTAGTCGGTTCACTGAATTCAGTTCGCTGAAACAGTAGTTCTGGGTCTGGCGCCGCTTGTGCTCTGCCTCAGTCATTCGGAGTTGGTTTTCTACTTGGTTTGTTTTTTTTTGTTTTTCACCCTTGAGGAAGGTTATGAAAATTTTAGAGCCTTCTCTCAACCTGGGCTGAACTGGTTGGGAAACCAGATTAGCCTCGTTCACCGAATTCAGTTCCCGCTGAAACAGTATTTCCGGTCTTTGGCGCTGTTTGTGCTCTGCCTCGCCTCATTCGAGTCGGTTTTATACTTGGTTTGTTTTTGGATTTATTAATCCCTGAGGAAGGTCTGGAAAATTTTTAGAGTTTTCTCTCAACCGTCTGAATCAAGTTGAGAACCAGATTAGCCATTCATTGAATTCAGCTTTGGTCGGAATGGTAGTTTGGGTAGTTTGCTTCGTTGAAGCTCGGTTCTCGTTTATTTTGGCTCAATTGTACCGCTTATCTTTTGAATTCTTGACTTTCTAAGGAAGGTTCCAAAAGTTTTGAACTCTCTCTCAACCATCCTGACTGGTTAAACCAAACCAAATGCCTATGGTTAGGTTTTCCGTAATCCATAGCTTAGGTACTTTGCTTTGTTTCAGATTGCTTTTGGGTCATTCGAGTTGGAATCGTGACCGTCTATTTTATTATCCCAGCCCGTGAAGGATGTTTTGACAGTTTCGTAATTTTCTCAATCGTTTGATTTGTTGGAAAACCGATTCAACTCTAAGCAGTAAGACATCATGGCAAATTCTATATTTTAGCATGTTTCAACTCAATCTATCACGGTTGTTTTAGTTACTCCTAGGGAAACCTCTGTAGGCTGCCTTTTAGGGTCTGAGTTCAGTTTTGGTTTGAACAAAGTGAGTTAGTGGGCAATGTGGGATTGGTATGTATGGTTTAGTTTGTGGGATTTTAAAGGGAATGTGTGCTAAAGTAAGCAAACCACTTACCTCCTTTCAAACGCTTCCTTTCTTTCGCATGCGATCCAATATTTTATTTTTAAATGGCGGATGTATGATGTAATATTTGTCTCATTCATCCCCATATACATGGCTAGGACCTCGTACATGCTTAGTCATCGGGTATTTGTATTCATATGCGTACATGGTGTTCGATTCACATTTCCAGATGCATTTGAGCTTTTTTCGACCGAATTCTTATGTGTACATTGGCTGTGGACCATTGTACGTGGCTTTAATGTCAGAATGAATTTCACATGGATGTTAAGTGCTTGGGTGTCATGCATGCTTGCTATGTTTGTTGGCTAACCTTTGATGTGAAGTACAAGGGGCCAGGGACCACACGCGGCTACTTCGCCTTTTGGTTGAGTGTTTTAAGCATGCTAGATACTCAATTAGTCTTGTATCCGATCTTAAGTCAGATGTTTAAATTTAAGAGATCGTCTGATTCCAGGACCTACAGTGTCTTACATAACCCAATTCACTAGTAGAGACCGAAGTTCCGGCCTGGGAGGGGTGCTACCTCATATGAGGTACCTTCCCGATAGGTAATCCGACCCTGAACCTTAAATCTAGTTTTCGCACCGCTTTTTCCATACCGAGTCAGGTTTTTTTTTTCTTACTGTTTTCCCCTTTATAAAATAACAACAAAAGTAAGTGGCTAATTTAAAGAAAAACTGTCTTCTTCAGACGGATTTTCTAAAATTCGAAAATCAATCCACATTTTTTTTCCTTCCATTTAAAAGCGAAGTCGCACTACCCGTGGATCTGCAATTGTCCACACTGCACGACTCCAAGGCGGCTGACCTCAGATTCGCATCACCTTTTCCCAAGTGAATATGGTGGAATTAACCCCGTGTCGCCATCACCATAATGTAGTTAGAGCTCATAACCCATATACTCCTATACGTGCCAATTTGCCTCCTTTAAATGTAAGGATGTATGACTCCAGCTCTGCCACCTCGTAAAACTACAATGTATGTACGAGATCCTTAACACTACCGCCAAGACGCATCTACCACCTCCGACCTGGGCTTGCTTGCTTAGAATTAGAAGGCCTCGTTGAATTTTCTTTTGTTTTGCTTGCTTGCTTCGTTGTTTCAAAAATGGTTTTACAATTTAAAACCATTTGCTTCGCTTGCTTGCTTGAAAATGGTTTAATTATTCAAAACCATTTACTTACTTGCTTGCTTCCAAAATGGTTTACAATTTAAAACCATTTGCTTACTTTCTGCTTATTTGAAAAATGGTTTAATTGGTCTAAAACCATTTACTTACTTGTTGCTTAAAAATGGTTTATAATTTAAAACCATTTACTTATTTCTTTTCAAAAAATGGTTTTAACTCAAACCATTTGCTTTCTTCTAATTTATTGCTTGCTTCTTGAAAATGGTTTGCAAATCAAAACCACAATACTCAGCAGTCAGCTGAGTGAATAATAATAATACACTAAGATTCGAAAATGATTTTAAAACACTCACCTTTTTCTGCTTATTAAACTTTGAGCACGATTCCACAATTTTCCCGTCTTTACTTTTAGCCTACACATTTGATGTATTATACCTCATACGTCAGCATAACCAACCAAATACTATGCGCGATTTACTATGTACTATGCACTATGCACTATGTACTATGTACTATGCACTATGCATTATTTACTATGCACTATGCACTATGCACTATGCATACGTATTTATACGTATTCATACGTATTTACTATTTCACGTGGAAATCCGGCGAAATCCCGTGAATTTGGTACTCACGCGTAGCTCTCGTCGCGTAAAGTAATTTTACCTATTGGTCCGAAAAGCGCTGACCACTAACGACGTAGACCGGTAAAAACCGGTACCTGATTTTTCGAATATTTACCTGAATTCCTGAAACTCAAGCTTCGCACTAATGCCACAGCCCTCGCCGCGTAGAGCATTTTCGTGCTAATCCCGACGAACCACGGCCAAACCGAATCGAGAATGAATCTAAGAAAATTAAAAAATCATATTCCTCCACGCCATTCTGCTGTTTGCTTTCTTCTCCATGGCATTTGATTTAGCTTTTATTTTTTTTTCTTTTCTTTAATCAACCCATATGTCCCTTTTCTTCATTTCTCGGTCCATTTTAGCCCCGAAACAATTATTTTGTCACGGTTTCAATTTCCTTATCCCACCGAATATTCTTTTTTAAATATTTTGCCATTTTTTTCTACCTCTTTTTCTAAAAATCCACAAACACTCTAAACTCATCGCCTGTAAATTCGTGAACATTCCGACCGGTTTCTGCAGATTAAACGAAACTTTCTAGGTCACTAGATTTCTCGAGACAAACTTAATCCCACACAAACTGCTTTCACATCCGAGAGATTCAGAGAATTTTCGAGACTTCCTCGAAAATTCCTCGCAATTTATATTATTATTTTACTATTTAAACTTCCATTAATTATACTTTCACCCCTTCACTTTCCTTAATCGCAGTGCGCTCACAATTCTTGAAAACTTTATAATTTTTTATCCTTTACACTTAAGACGAAGGCACATACAAGCCTCCACAGCTACATACTGTAATCGGTGGCACCCCATCTAGACGGGGTATTACAAATCCTCCCTCCTTTTATAACATTTCCATCCTCGAAATGAACAAAACTAAACTTAAAGGAGGAAAATACCTCAATCGTAAAATACCGAGGGTACCGACGGCCAGATCAAATCCCTCCTCCGTCTTAAGTAGCCGCTTCCTCTCATGATTCCACGCATTTCTTTAACTAAAGGAATTAATTTTACTTCTCAACATTACATGTTCTTTGTGATCTACACCCACAATGTGTGCTCTCTCATAAGTCGTCTTCTAGTCAAGACCGGTCATTTCCTAACATGTGAAGGATCCGAATGTACTTATCATCGACACATGGAATGTGTCATGAATCCTGATAACTCTGGGTAACTTCAATTTATAAGCTACATCGGTCCACCTGCTCACAACTCATAAGATCCTGATATATCTGACCGAGCTTGCCTCGCCTCCCAATCGAAAACACCTTCCAAGGAAATCTTTAAAAAGACCCGATCACCTATCTCGACCGTAAGTCTCGACCCGCTTGTCCGCATAACTTCTCCGTCTATCTCACATCTTGGGTTATCACGAACAACTTTTACTTTCTCTCAAGTGATCCGCACTCACTCCTCGGGGCCTACTAGTCTTCTCTCACCAACCTCAACCCAACACACCGAGTCCTACATTCCTACTATACAATGCTTCCAAATGGAGCCATGTCTATACCGGGCCTCGATACCGTTGTCAGAAGAACTCCATAAGTGCCAAATGAGTATCCCAACTCCCCCTGAATTCCATCACACAAGCTCTCAGCATATCCTCTAATGTCTTAATGGTCCTCTCTGACTGGCCATCCGTCTGAGGATGAAATGTTGTGCTAAAATGAAGGCGGTACCAAAGTCGCTTTTGCAACCAAGCCAAAACCCTGGATGAACCCGAGGCCTCATCTAAAACTATCAAACTGAACCCCATGAAGTCTCACTATCTCATCCACATACAACCGTCAACTTTTCCAAAGAATCCTCAACATTAACTCGTAGAAATGAAAGGCATCACAATCGACTAACTATCAACATATAGCATCATGTCGTTTCCGGGAAGTTCACGGAAGACCTGCGAAATACATATGATCTTTTCCCATTTCCATATCGAATGCGGAGTAATCGTATCTTCCTCGCTGCTTCGATGTTCGCTTTCACCGCCGACGTGTTAGGCACTGAAACGAAACTGGCATCTCTTTCTTCATCCCATTCCACCAAGAATGTTCTTTCAAAGTTCTATACATCTCTGGGTACTACCTCGATGCGACAAGAGATACGCAGATGAAATGTGCTTCTTCCATGTAATGTATCTCTTTAGTTCGCCATACTCTAAAGACACACATCTCTTTGTCCTTTCACTATCATGTCGGGCCATCTCACTCAAACCTCGCTTTCCTTTTTCTATCTCTCTTCCTGCTTAATCATCTCAGATCCCACGACCGCTCCTACTAAAATCCGATCCAGCGGAGAGGTCTACATCATGAAGGGCTAACAAGGCCTCGAATCCTCAACCCTCCAATATCACCCCTAAAGCTCTCGTATCCACCAACAAAGTGGAAGATAACCCCGATCTCATATGAGACAAAAGAACCTCTCTCGGTCGCCTACCAAGGCATCTCGCTACGATGATTAGCTTTCCCGACGGTACTCAATAGTACATCGTAGTCCCTAATCAACTCGCTTCATCTTCTTTATCTCGTGTTTAACTCTTTTGGGTGAAAATATATTTGAAGACTCTTAAGGATCCTGTAAAGATCCCGCAAGGAACACCATATAAATAATGTGTTCCATATTTTCAGAGCAAACACGACCGTCGTGAAGCTCTAAGTCGTGGTGTGGTAATTCTCCCTATGCTTCTTTAGCTGCCTAGAGGCATATGCAATCACCCTATCATTCCGCATCAAAACACAAACTGCCTCACTGAAGCATCACTATAAACCACAAATCCATCTCTCCCATTAAAGTAAAGCTTAAACTGAGCCGGTCAATCTACCCTTCAACTCCGTCAAAACTCTAGCAGTGCATCCACCCAATCATATCGACATCTTTCCTCTGGCGCCTGTCGCTGGGGTCGCTATCTCGAGAACCCTCAACAAACTTCCTATAATACCCCGCTAAACCAAGGAAGCTTCACCTCCTTCATACATTCTTCGTGGTTTCCAATTTACCACTGCTTCTATTTTTTGAGGATCCACACTCACCCCCTCAACTGAAATCACATGACCTAGGAATGTCACCCTATCAAGCTAAAACTGACACTTGCTCAATTTAGCATACAACCTGGCTGCTCCTTAGTGGTCTCGCAACACAATCCTCGGGTGCTCGAATGTTCTCCAACTACTTGAATACACAAGTGATATCATCGAGAAAAACCGCGACGAACCCATCCCAAAGTCATACCGGAATACCCTAGCTTCATCAAATCCATAAACGCTTCCTGAAAGCATTAGTCAAAACCAAATGGCATCCCCGTAAACTCATAATGTCCGTAGCATGTCCTCGAATGCGCCTTAAGTACATCACTCTCCCCGCACCCCTCAACTGATGATACCTCGACCAAGTCTATCTCGTGAGTATACTGAGACTTTCGAGCTCACTGAATAACTCATCGATCCTGGGAGTGGATACCGATTATGATGGTAACTATGTTCAACCGGTCAGAATCTATACACAACCGTAAACTCCCATTCTTTCTTTTTCTACGAAGAGAACTGAGCTCCCCATGGGGCATATGCCCCCACGAATGAATCCCTTACTTCCAACAATTCTTAACTCGAGCCTTAAGCCTTCCCCAACCCTCGCAGAGCCATCTTATAAGGAGGAATGGAAATGGGCTTAGTCCCTAGGATCAAATCAATGGTGAACTCCACCTCTCTATCTGGAGGTAAGCCTGCAATATCATCTGGGAATACATCTGGGAACTCTAATCGGAACTCATCCACTAGAGTCCCTTCCTCTGCCTCCACCACATAAGCCAGATAACCCACAACCTTTACGTAGCATTCTCTCGCAACATGGTGGAGAGACTATATCAGAGCATAACTCGCGATTCGAACTTTACCTCCAATTCTCGCCTATGAAACTTTACTCTTTTATAACACCTAATGTGGCCTCTACGGCGAGACACCAATCCATACCGAACTACATCAAAGTCCTCATATCTAAGGCTACAAGATCCACTGGAACTCCCGTCCCTCAATCGAACTCTACTTATTTATGACTACTCAGTCTTTAGAATAATGCATCTCCAACCGGAAGCGGAAACTCTCATACGACCCCAACGGTCGGTCTCTATTCGGGAAGCGATCTAAGAATGGCTGGGGATGCAAATGAATGCGTAGCTCCCGGGTCTACTAAGGTATATGCATCATGATCAAGGATATAAATAATACTGACCATGCATTTGAGCTGCATCCTGCATCTTGTCGAGTCACGTGATAAACTCCGGGCCCTCGAAAGGGCCTCTATCCGTGATCCCGGGGGCACCACCTCGCCCTACCACGACCGCCCCTACCCGCGGCCGTGCCGTCCTCCGCTGGGAAACCTCTCCCCCGAAGACTTCTGAGTGCTCATCTCCGTGTCAGAAGCAGTCGCTACCGATGTCTCTCAGACCAATCAACCGAGGGAATTCCTTAATGAAATGACCTTTCCCCGCCATGTAAACACCTGTACTAAATTTACATTATTCTACGGTGTCGCCCGACACATATGACAAACAGGAATGCTCTGGTGCCACCGCTAGCAACCTGGGCCTCACCGATCCTTGACTGTAGATAGCTCTCTGCACCGCACTCCTACCTCTATAACCCCACCCTTGTTTCTCTTTTGTCAGGATCATTCAGAGCTATCGGGAAGCGCCGGTGCACCCTTTACTCTTCCTCGCTTCACTCCGATACATGGCCGTAGTGCTTGCTCAACTCTGAGCGGCCCCAACTAAGTCCCCAAATCTATTCTAAGGAACCATCGATAAATGCACTCCCGATTCTGTCGTAATCCCGATAAAACCTTTGCACCTCTGTGACTTCATCCTGTCAACATGTGGAACCAATCTAACTAGCCCGAGAACTCTTCTCTCATATTCGACACTGGCCATGTTCTTCTCCTCGCTCAAACTCGGGCGAACTCCTCAATTTTTGAATCCTTATGACTTCGAGGAAAGAACCTATCGTTGAACTCTCACTGAATCGGGTTCCATGTTATGCCATCAGATACCTCCTCTCACTAAGATCCCACCAACTTAGCCCCGTTCTCTCTCCATTAGAAAACTGGAAACAAGACTCTTGCTCATCCGTAGTGTACCCCATAACTTCATATAAATTTTTCAACATTCTACCTAGCCATAACCAAGTCGCTTCGGGATCACCACGCCTTCATATGGCTCGTGCCTAATTTCGTACTCTCTATCGACCTTGCCTTCCATAACCTCCTAGGGTGGCTATGGAGTTACGATCGCCGACGAGCCGCTTATGGTTACTACTCCAGGCAATCACAAGCACCCGCTTCCAAACAACCCGGAACTCGAGTCTCTTCCGTGGCCCAGATGGTCCAAACACCGTCGAGGTCGCGATTCATAGAGGCTGTGAGAATCAATCACGTGCTCATCTCCTCACTACTACAGATCGCCGGAACCGGCCGGGAATGACTCTCCTAGATCTAATTCTAATGTCCCTTCGACATAGTGTCAGAATTTCCCAAAAATATCAACTGTTTAATACTTTGAATCACTGACATGTACTGTATTTCAAAGTTAAACATGCATGGCTGGGTTACATTTATGCTCGATACCATTAATCGCGTGGCACGTATTTCCCCACCTGCTATCAGATACACCCGCCTCCGATACCACCCCTCGCTGTGGTATCATCTCTCCTCAAGCCTTAAGTTAGTGTATACACCGCTCCGAAGGACCACCCCGACACACCCCACCCCTTCTAATGCATGGGTGTGTTTCGGCCACTCCACAGATCCCCAACAAGCACTTTAACGACTAGAAAATCCCGTGGAAGTGAGCTTTCATATTGTCATTAAACCCTTGTATGTAAATTTTTCTTTCTTTTTTCCAACTTAGGATTTGGTAAATTGGCAATGGAACCCAAGAAAGATGACAATAAGCAGATGTGACACCTAAATCCTACATACACAATTTATACTTTATCCAAATATGACAACCAACAACCCAACACATTTTCACAACTACACTATGTACATACATATGCTTCCATATACAAATTCAAAGTATTTTCCTTACATAATATTATTAGTAACAAAGACTTGCACAAAATGTCGAGAATTTAATCTATTCCAAATAAATCACGTGGCCCAGATCACCGGGAAAGTAGTTTTTAAAATACAAATAATGAGCCGAACGAGCTCAAAGGAGGATCTTTTATAAATGCTTTTCTTTCCAAAACATCTCAAAACTCGTAAAACCTTACGTAATACTTCCGTAAGCCATACTTTAAAAGCTTCTAAAACTCTTATACTTGTTTTTTCTGCTTTTAAAAGTTTATAGTAAACTTTTAATACTTCTGTTTGTTTGCTTTTAAAAGTTTATAAAACTTTTAATACTTGCTTGCTTTCTTTGCTTTGCTTTTCTTTTAAAAGCTTGTAAACTTCAATTTCGCTTCGCTGCTTTTTACCTTTGCTTACTTTAAAAGTTTATAAAACTTTTAATACTCTTGCTTTTAAAATGTATAAAACATTTCTCAGCTGCTTTAAAAAAGTTTCTCAAACCTTACAAACCTCTCGCTTAAAAAATATTTCTAGTTATAAACACGGAGCCCGGCTCAACCGTTTTTTTTTTTTTTTAAATCACCACGGGAGCCTGGGCTCAATCTATCGTTTTAAAATCACCACGGGAGCCTAAGCTCAACCGATAGTTTTGAAATATAAACGGGAGCCTGTGCTCAACCATTTGCTTTAAATCTCTACGGAAGCCTGAGCGACTGTGAACCAATGGTTGATTTTTGAAAACTATATATCATGCTTATAAAACATCAACCATTGGAGGCCTATTTTTGCTTCATTGCACCTGGGGCTGAACACTGAGCCCGTAGATCGACCGTGCGCTTGCCGACTATGGTCCGCATCACCTTTTCTCCGGTGAATGGTGGAATCGAATTTACGTCGCCATCACCATAATTTAGTTAGAGCCATAACCTTTTATATAATTCAGACACTCGGCCTCTTTTAAATGTATGATGTATGACCTAAGTTTGCCGGTTCGTGCAAACTACAATGTATGTATGAGATCCTAACACCACTGCACGCATCTAATACCCTCCGACCTAGCTTGTTTATGAATTAGAATACTGCTGCAAATTTTCTTTTGCTTGCTTGCTTGCTTGCTTTTTTGAAAAAATGGTTTTACAATTTAAACCATTTCACATTATTATTCTTTTGAAAATGGTTTAATTATTCAAAAACCATTTACTTACTTGTTTGCTTCAAAAATGGTTTACAATTTAAAAACCATTTGCTTACTTGCTTGCTTGCTTGAAAAATGGTTTAATTATTCAAAAACCATTTACTTACTTGCTTGCTTGAAAAATGGTTTATAATTTAAAACCATTTACTTACTTTTCAAAAATGGTTTAACTCAAAACCATTTGCTTGCTTAATTTATCATTGCTTGAAATTACAGAAATCAAAACCAATGAATACCAAACAGAAAAACAAATATAATAATAATAATACACTAGTATTTGGAAAATGATTTTAGAACACTCACCTTTTTCTGCTTATTAAACTTTGAGCACGATTTCACAATTTTCCGTTCGCTTTAGCCTACATTTGATTATTATTATACCTCATACGTCAGCATAACCAACCAAATACTATTCGCTATTTACTATGCACGATTTACTATGCACTATGCACTATGTACTATGCACTATGCATTATTTACTATGCACTATGCACTATGTGATATCGATGAGAATGTGATTCATATCAGATTTACTATTTCACGTGGAACTGACGAACCTGAATTTGATACACTCACGCCGTAGCCTCGTCGCGTAGTAATTTTACCTATCAGTCCTAAAAGCATCGACCACTAGAATGACATGTGTGTAGATCCTGGTAAAACTAAAAATTTGGATTTTTCGTTTACTCGAATTTCGTGAAATCCAAGAGCCTGTACCCACGCTGCAGACTCTCGTCGCTGCATTTTTCGTGTTTATCCCGACGAAATCCGACGGTCAAAAACTCGGGAATCTGAGAATGAATCTAAGAGAAAAAAATTAAAAAAAAAACTATATCTCCTCCACGCCATTCTGCTGTTTGCTTTCTTCTCCATGGCATTTGATTTAGCTTTTTATTTTTTTTTTCTTTTTCTTTAACTGGGACCCACATGTCCCTTTTTCTTCATTTCTCGATCCATTTTAGCCCCGAAACAATTTATTTTGTCCCAGTTTCAATTTCCTTTATCCCAATTGAATATTCTTTAAATATTTACCATTTTTCGGAATTTTTCAAAAATCCCGCTGTGTTTCTTCACTCTAAAATGGCCTAGGAAATTGCAATAAAATATTCAATCGCTTTCGTAATTAAACGAAACTTTCTAGGTCATGATTTCCTCGCGAGACGAACTTAACTAAGTAAGAAATTCAAGCCGCTATTCGAGATCTGCAGAATTTTCGACTTCCCGAAAAAATTCCGCAATTTGGGAGTATTATTATTTTACTATTTAACTTCCATTAATTATACTTTCACCCCCTTCACTTTCCTTAATTGCAAAAGTGCCACAATTCTTTGAAAACTTTACAATTTTATCCTTTACAATGGCACTTGGTGCACATATGTGTCCCTACAGTTACATGTACTGTGCACCTCATCGAGACGGGGTGTTACATTGTCCCTCAGCTCAATCTCTGGTGCCTCCAATACATGTGAGGGGTCTGGGATACAGGTAGCATGGGCGTGGAAAACATTACAGGACTCGAGAAAGTCCTAGTGTTTAATCTATAGGCCACTGGACCTATCCCTGTCAACAAACTCGTGTCACATAAAATTACCTGCGGTCTTATTACTTTATCACCACTCGACTCACATATATATCCTTATACCTTTCCAACATAAACCTTGATCCTAAGCGCTCTCTTTTTACACTACTAGGATCAACATTTAACACTCAATATTAAAGGTTACACAAACAACGCAGACCCAAATAAAACACCTCTTATATTCCTATCTCCATATCATTTGAAGATAAAGTGCTAAGGGTTCTTTCCAACTGAATCACCCAATCTGTGAGCACCCAAATCAGATATGTCCCATACAACATGCCCACTTTGTATGAATTTTCGAGGCCCAACGTGGGTTACGAATTGGACACACATATTTCGTGGATATTTCAGGCTCTTAAAGTCTAGTTTGTCCCGCCACTTTGAATACTCAATTCTGAGCAGACGATCAGTTATGGCCAAAATACTAACACCGGCTATACCGTAAAATCCAGCCCACGAAATGCCTGCTCCGAATTCTATGATTTTCCCCACTTTTTCCATAAGTTTCCAACCAAATCAATCCCAATACTCAAACACACATCAAAGCCATAATTTATTCAACTCTAAACATCTTCCAAAACACATCTTAAACAAGAATCTGTGGTTTTGCCAACTCATCACTCAACAATCTAAGGTTGGGGATGAACTTAACTTCCAAAAAGAGAAATCCATGAATCATATATCCCTCTATACAAAATCCTCAAATCCTTACACAAATAACCAAGGATTAGGTTTTACCTCCCCATACTCTTCAAATCTAAGGTTATGAGAAGTTTCCCCAACCAAACTTAAAAGAATCCATTTTATAAGGATCAAAACCAAAACCCTTACCTTTTTTGCCTACCAATCTCCTTCCTAGCCGCAACAATGAAGTGGTCCCGCTATTTTTGAGAACCCTTTCTATGAACCTACTTGCATTACCCCGCTAACTTGGGGAACTCCGCACTTCTCACACCGTAGTTGCTCCTAACTGCCACCGTCACCTTACGAGATCATTACAAATGCCATCAAGTAACTAGCGTCCGATAAATCCCACTCTGGCCAACCAAAACTCATTTGTTGAACTTCAGACAACCGGTGTCGCCTTTAAAGTCCGCAACACCAAACCCAAATGTATCTCATGCTCCAACCGCCTTCTGGCACACCAAGATATCAAGGCCGGCGAAGACACAATGACAAATCGACGGCACGGACTACACTTGCCCATCAAACTACGAAGTTGGGTATCGTGAGTCCGAAAGATGATCACTAGAAACCCATAATGCCCATATCTCGCTCACGTCGCCTTGGAAATGTCCGACTCTTTAATCCTTAATCGATAGTACCCCGACCTCAAGTCAATTTTGAGAGCACTGCACTGAGTCGATCAACAGTCATCAATCCGAGGCAAATGATATTTGTTACGAATGGTTACCTTATTCAACTGTCTGTGGTCTATATACAACCTCCAAGTACCATCCTTCTTCTTCACAAATAACACCTAAGGCCTCCAAAGGTGAAGCACTTGCCTCCTATCCACCAAATTTCTCTCAGAGTCGTAGTCTTCAACTCTTTCAACCTCACCAAGTAAGGTCTCTATAAGGTGGTGATAAAGAAATGTGTGAGCCGTACTGTGGACTAAATCAATGGAAAATCTACTGCTCGCGAGGCAACCTCTAAGATCAATGAAACACATCCAAAAAGTCCTCACTAACGGTACATCCTCTAATCTCACTTCGCTTACTATTTAGTGTCAACTACACAGCTAGATACCTCTTACAACCTTTTGAAGTAAACATTCAGCCATGATAAAAAACCACCATGGATCCACGTGAGCCATCAAAACCCACCGCTCCAAGTCTACTTAGGCCCGATCAACAAGAACACCCGCAAACCCACTCCTTCCGAAAGGATCGAGCCGTGCGCCCGACAAGGTTCTCCTCATATAGGTGCATATAAACTTTCCAATCGCTCTGATGGACCCACGTCTACCTCTCGCGCTACCGTCGTGTTAAGAACTGTCTCTCAAGAATAAATGAAACATAATCAATTTCAAGGGTAATGTTAGAAGGTATACAAAACACTGGGAGTTGAGTCGCACTAAGAACACAACCCTACAAATTAGAAACCAGGAGCTCCTCGATACTGTCGACAGATCTCGAATCCCGATACCTCTGTGGTTTCCTGTGAAAAACCCGCCTAGTGGAGTTCCATTGTACAATCCCTAGGGAATGCACGAAGGGACCCCACCTAAAAGAGAAGTAAACACATGCAATACCACAATCTCTCAATTATATAGAAAAAAAATCCACGACCGACCTATCCAAATGTAGGTCATAACCACAACATACATAATAGGGACCCATATGAGTTTAATACTAATATCAGAGCATTCTAAGAGTATTTTCACAAACTTAGTATACAAATGAAAATAAATAGGTCCCAACAACAAAACAAAGAATGTATAGGTGGAATAGAGTACAATACCGTCAGTAGTAGAGCGTTGTTTGATCTCGCGCGAGGTAGTCCCACGAACCGCCTCTACCTGTGGAACATTTAAAACAATAAACATGAGAAATAACCGTGTGAGTGGCACAATTTATAAGGAAAAATAATGTTTTAATTTTCAAAATTTCTTCTCTCAAGACCTCACGCTCACTGTAAGGTTCCTCACAAACGTTTCACAAACCCAACAATATGAAAGTCATGATCAATGGGTTAATCCACTTATTATCAAGAACCTTATAACCTGAATTTGGTTCAACAAATAAAAATTAAATGCATAAAACATATGAACATCATGTCGTATTAAATTAATCATGAAAAATACAATCATAACTATTAAAAGGTTATGCCTTTACCAAAAAAACCAACAATGTAATCGTGCACTCATATAAATCAAACGGCAACATACCATATACACACCAACGATGTACGATACCTTAGTACGCTAACGATGTACCATACCATGTACCATCCTAAACCGTGGGACATCCTAATCACGATAACAAATACCGGAAATGTTGTAGTAAAACTAATGATGATAAACCTGCTTGGTGAACCCGAATTTTCACGGCCATGGAAATAACATATAAACCGCGGATGAAACCAAACCCACGCCACCGTGGCAAAACCTGACACCAAACCGTCGGTAAACCTCGGCCTCACGGCCGTGAAATAACATATAACCGTTTGATGAAACCAACCTCACGCCACCGCGGGCAAACCCGCATCGCTCAAACCGTCGGTAAACCCGACCTCACGGCCATGGAAATAATATATAATCGCTGGATGTAACCAACCTCACGGCTAACACCGTAATCTCAAGATACTAAACCTGGCTGCAAACCTCGACTTCACCTGGCCGTGGAAATAATATACTCGAATCGCTTGGATAAAACCAACCTCACGACACCGCGGGCAACCTACGCAAAACAATACAATTATCGAACCCAATCTCTGGTACAATATGGTACATCACCTCCTTATAACCTCCAACCCAATGTCTAACCCTCCAACTCAATGTCCTTACTCACGTTGTAATTTCTTTTTCCAACGTCACCGTATCTTAGGTTAAGAATTATGAAACTTTACTTTCCACAACCAAATCAACTACATCAAGATCTTTAGTTTCAATCTGCCGAAATTTGAGACATACCTCAATGACCATATTCCTTAATCCAATTATTAAACACATATATTTCAAAATCCATTTCATAAAACAATAATTTCTCAAGGGCTTAAAAACCCACCTACATGCCCCCAAATGTCTAAATACCACACTCATCCATGAAACCAAGATAACTTCCAAACAAGGAAAATGTTTCGACAAGTAAAATTCACATGAAATGCCATAACTTGTTTTATATAAGACCTGATAATCACATTTTGTATGCAACCAATCATTTGATCAAAACAGAATATATATAAAATATTTAATCACAATAGATATATCAATATAATACCCCAATCATTTAAAAAACATGTAAACCACTCACAGACCATGTGACGCTCGCTCATTCTTCCCCTCAGATCGCCTCCTACGCGGAATGCCTGTAATATAAATAAATACCACTTAGGGCTCCTAAATAATTGAACCAACGACATCGGGATATCCTTAAGGCCTTAGAATAACTTTTAACTATGAGACCATCCAAATTGAACTCCGACATGTCCAGCTTCATACGTTGCAGGCCCTAATAGCCCGATACCTAAAATTGGGGCTTTTCACCCGGGAGCTAATTTCTCGAAATTGAACCGTCCAATAATTCCTAAAAACATCCAATTTCACTAATACAACTTCAATTTTTCCAAATTTGACCAATTGGTACTCTATTTCAGTCCCGACTTCTCGGTAATTACCCGAAACAACCTAAAAATGGAAAACTAACCAAACGACGTCCAAAATTTTTTTACAAACCATTATCAATGGAAAGCCCAAGAGAGACCGTGAACTCATCAAGCATTTCATTACCTTGGTCCAACAAGCCACCGTGGTGGCTTAAAACTCGATCCAACCGTCGGCCAACTTTGTTTTCGTCGTAACTTCCAAACGATGAGGAATCTTTAAAAAGGGACCACGGAAATGAGTTCAGGGGGTCCAAAAATGGTGGAAAAGAGCTATGGGGTGGATTGAAGTGGCCGAAAAATCGAAAAATCCGCGACAAACCAGCGTACTCGCCGCCTCTCCGGCCGATCCCGCGCCCGGCGTCGGCCGTCGTGAAATTTCGCTTCAAGGTCGCTTATCTGCAGGGCGCGCACCACCCCGTCCGCGCTGCGGTGTAGCGTTGTGGTGGGTTTGGTGCCTCCTTTTGGCCCACCCTCCCCACGGCCGTAATGGTCAAAATGACCCAACTCGAGTCCACAAGTTTGGAGAACCTCTCTTAGGGTTTTCGGAGTTCAAGATGGTGTTTCGGGGCTAGAGTTTTATTCGGGCATCCAAAGTTATGTTTATATAGGGCCTAGGGTCGCTGGTAAAAATTTGAAGACGCTTTGACACTGCAAAACACTCGCCGCTTGAAATTACCAGTGGTTATAACTTTTATCCATAGGCTCTGATTTTGACGCTCAATCACTCTATGAACTCGTGTCGACGAGGCCTACTTAAAATGGTGTCTTAGTCAACCCAAAATTATTTCATCCTTGAAAAAGTCAACGGGTGACCTACTAAGTGTTGGTCAAACCTAGTCAAACTGGTCAAACTTAATCAGAAAACTTGGTCAAGCGGCGTTTACCAAACTTGTATTATTTAGTGCGAGGTCATTACTGCGTGGACATGAATTTTATGGGTTTCGACAACTCAAGAGGTAGGGTTCCCTCTTTTGTTTTGACACGGCTAAGAGCCATTTTGATGGATAGGGATATTCAGAGGCATGAATGGTCATGTTTTCAGTTCCAACTATTGGAAAGTGTGGTCGTGAATAGTGTCGAGACCTAGGGTTTTACTATTCATGTGATTTGTGTGTTGCTCGGGTGATCCAAAATGAATTGCTTGAATGGTTTATTAGCCCATGTGAGCTAATTTTGGTGTTATTGTTGTGAATTGAATAACATGATGTTGTGAGTTAATTTATATTAGTATATGCATGATTTATATATTAACATGAATTGTTTGGAAATAGCATAATGCATTCCATATGCACCGGGGCACCCTAGAATGGTAGGTGTGAGTGCATGACATGAAAAAAAAATGAAAGAAAAAAATGAAAATGGTTGTGAAAGGAATTTCAAGGAAGATTTTCCGGAGAATTGGGTTGGGAGATTCTCCAACAATTCAAGTCGGAGGAGCCCATGAACTATTTCGAAGAGTTATCCAACAAATTCGCCTCGGAGGGTTGTCCAATAGATTTTACTCGGTAGTATGCTTTCAAGAACAAAAATCTCTTGTTTTGAAAATAGTGTTTTGCTCACATTTGGCTTAGGCATGTGTGAGGGAGTCGATGAGGACTCGAGACATGGGATTAAGCAATATGGCATTGAGTAAGATCGTGATTTGCTTGAATGTGTTTGGTTGTCATTACATGACTTAAGGTGGGAGTAACCCATGTGGAGATTATCACTCTTGGGCATTGCTCCTGCAATCAGAGGATCATTATTTGGTCTGAGGGTGTTCGGGAGGGACCAGTGGCTCACTAGAGGCCATTTTTGAGAAGAAAGCCAACATGTGGCTTTGGTAGATACTTTTTGTATAGCATGTATTAAAATTTTAAATCTTAATATATGTTCGTATTAAGAGTGATGTATCAACTCTTGAACTATTGCAATATAGTTGGTTAGATTTTTTGTGAGTATTGATGTATGGGCCCAAGTGGCCATTTTACTCATGTATGGGTCTCATGATATGAGACACATGTATTCCGCAGGTTGACGGTGATCAACGGGACACCCTGGGATTTGAGGCGTCACAGATTTTGAGTCGACAGCGAGCCATTTTTTTATTCCACCCCCCAGCTCACGCATCCCAAGAGAGAGCATTTAAAAACTATGAACTTGATCGAAACTTAAATAACATGATTCTAAAATGCCCTTCTCTCATTCATAGCATGCATAAATTATAACTCCTCACAAGAAATGTCTAAGACACAAAATCAAACAAATTAGTGGCACTAAAGATGGTATTTGACCTTTAGGAAAACACTTCAATAAACTGCATTTGTCCAATCTAAGATGCATGTAGAAATTATGGTATTTGACCTTTATCTTCATGATTCCAATACATGAAGTATGTTTTTATTAAATTTTTACTGTTTTTGCCTCCCGTAGGTTTCATGGTATAATATTTATTGTCTTTATCCTCGTAATTCCAATGCTGGATTTGTACCTATTTCAAGCTATCTTTTTTTTTTAAATCATAGAATCATTTAGTTACTTAATTGTAAAGGTACAAATCCAATCTAAGATGAATGTAGAAATTATCGTATTATTTATCCTCATGATTCCAATACATGAAGTGTGCTTTTATTAAATTTTTAGTGTCTTTGCCTCTTGTAGACCTATTTCATGTCATCTTTTTTTTTTTTTAATCATGGAATCATTCAGTTACTTAATTGTAAAGGCTGAGCAGGGAAATTTCATTAGGAGATTCAAGAGTGAGTGTAGAGGGATAGAAGAGATTCAAATATCATGCCTATCTTTTGTAGATGATACTCTCTTTTTTTTTTCAAGATGATGTAAACACATTTATTACACAATTCATGGTTTATGTCTATTTTATTTGATGTTTAATTTCTTCATTATTCCAAGGACATTTTTATTGTATAGCTTTCATTTTTTGGATGAAGTTTCTTTGAATCTAATTATTATGCTTCTTTTTAGATAACAATCTTATATTCTTTCTTTTTTTACTAAGGGATCCACATGCCTAACTATAGAATCTATATTACACTACTATGGCTTTCACACTAGACTTTTCACATCTCCTCACCTCATTGATATATATAAGTGGATTGGAATGATGTTATTTATTGGTTTGCCTATTCTTAAATCAGGGTTAGTGAATGAGCACCGTCAGTTTTTTCTTTGAGTGTCTACTTGAGAGTTCAAGGAAGTGACTAACTAGTTTGATTTTTGGGTTTTTTTTAACTGCATTAGTTCCTTTGTAAGTCCTGCTAAAAGATAGTCCACATCAGTTGTTGAAGCTATAAATCATCTCAGTTGTTGGAAAATTTTGGTGTGATATAATGCCTAACACTTAGCATAACTTATCCATTTGGGTATGTATGACCACTCGAAGGATCCTATTGATGATGATAATGAGTGTCAAAAGACTATTTGATAAGGAAAGATAGATTTTAGAAGACGAAAATGAAAACTAAATTATGAACTATTGATTAAAACAAAGAGAAAATTTTGTTATTAGGAATTAGTCGTTTTTTATTATTTAATTATCATGTGTGTACTTGTTGGTGGTTTTGTAAGAGGTCTTTTAAAAGTTAGTTTTTTTTTTCAAGTTGAGGCTTACACCTTCCTTATTTGGATAAAATAATTCTATTTTTTTCTTTATTTCTTATTTTTATTTCTTGATTTTTTATTTATTTTTTATCACATAGAGTTTACATGTTTTGCTATCCAACTCTTCCTATCGGAGAGTGCACAACCCCATTTTATTTTGTTCTAATTTTAAATTATTGCAAACCTTCAGGAACCCTTTTTATTTTTTTTAACTTCAAATATATCAAATAATATTTTTACCTTTAGTTAATGCCTCTGTGGTTGCAATAAACTATTATGTCATGGCATTTTCATGTAAATTTCCAACGATGACTCCATTGGCTTGCATTTTCAACAACTGATAAATTTGCTATATTATCATGTTTAATAGATTTGATAGTTTTTTTTATACTGCATCCCAAGTTGATATAACCTTATAATGTGTTCCTTTTATGGAAACAAGGCCAGATCAAGATTGGAGCACCTTGTAGGTTAGAACGCCTTGCAAAATATAACAAGGTAAGTTCCATTATCATTTACTTGGGTTGAAAAGGGAATTGTTGCTAGCAATTGAGGCCCTAGGTTATCAACAGCAACCTTGGGACACTTACCTAATCACAATACATCTAGTTTTGAGGGCTTTGAGAGACATTTCTTTATGAAGTAAATCCATTTTTATTTTTCTAAACTTTTGGTAGATACTATGGGTAGGTTGATCTCCCGTTATCAAGTCCTTAGTGATTCATAAGATTCTTTGCGCCATTTCTAGAATTATTGTGCTTATTTTGCGTATTTTAGTTTCTGCTTGTTGTTATTGCAGCTTCTTAGGATAAATAAAGAGCTTGGATTGGTTGTTGTGTATGCAGGAGGAAAATTCCATGCACCAGGGGAACCTTACTAAATGAATATTAGATGTCGTTGGGTGCATCTTGATGGTCCAATCAAAAGGTAATAGCAACCACCTAGGGTTGTTGGGAGCTCTACATTTGCAATTTGTGACGCCCCAAAACCCGGGGGTCCGTTGACTAGCTGTCAACCCGCGGAATACAAGTGGATGTCGGGTTACCGCCACTTGGAAAAATCACGATGAGTCTCCTTTATGCGGGGAGCTCTACCATTCTATGTACGCATATCACTGTCCCAAAGCGATCCAAATATATGCAATACGGCCACTTAGGCCCATAAACTAATACTCATAAAAACAAATATCACAACTATTCTCCAATTATCTCCCAATAATTCAATAGTTGATTACTTTGCTCTAAACATATATTAACATCTACAAGTCTAATACATGTTATGTCAAGCTCCTCGAAAACCATGTCGCGCTTCTTTAGAAATGAATTATTCTCGGCGCTCACATTACGAAAAATATAATTCCCACGGCGGGGTGAGCTAATGCCAGTAGTGGAATGTCGCCCTAAGTGGGCTACTCTCCACCTAAGTGCGGTCTGATGTTCCAAAATAAACACGCTTTCAGTAAATACGTGATCACACTTGAATGTCTACATGATCACCCCGTATCACGAATTCTCACCCGACTCGCTCACACTTGCCTAAATAATGTGAGAAAATAATCATTTCCAAAACAAAACTTTTGTTCTTGAAAATATCTTTAAAAATATTCGGTAAAATATGGGACTACCCTCGAGGCAAATTGGTTGGTGAGCTTTAAAAACTTGATCTGGTCCTCATAAGTAATCTGGCCCATCTCGGCCAATTCTCGAATATCATCACAGCGAAATTCCTTTCACAACCATATCCGTTTTTACAAAAATACCTTGTCATGCACTCACACCTAATTCTAGGCTACCCAGTGCATATGAAAATGCATTATGCCATTTTCAAAATCATTTACACAATATGTCAATATGCATATTTTCAATCAACTACAATTACACACATGTAATTTAATGATATCAACCATCACCCAATTTAGCTCACTTGAGCAATCACAAACTCATCTCCAATGACCTATACACACAATTATATTCCATATAATTGTGACCTCATGTTAATACATAAGGTTCATGCTCACTTGAGCTAATCACTATTTCATTTCCAATTGCCTACACCCACAATTATATTCTATATAATTGAGCAAATCATAATTTTTATCTCCAATAGCCTATACACACAATTATATTCCATATAATTGTGACATCATCATTAACGCATCAAACATGCATTAACATATTAAATCATCTCAATGGCCTACAAACACAATTATATTTTATATAATTATGTCATTACACTAACACATTAAATTCAAGTATTAACCTATCTAATTCCACACAATTCAAGCCATTCATTTCATACAATTTCATACCAAAACACATGGACATTTATGGCCCATTTACCTGAACCGGAATTTGTTTTTACGATCCGACAACCGATGGGCTGTCACGAGCAACCCACTTGTCGACCTCGGTTTCACTTTTACTTAGAATTTCTTACCATTTCGGTCTTATACTCACGAAATAGAATTTAATCGTAAATTCGACATATGACAGCATTAGTTTAAAGGCTTCACGGTTGTCGAATGTCAAAAATTTCCATAATTCGGTCCCGTGTTTTGGGGCCGTCAACGTCAGGCATTTTTTCATATCAAGCATGCATTTTAATGCAAAATTTCCCTACAAACGACCCGGTAATTTACGGCGGAGTCCGGCGTCATATTGGTTCAAAAGAATTAAATCAATTGGTCCCGAGCTTTGGGACGTCGAAGCGGCACCGTTGGCGCCAGCCGTAAGCGTCGAAAAACACTTAAAATGGGAATAAAACCTAGTGAGGGCCTCTGCTCTTGGGTTATGGCTTCCTTAATCCCAGGAAGTGCGTGACTTTCTTTCAGCGTGAGCGTTTTCCTTCTTGCTCGATCTGAAATCACGGCGGTCAGATTCTTGGGATGTAGAAGAAGGGCATTACCATGACCCCAAGAAAACTCCGTTTTGATTTCTCGCCCTCTTGCATCCTCCTTTCACGTTTTCCCTCTTTTTTAAGTGGAGAAGATGATGTCTTCTCCTCAAAATTACAAGTTGCCCGCCGTTCTTTGTTTCTGTGCTTTTGCAGCTTCTGCGTAGACGATGTGGTAAATGTATTTCATTTGGTGTCATGTGTCCTCCTTGAGAACCTTAGAGTGTTGGTGTTGGTCTGCTGTCGTCGCGGCCTTTATCTTGCCATGTATGCGTAGACGCCGTCGTCGGCGTGAAATTCATTTATCTGCATGGTGACCAAAATTCGACGTGGTAGCTAGATTTCGCGAGACGATTCCAACGGTGAAGTCCGTTTCGTCATCCGAGATCTAGAAAAATTTCAGATTTTTACCGAAATTACGATTTTGCCCTTTTTGAGAAAATTGGAATTTTCTCGGGTCTTACACAATTTAGTTCACTCTTAATTTATTTTAATTTATAATATAACATGCTCTCATCCCTCCTCAAAAGGACAATTTTTTTAACAAATTAAATTGTATTATTCCATAAAGTTAGCACCTACATTTTTTAATATTTTGTTTAATCTCCCTTAATATTTTCTTCAATAGCCCATGATGTCATGAGGACACATAGGACAATTCTCACCAAGTGTACCCATTCTCATTAAACTGTAATTATTTTAAATTATCTCTTGATTGTAGTGCCACTTTGGATGCAATTAATGACATGATGGGCATACATATCATGTTGCCAAGAATTCCAGTGTCTTTATCATGACTGCAATACCTATCCTTTCTTTCTTCCTTAAGTTGCCTTAGTTTCTATTTCAAGATTTCATTCATTATATCATAAAAAATTAGTAGTACCCAACAATCTAATTATGTTTTCATGTTTTACATCATTTAATATATCTACTTCTCATAAGAGATTCTCTTGAATTTTTTTATTTGTTTATTTCAAAAAAAAAATTTTTGAATTACTCTTGTGTGCTACCAAGACAAAAGACTTGTTAAAAGATTTAGCAAAATTTTAGATTGCTCTAGTAGTATATTTATGCTAGTAACATAAATTGTTGTTCATGCTGCAATATTCAACAGTGATTACATCATTTCATTTTAGATTTTGTTGTTAGGTTATTTGATATTCATGTTAGTTTTATTTTGATGCTTTTGATTAAGTATTTTAGTTTTTTTTTTTTTTCTTGGTGCAAAGTGCTATAGAAATTCTTGTGAATTTATTTATTCACTCTGTGATGTTATGTATTTAATTAAATTATTTAAAAACCATCATCTTTCCTTATGTGTTTAATTAAATGATTCATTAAAACATCAAACTCAATCTAAGTAATAAATGTTGATGTTTTCAAGCGGGCTGAGGCAGCGTCTTTAGTTCTTTGAAATTTGGTCAAGTTGACTCACGTACGTTGGACTCCTCTGCAAAACAAGAAACAAAATGATCGAGTGGGGGCTCGCGAGTTGTCTCTCCCGATCTTCATCGGTTCTTTGGCGGGAAGAGAATATCGATCTTGGGAATGAATTTTACGTATTGTACCTTTCACCGATGGGGTGGCCTGGTATTTATAATGGATGATCATGATAACGTTCCTAGTTAAATGATGATACGGATATTTCTCCCATTAGGTGAGAGATTTTCTTTTCTTATTGTTAACCGATTAATAAGGGATAATTGATAACTTTCCTAGTTGGATGATGATACGATATTCATCCAATTGGATATGAGATTTTATTTACGCTGGCCATTAGCAGATTAATAAGGGATAATTGATCACTTTTCTAGTTGAATGATGATACGATATTCCTCCCATTGGGTGAGAGATTTTATTTCCTTATCGTAAACCGATTAATAAGGGATAATTGATGGGCAATAATTAGGAAATGTTATGTTTTCCTATTTGGTGGAGATTGTGTATTTTTCTTTAATACGAATTCTTTGATTACATTACCAACCTTTTGAATGGGTGACTTGGGCCTTATTTTATTTTGTGTTGAGGATGTCATCAGGCTCGGCGCTAAATCTTGAGTGCCTTCTTAATCCCTTCATAAGCACGGCATTTGGGTTAGGTGTTCTGCCTGCGCCTATTATTTTAAACTCCATCGGTTGCCCCGAGCCTTTGGCTAGCGGGCGTAAACGAAATTTGTGTGCCGACATTGACTTTTGTTGATATATGGTTGTTGATTAATATTGTTTTTGCTAAATTGAGATGTTTGGTTCTGGTCTCGTTTGTTTTGCCCCCTGGCCCGAACTCTAGAGCTCAGGCTATTGTGCCTTTTGAGCAATTGAAGCCCCGAAAAACTGAGCTACTAGGCTCTTGGGCGACAAGGTCGTCGTGAGCTGTTAAACTCTGAGCTAATTTCTACGGGGCTCGTGGGGCGCTAGGCCTTCTTTAGATTTGATGGCCTCCCCAAAATTAAGTTACCGTCTCACAGGTGTGAGGCCTTCTGTTTGTTAAGCTCACATGTGTTTGTTAGGCTCACAGACGCTAAGGCCTTCTGAGGTACATTGGGCTACCTTAGTAGTTCTGAGGCTCACAGGCGTGAGCCTTCACGAGCTATTAAACTGCAAGGCCAGGCTATTGGGCTCCTGTTGGTAGCCTACGGTGTTAAGCTCTGCCAAAGCCCAGGCTCTGAGCTCCTAGGCGCTAAGGCATGAGCATTAAAGCTTTGCAAGGCCCGGAAGCTCTTGGGCTCTACAGGCGTTAAGGCCTTCTGAGTTGTTAAGCTCTGAGGCGGCGAGGCTCTGAGGGGCTCAGTGGTGCTAAGGCGCTTCACGAGGTTGTTAAGCTGCGAAGGCGAAATTTCTTGGGCTCTGGCGAGGGTACCTTCACATTGTTAAGCTCTGTAATGAAACTCTTTGGGGTCTGAGCATGAGCCTTCACATTTGTTGAGCTGCAAACTAACTATAAGGCTCCTGGGTGCTAAAGCCTTCCTAATCTGTTAAGCTCTGCAAACTGAGCTACTGGGCTCCTGAGCACTAAGGCCTTCCTGAGCTATTAAGCTCTGCAAACTAAGCTATTGGGCTCCGGGACGCTAAGACCCTCCTGCGCGAGGCCCGAGCTGCAGGCTCTAGGTGCTAAGACCCTCCACAGTATAGCTAGGCTCTGTGATTAATCTTGAAGTGCAATTTTGAACCCTATATTAGATAGGTTTTTGCTTTTTGCGCATTAATCATGTCATTTATACCAATTGAAGTGTTCTAGTCTTCTTAGTAACACTTATGCCATTTGCAGGGTATTTTGGTTGTTTTAGCCAGACACTCTCGGGAGTTCAATCTCGAATCAAATGATGAATCACAGAAGTTGGAATTCAAGTCTCAAATATCAACTGCCTCAAGATTCAATGAGAAAACTAAGGCAAAAATGAAGAAAATTCAATGCAACTAAGACGGAGGCAATGCAGTGAAGAATCAACAATGCAGGGATTTTCGCTAGAGTTGCGAAAATTTTCGCTAGGATTGCGAAAATTTCGCAACCTTAGCGAAAATTTCGCAACCTTAGCGAAAACACCAAATTTCGCTAGAACACATCAGTTTCGCTAGGCACCATTTTTAGCGAAAAAACTTGATTTCGCTTCTCACAATAATCTCACAATTAGCTAAATTTCGCTTAGCTAGCTAAATTGCCCACCTAGCGAGTTCTTTTGTTTTCGCTTAGACTGATTTCTGGGCTTAGTTAGCGAAATTCTCAAATTTAGCGAAATTTGATGCCTCACATGTTTTGTAATTACGCCAAACCGCCTCCAAATCCTGGTGTGTATTACTCATTATCCTTTAACTAGCCAATTCCATAGGTTTTTTGGTATTTTCATACCTTGAGGAGGTTCATATAAACCCTCTTGTTTTTGTAAGAAAAAGAGGACACCAGAACACCCAGTGGAGAAGATATTTTGTAAGTTTTTATTTTTGTAAATAAAGTCTTTATTTTAGGTTTTGCTATTTCTTTTCTCTTTCTCTCTCCTCTCTTTCTTTTCTTTCTTTTCCCCGATCGCTAAACACACCTCTCTTGAGGATGACAAATCAAGAGATGCTTGGCTAAGTCTCCTTTCTTTTGAAGATAAGGAAGCTAGTTTCAAGGCAAGATATACACGTTGTCCTTCTTGTATTAAAAACTACGGGTGTATTTATGGCCCTTATATTTTCAAAATGATGGTTGCATAACATTGAATATCATTAATTTGGCCATCACTTCCATGCTTTAGAACTAGCATATTCGCTGAGAGAGGGTACTGTGATTCTTTAGGATGATCTTTACGAGCCTCTAAAATGATATTTATATGTTAGTTCTTCAACAGGTTGCATAGCATTTAATGTTATTGATTTGGCCAATACTTTCCATGTTTTTAGGACTGATTCTTTAGATGGTCTTTACGAGCCTCCGAGATGATATTAAATGTCAGGTTTTAAACTAAAAGTGGGCCATAATCGCATACCTCACAGAGCTGACTCAAATTGTGAGTTGTTTCATGGGTGAGGTTTGCTAGTTAAACATAGATCCTGGCTATGCCATTTGGACTATATAAGTTGCATGTCATAATCGCGAGGATAAAACCCGAGGACACTTGTTTGCCCTAACTTGCCAAGATAGTAACCTCCAATCTTCAGTGCTACCTTTTTCACCTTTTAATTCCCAGTTTTTACAAGCCAGCTTTCAACTTCATCCCCACCGCTTTCTTTATTCCACACCAAAGAGTCCAAATAGAAAGCCTTACCTTCATGCACTCGATGCAACCATTTCTAGGATGAAAACCCATCCCGTGTTCGACCAGACCACTATACCGCAAAGAGCTTGACTACCGCAGCAGTAGGACTAGGTGTATATAAATTTTGTTGATTTTAGCTCACCATCAGGGCACTAATCACTCGCTGTGCCAAGCTACCGGGTTCCGAGGCGCTTAAACCTCCTACGCGAACCGAGCCACTCAAGCCGCGCTAAGACCCTCCCGAGCTTTGCTTCGCAGTTGAGCTACCGGGGCCCAGGCGCTTAAGACCTCCCACGCCGAACCGAAGACAGCTCCCGCGCTAAGACCCTCCCCGAGTCGCTAAGGTCTATAGGTTGAGCTACCGAGTCCGAGCGCCAAGACCCTCCTATGCGACCGAAGCTACTAGGCTCCCGGGTGCCAAGACCCTCCTAAGCCTAAGCTCGCAGCTAAGCCATCGGGCACTGTGGCTCTGGGCTCCAAGACCCCTCCTAACCGAACTACTATGCTCCCCGAACTAAGACCCTCCCGCGCGAACCGGAAGCTCCTTAGCTCCCGGCCAAAACCCCTCTCGAGTTGTTTAGCCCCACAGTCGAGCTACTGGCCCGGGCGCTAAGACCCTCCTATACAAACTGAGCTACTAGGCTCCTGGACGCTAAGACCCTCCCCGAAATGTTAAGCCTCTGGCTGTGCCGAGCCATTGGCTCTAGGGCGCTAAGACTCTTCCTACACGACCGAGCCATCGGCTCCCAGGCGCCAAGACCCTCCCGAGTTGTTACTCGCATCGTACGGGTTCCTAATATCCGTAGTTCCATCTCGATTTTTGTAAATACGAGGTGGTCTATGGGGTCTGCTCGTCAACGCCCTATCCACAGATTTAAACTTTTCCTAAGGGGAAGTGTGAAGACTCGGGCGGTGAATGGAGATTCAGCTTATTGTATCGTAAGGTCCATGGAGACCGGAGCTCTAGCCTCTCTACCGCCCTTCACGCTTTATTTCTACGGATGTCCCCAACCTCGCTCCCACGACCTCTCTTCTGTCTCGTGCTAATAAAGTAGGGGCCCATCGCCTTTGTTATTCCTGTCATGCCTCTCCTTGTTGCGATCCTCTCCGGGGGGTTGGTAAGGATCATGCTCCCTGGTGTGGCTAGTTTCTCCTCGTTTGTCAACTTCGACGGCGCCGAGCAGGTTGCTCTTCCGTGCAACGGTTTGGTCTTTTCGCGTCGCTGCGTTCCTTTCGGCTGCCATTTGTTCGTGAGTTGTTCCAACTCTTCAAGAAGTGTCGGGTCGGGTGACGCTGAGCGCCTCCACTCCGTCCGTGCCGACCGACGCCTCAACGTGCCTCCGTGAGGTCACCGGCCCACGCCGCCCTACTTGGCCAGATCTCGGGAGGATTGGCCAAGTCTTACCACAGGTTCGAAGCTGATACCATCAATCACCCAGAGGTCGGCTTATTTGCAAAGGAACCGGTCGCTCCACAGACCCGCGCCAACCGATGATGTTTTTTCAATCGGAACTGGGCTTGAGCGTGCTGGATTTGTCGGACTGGCCCTCACGACTCGCACGCTGGACTCCTCTGCAAAAACAAGAAACAAAAAAGGATCGGCGGGGCTCGCCCGTTGCCTCTCCGATGCCTAAGTCAGTTCTTTCCGGGGGAAGAGAAGATCAACTGTTTAGGGAATGGATTTTTTGTGCATACCTTTCACCGATGGGGTGGTCTGGTATTTATAATGGATGATCATGATAACTTTCCTAGTTGGATGATGATACGGATATTTCTCCCATTGGATGAGAGATTTTCTTTTCTTATTGTTAACCGATTAATAAGGGATAATTGATAACTTTCCTAGTTGGATGATGATACGATATTCCTCCCATTGGGTGAGAAATTTTCTTTCCTTATTGTTAACCGATTAATAAGGGATAATTGATGGGCAATAATTATGAAATATTATATTTTCCTAATTGGTGGAGATTGTGTATTTTCTTTTAATACGAATTCTTTGATTACATTACCAGCATTTTGAAGTGGTGAATTTGGCCCTTGTTTTGGGCCTATATTTAGGGAATGTCATCAAGGTCCCAGCACTGGTCCTAGGTCTGCTTCTTAATCCCTTCTTAAGACTAGCATTTGGGCTCGTGTTCTGGACCTGCGCGTCTATTATTTTAAACCCCATCAAATATAATTTTTTTATTGAACTAACTTTATTTCCACCATTGAACAAGTACAAAAGGCCTCGTGGTGGCTTTGGCTTTGATGGGCTCAGCACTCTTCCATAGAAAGTTCCTCTACTACTTACTAATTACAAAATGTTTTGTATTCCTAGTCAAAGAAATCTATGAAAACTTGTTGGGAATATATACAAATGTAACTTTGGATATATTTATATATAGATAGTTGTTTTTCCTTTGTTCATGTGACTTTGATTTTTTTTTTTTCTTATCTATATGACTTTCATATTATGTGCAGATTTTAAATTTAAGAAAGATAACGACATTTGTAATGAGTGTCAAGGTTATAACTCAAGAATATAAAAAAAAAAATGACATTATAAAAGTGTCATAGCAAAGAAGAGTAAAGATGATGCTTGTAACAAGTGTCAGTCATATTTAAACATATACACAATGACAATCCACGCCATGATGCTTTAAGAAAGCATCATTAAACGACGTCACGTTAGCAAATAAGGCATGGGCTTTGCCTTATTAATTCGAACGCTTAGGCCTAAGGATGATATCTAGAGAGATTTTAATTTTCCCATTTTGTTTTTAGGAAAATATTAATATTGTTAGGGTTTCCTAAACACTGAGATTATCTTTTAGGAAATTTTATTATCTAAAAACCTACAACCAAACCTGCTCAATTTAACCAAACCGCATTTACTCCATTTTAAAATTTTAAAACCGAATTTTAAAAAATATTTTACAATCAAATCGATTCGGTTTATCGATTTTACGCACATCCCTGTGGTGGATGATAGAGTTGGAAGGTTTCGCCTTGGCCCTTAAGTCCTTCTACCTCCATAATTTTTGCATGGTGTTATCGGCAAAAATGGGGTTGAAGTAATTCATTGCCTCTACAAGTACTCCATATTTTATATTTGTTTTTTTCTTTTGTTTCTTTTAACTATTTTAATATAATATTAATAAATGCAACAAAACATTTAAAAATAAAAAGAAAAGAAAATCGAAATAAAGTTATGGGAGAAGATGCGAAATTAGAATAATAGATGATTTATCGTATCATAGTAAACCTTAGGAATTAATACTTCAAGTGGTGCTACTCTCAAATGGTCATTGGTATATCTGAGAATTCACCCAACCGTCAATTTTATACTTGATAAGTTATAATGAGCATGAATGGACTAAAACATCCATAATTTTATTAAAACAAAAAACAAAAACAAACAATTTAATACCTAATAAAAATAAAATAATTAAAAAAATCAAATTTATTTATACTTCATTATTCAAAACAAAAATTCTATTCAAGATAAAATAAAAAAAAACAAATACCACCTTAGTTGACAACGGAAGGCGGTGTCGTCCTTCTTGATGGATCGAACACTTGAGGCATATTAAGAATGGAAAATCAAAATCATCGAAATCGCAATCCCTGACGTAATATGCGAGAAGCTAATAGACAGGTGAGGATTGTCCGAAACAAAATACAAACCACAAGCATGGCTGGCGAGTATGAGTAGAAGTTGCTTGTATGGTAATAGTATTCATTTCAGGATCTCTGGCCGGATTCAATACTGGGAGAAGGAAGAAAGTGAAAGGCTTTCAAGGAGATGTTTGTTTTTTATTGGCTTACGTGAACACAATTTGACTATGTATAAATTTATAAAACATGGAAATAATTCACTCTAGGCATTGTTAAGTTTTTTTATTTAAAGATAAATCACTTTTTAATATAATAAAGTAAATGTTCTTCATTAAGACTATATCCACGTTAGAAGTTCTAACCAACCAACCCAAGACTACGTGTTGTTAAGTTGACAAGTAAATAAAGAAAAAGTCTTATTATAAAAAATATGATATAAACGATTTAGATAAATATAAAAATAGAATAATAATTGAATGAAATATAGTAAAAAATTGTGTAAATAGAATGTATGTAATTTGTTTAAACAATTTTTTAGATATTTAAAAATACTTCACAGATTTTGTTAGACATCTACTTTTTATTTTATTTTTTTAAACAATTCTAAATTAATAAGTTTATGCATAGGATAGGATGCCTCAAACAAAAAAAAAGTTTATGCATAAGTACTTAGATATCAGGCCAATTTTTATTACAAAATAAAATATTGATTTTTATTTATTTTTAATTTTTAAACCCATTAAGTACTATTTAGTTTTTAAATTCTATTCACAATTAAGGACCAGTGTACCGTGTTTTTAAAAAGTGTTTGTCAAAAACACTTATAAAAGTGTTTTTTTATAAGCAATTGGAAGGTGTCTTTTTAAAAGAAAAATACTTTAAAAGTTTTTAGATATTCATAAAATATCTATTTATTTATCCTTTAAAATATCCATTAGTTTATCCTTAAAATAGCTATTTATTTTTCTATAAAATATCTATTTATTTTTCCTTAAAATATTTATATACATTTATTAATTAATTCAAATATTTTTACATTTTTTATAATTATTAGAATATCAAGTGTTTTTAGAAGCATTTGAGAGGTGTGTTTTAAAAAAAAAAGCATTTTAAAAGTTTTTAGATATTCCTAAAATACCCTTTTATTTATCCTTAAAATATCTATTTATTTTTCTTTAATATCTATTTATTTTTTCTTACAATATTTATATGCATTAAAGTTTTTTTTTTAAAGTTAAATCACTTTTTAATATAATGCAGTAAATATTCTCTAATTAAGACTGTGTCCACGTTAAACGCTTTAACCAAATCCGCTCTAACCAATCGAAAGTTAACTTATAGACCACTTACTGTTAAGTTGACAACAAGAAGAAAAGTCTTATTATAAAAAAATATGATATAAAAGATTTTAGATAAATATAAAAAATAGAATAATAATTGAATGAAATATAGTAAAAAAATTGTGTAAATAGAATGTATGTAATTTGTTTAAACAAATTTTTAGATATTTAAAAATACTTCACAGATTTTGTTAGACATCTACTTTTTAAATTTTTTTTTAAAACAATTCTAAATTAATAAGTTTATGCATAGGATGCCTCAAACAAAAAAAAAGTTTATGCATAAGTACTTAGATATCAGGCCAATTTTTATTACAAAATAAAATATTGATTTTTCCTTATTTTTAATATTTAAACCCATTAAGTACTATTTAGTTTTTAAATTCTATTCACAATTAAGGACCTGTGTACCGTGTTTTTAAAAAGTGTTTCTAGTCAAAAACACTCAAAAGTGTTCTTTATAAGCAATTGGAAGGTGCTTTTAAAAGAAAATACTTTAAAAGTTTTGTAGATATTCATAAAATATCTATTTATTTATCCTTAAAATATCCATTAGTTTATCCCCTTAAAATAGCTATTTATTTTTCTATAAAATATCTATTTATTTTTCCTTACAATATTTATATACATTTATTAATTAATTCAAATATTTTTACATTTTTTATAATTATTAGAATATCAAGTGTTTTTAGAAGCATTTGAGAGGTGTGTTTTTTAAAAAAGCATTTTCAAAGTTTTTAGATATTCCTAAAATACCCCTTTATTTATCCTTAAAATATCCATTAGTTTATCATTAAAATATCTATTTATTTTTCTTAAATATCTATTTACTTTTTCTTAAAATATTTATATGCATTAATTAATTAATTCAAATTTTTTTTAAACTTTTTTTTAAAAAAAATTATAATTATTAGAATATCAAGTGTTTTTTAGAAGCATTTCGGGAGGTGTATGTGTTTTATTTTTTTAAAAACACTTTAAAAGTTTTTAGATATTCCTAAAGTATCTGTTTATTTATCTTTAAAATATCTATTTATTTTTTCTAAATATCTATTTATTTTTCTTCAAAATATTTATTTATTTTTTCTTAAAATATTTATATACATTTCTTAATTAATTCAAATATTTTTGTAAATTTTTTATAATTATTAGAATATCAAGTGTGTTTTTTAGAAGCATTTGGGAGGTGTGTGTGTTTTTTTTTAAATAAAACCCTTTAAAAGTTTTAAGATATTCCTAAAATACTTTTTTTTTAAATATTATTAATTCAAACTTGTAATAGATCGATAGATCCAATATATAAATAGTTAAAAATCATACATGATGAAACAATATTCAGGTTAATGGCACAATATCCAGGTTAATATAAAATAGTGGCCAGAATATCTGCAACTTCAGTTTTTCAACATACCGACGACCATAATTTGATATATTCGATTGATAAAACAACGACAAACTAAACGTCAATAAAATGCCGACAACACAAAAAACTAAATAAAAACTAAATATTCGTAGAAGAGCCACTTTATTAAGCAATAAAATGAAGAAAATGATTTAAAGAGGTGATTTCAGGCTAAGAATGACAAAAAAAATCACCTTTTCTTGCTTGAGGAAAATAGGTTACAAGAGAACAAATATGAGAGAAAAATAAATAAATACCTGTTTATTTATCCTTAAAATAAACATTAGTTTATCCTCAAAAAATCTATTTATTTTTAATTCAAATACTTTTGTAAATATTTTAAATTTTTTATAATTATAGAATTTCAAGTTTTTTAGAAGCATGTGTGTGTACTTAAAAAAAACACTTTAAAAGTTTTTTAATATTCCTAAAATACATTTTATTTATCCTTAAAATATCCATTAGTTTATCCATAAAATATTTATTTATTTTGCCTTAAAATATCTATATACATATATTAATTCAAATATTTTTGTAAATATTTTTTTATTTTCTATAATTATTAGAATATTGTAACATCCCGAAATGTACCCTAGTAGTTTTCAGACTTGTTTAGGGTATAATAAAAGTTAAATATGAATTTTCGGGAAATAAAACCAGAGACCAAATTAATAATAGCTAAGGTGTAAGTGGTAATTTACCACTTGAGGACCCAAAGGTAATAAAGTCAAAAGATGATATGCCAAACTAGAATTTAGGAATAAGTTATGGTGCAAATAGGAGAGAAATGGGGGACCTAAATGCAAAAATGAAAATTTAACCCAAAAAATGGGTTTTTGAGAGCCAACAAGGCCTAAGAGATATTTTTTATTTAAGACCAAAATTGGTCTCATTTTGAAAAGAGAACAAACCATAGAGAGAGAGAGAGGAGAAGAGGAGAAGAAGAAGAAGAGGAAGAGGAAGAGGAGTAAGAAAGTGTAAATCAAGCCGCATTGAGCCTCGTATTTAATTTCTATGATTTTTCGGTATGGATTTTTTACATGGAAAGCAAGGATCTTATGGTTTTGTATGGAATTCTAGAGAATTTTATGAGTTCCAAACCTAGGGTTTAGTTAGGAATTGATCCTAACTCTAGGTTTGAATGAAATTGAGTTGAAAAACTCTAGCTTAATTAATATAAGCATGGAATCCTCCCTTTGAGATTGGATTCATGAATTAATTGCAAAGAAATGGAGGTTGGGTTGAATAAACCCTAGTTAATCCTTGTGTTTTGGTTTGTGTATGGGTTATGACCCATATTAGAATGGTTTTTGAAGTAATTCATGAAAGGTTTTTGAAGAAAGACAATTATTAAAAGATGAATTGAGTATAATAGAGATTACAAAATGAATATGAAGGGGTTTTGATGTGTATGTAGAGTATTGAAATGATTTGGGTAGTAATATATGAAAAAGTAGCTATGCTCCCACATTCCTCGGTTGGGGGTTCGAAAGACTGCATTCCAGACAGTCGAATGCACTTACGTAGTGTTCTGTTTTTCTGTTCTGAATAGTGTTCGTATTTTGACCATAACTTGCTCATATCCGATCCATTTGAGTGATTCAAGTTTTAGGTTAAAATAGACTTCAAGGAGAACCAAACATCCTGAAATAGCTACCTTCTAATTCCGACTCTAGGTGGCCCAAATATTCACTCAAAGTGGGGCTATGTTCAAGCCACTTCGTTCTCGTTTTGAACATAGTGTAGTCCCGATTGTTCTGGACGAATTTGAGTTTCGTGCTCCAATTTGAGTGGGATTCCAGTTGGAGGAGAACCTCTTTAGCACCTTAGCTTCAAATGAATACAAAGAACCAAGGTCGTCCGAAGTTAAGCCTCCGAAAAAAATTCGATCGTTCCTCAGTGTAATCCGGTAACCGACTAGTTTGGCATGAAAATGCTATAACTTTCGCTCGATGATTCAATTGGAATGATTCTAATTTCTAAGAAAAGTAGATGCATCAAGGGACATGAATACATGAACGATGTGTGAATACATTAGTATTCTTGTAAAAGTATATGAAATATGAAAATGAACTGAAACATGAACATGAACATGAAAAGCAATATGTCATGAACACAGAAGGTGATAAAGATATGTTATGAGTTTTGAAAGACATATATGACTATCTGTGACCTAAAACGAACGAATTTTGACTCTTGCTGGTGCCTCAAGACTCGGGTCAGCGCCACAAGACCCCCGCTGGTGCCACGCATCTCCGCTGGTGTCAAGCACTCGGCTGCGCTACTGACCTCATGTTGGTGCTCGCACCCCGCTGGTGCCACGGCACCTGCTGCTCGGGCACCCTATTGGTGCCACGCACTCGCGCGTGGGCGCCACATTTTGATCTGCGCTTAGGCACTCTTGTCGTGCTACTACACCTCAAGATCAGATTGCACCTCTCGGGTACTTATTTGCATCAAGGTCCTACTCCATTTCTTATGATCGGGCCCAGTAAATGCATGCACATAAGGATAGAAGTAAAGATCTGAATCTTATATATCTCACATTTTTTTGTAGTGCCTCTTTAGTTATCTGTATCAGTTAATCTGTAAATTTTTATACAGTTTTTCAGTATCAAGTCAAAATCTTTTAATTTTCCTCAGTTTTTCTAAGTATAGTGAAATAGTATAAGTTATGTTCCTCTATAGGTACTCAATGTGATCAAATAAAGTATATGATTATGTAGTACCCATGGGTATAAGTGTGATGTATGGTTATATAATTCTTGTATTTTACAGTACTCTACAGTGTCAATTAAATAATTATAAAGTTAAACCAATATAGTGTAGTTAATTAATCTTTGCAGGAATTTCTCAGTCAGTGTAGCTGTGAATGTGATACTATGATCCAGCGGGTCAAATCTGTTTGTTTTTTGATCATCATTTAGATCTGTCATGATCATTGCATATATAATACATTAATGATCTGTGCTATTATTGATGTGTCACATATCGATGTATATGTATGAGTCGATATGTGACCATGAACACCTACAGTTTGTCGCATGAATGGAATAAAAATACGAGGAATCAGAAGCCACCGTCAAATCTAGTGTAAAAGTCAGAAGATGAATCAAATAAGTAATCAGTGAGATCAATAAGACAAATATCAGATGAGTAAGACGAATAAACAAAGTAATGCGTGTAGTTGTGGGCCAGGATATACATGAACAAATGGTCTGAAATGTCTGTGTGCATAAAGTATAAGTCTGTATTTGTTACTTCGATGAATTAAATTTGTAATTACCTCCCAGGTGCCAGTATCAGTGTTGGTGTTTTCTATACGATTGCTTGTATCAATTAATCTCACTTCATTTACCTCTGGGACATCTCTGTATAGCTGGGATGAGGATATTCAGTAAAGTACTATTGTTTTGTGATGATTAGTGTACTCTGATCACCTAGTAAAAATAGTTTGATCTGGCATAGTATATGTCTTTGGGACACTAGTTCAGTAGTACCACAGAGTAGCCAGTGTAAGAATAGTTCAGCAAATCTTTGTTATCAGTTCAGTAAATCTCTTGTGATACCTACCAGTATCTCAGAACCAGTATGGCTGTGGTTTTAAGTATAGTTTATATAAACTCTCAAGATAAGATGAACCATAAAATTTTAATCAGTGTTTAAAAGTATAATGTAAAGCACTTGAGTTAACGCCAAACCCTCACGGAGTCTGAAATAGTATAAGCTTTAAATAAGTATGACATATGTATGGCTAGTGATCGAAAATCGAGATAATTATCAAGATGAATAGAATAGAGTTTTGTCATGATTATGGATCAAGTAAGGATAAGTGCGCCGCAAGAGTAATTCTAAGTAAATTACAAGTTGTTCTATAGTATAAGTTCGAGTGTATAGATGAGGAGAGATGCGAACAAGCTTAGTTTGTTACAAAACGATTGTAATGTAAATATGTGATATGAATTCACAGAAGATTGATACTACCATTACGTATACCATTAATTGTGTTTACATGTAAGATATGTTTCCCCTTTCAATACAACAACATAGTTTTGTCAGATGTAAAATTAAAGAGGGTTATCAAATCTTATTAATTTGGTAGTGGTAAAGTTCATATCTTATAGATTCATACTTTGATTTGTAAATGTAAAAATGCGGTTTGTTTTGTAAAGTAAGGAGACTTCGACAATGTTGCATAAGTTTGATTTACTTTCAAGTTGATGATCCATAAATATATATAAATATTTGAATTGTTATAAGATGTGGGTCATACCCACAATTCTGGTAAAACTTTGAAAAAAATCAGATAAAAGTACCGTATGTAATTCTCTATAAAGCAGTTGGATCATGATCAGTTGGACAGAGTCAGGTGTGATGAATATCAAAGTGTTTTAGAAGCATTTGGGAGGTGTGTGTTTCTTTTTTCCATTTAAGTTTTTAAATGTTCACAAATACCTCCTTTATTTGCAAATATCCATTCTTATCATAAAATCTCATTGTTTTCACAATATCTAACTATTTTTCTTCAAATATCCATTATTTTCTTCAATAACCATATATTTATTATTAATTAAATATCTTATGAATATATTTAATTTTTATCAATTATAGAATATCAAAGTGCTTTTTTGAGAAACATTTGTGAGTGTCTTTAAAAAAATGAACAGTTTAAAATTTTGTAGATTTTTCTAAAAATATCTGTTTATTTATCCTTCCAATATCCTTTTTTTTTTTTCTGTCACAATCTCTATTAGTTAATCCTTAAAATGTCTATTTTTTTCCTAAATATCAACCCCATTAAATAATATTAATTTTCTTAAATATTTATATATTATCAAATTAAATTCAAAATGTTTTTTGTAAATATGTTCTAATTTTATAATTATTAGAATATCAAGTGTTTTTTGAGAAGCATTTGTGGTGTTCATGTTTTTTAAAAGACACTTTAAATTTTTAGATATTTCTAAAAATATCTGTTTATTTTATCCTTACAATATCCATTAGTGTTTTCTAATACAGTATCATTAGTTTAATCATAAATATCATTATTTTCATGAAAATACAGATATTACCTTATTAATTAATTAAATGCTTTTTGTAATATATTTTTAAATTTTTATAATTGTTAGAATATCAACATGTGCTTTTGAAACTTTTGAGTGTGTGTTTTAAAAAAAACATAATTTTTAGATATTTAAATATCCTGTTTATTCATCCTTTTATTAATAAATTAGTTTTTTAAAATACAATATCCATTAATTAATCCTTGAAATATCCATATATTTTCTTAAATTATCTATTTATTTTACCTTAAAATAATATTTATTTTCTTAGATGATTTGTAAATATTCTATTTTTATAATCATTTGAATAATTATTTCAAGTTTTATTGATATAATTTTTATATAAATATATATTTCTGGCCAAATTTTTTATTTGTTATTATTTGAAATTAAAATTTTAAATACTTTTGATATTTTTATAATATAAACAAGTTGATTAATAATAAATAAATAATAATAATAATATAAAGTTTAGTCTATATAGGACATATAAAAAGCCATATTGAAGTATAAATGTATAAAATACTAATCAGATGGACATTATAGTGTTGGCAAAGAAACTTTGTTATACTTTTACAAAAGCAGTGGTAAATGAGCTTTGACTAAGAAAAGCCAACATCGTATTCTGATGTAATTTTTTATTGGACAAAAGAAACATAAATATTTATGATGTAGCCGTTGGATTTGCAGGTCCACTACCACGGTTCCGCAATGGTAGATTGGGATCTGGTTCTATTCTATAACCACTCTGACGGCAAAGACATTCAGACTCAACCAGCAAAAACGGAATATACAAAGCGATAAGAAATAAACAAAAACTATTCAATCTGGAGACTTTGTCGTCTTCTTCTTCCTTCACTCTATTCTGATGTTCAACTTCAACACCACCATTGGGGATGACTACTGAAAGTGAATGATCAACCTCTTCCTCCTCATCCACGAAGTAGTAGTAGTAACCATTATAGAACCAGCATCTATAAAACCTTAATAACCCCATATATAGGCACTGCCAGCCTTCAAACAGATCTAATGCATATGCATCGGCAGCGAATCGGAACATCCCACAAATTGATGTCTTTGCTAAAATACACTAACCTCCAAGAGCCGATGCTGGATATAGTAAAGCCGATCAATACTAAGGCAGCCGACAAACTGCTTCCGAAGAAGTGACGGTTTTCACCGTCCGAAACAGCGAATATCCGGTCACATTTGGCCGCCAGTCAGTGGTTTGGAATGTGCGCTTTATCGATAGGGAGATTTCGAAGAGCAAATATTGTATCCTTTTTAGTATATGGATTTGTATTGGCCTAAAGCAGCACCCCTGCCCCGCCGTCAGAAGCTAAAATACCCATGCCATCAGAAGCAACCATAAAAAGGAAAGCAAAGATAAATACCCAGCATATATCTGCTGCAGAAAAATTCCCTCTTGTCTGCTAGTCTCCTACCACCACTGCTTTCCATCCCAGTCTTTGCAATTACAGGAAGGGCACATATCGATTAAAAAGCATATAAATGGTGTTTCAATCTTTAATTTTTGTTCAATTAAATGATACACTGATGAGACAGCCATTAAAGCAAAGTTGTTGAATCAATAAAATAGATAAAAATGATTCATGATGACTTTTGTGGTTGAAATAACTAGTGTATATTATCGTTTTCTCATTAGACTTTTTACTATTTATTCGCTAGAATAAAAAGAAATTAATAAAAATGGTTATTATGAAATTAAAATAAAAATAAAAATAAAAACTTTTTTTTTGACAACTATTCATTTTACATTACATCATAATATTTTGTTTCTTACAAATTCGTCTCCACCCGTAAGCCAAATTTGTCCCCTCCATATGCCAATTAGCTAGGTCTTATTAACAATTAGATCATATCAACATACACAAATAAATAAAAAAAATCAGATTTTGTTGTAACTCTTGCAGGAAGTAAAGAAAAGGTCAACTCCAGACAGAAGCATAAGATTTCTGTCATAAAACTTTTACAGCTTAATCAAGGTCATGTCTTATATCTAGTTTTTCTCAGAGAAATGGAACCCCGGGATGATTTAAAAGGGGAATTCCAGAACATCAGAGGGGAAATTGTGTAATGGAAAAGACCATTGACATTCAGTACTGTCTTAAAAAAAAACTTAAAAGATTAACGGGAACAGTTTTGAACCTTGATTTAGACAGTAACAACAATGGTTGGATCCATAAACGGGCTGTTGGGGGAGCTAATTACCTCAGCAGCTGCAAGAGTAGCAGCACGGGCTGCTTCTGCTGGCAGCAAACTGCAAAGGCAGCCTTTTCTTCGATCTTCAGACATGAATCTATTACCCTCCTCCCCCATCAACATCCATTCTGTTCTGCCTACTGATCCTGGTGACCTTGATCGATTACCTTACCATCTGGTTTTGAGTTAGTCATGCCTTGCAACTTAACAGGCTAACCCCATTGCCTTTTTTAATACTTGAACTGGTCGAGCAGGTGCAGAAACCTGTGACCTTCCTTTAAAATCTAGTGCACCATGATGCATACGTACGTACGGTATAGAGGTGGCTTTCCTGAAGCCAGATTTTCGCTTTGCACAGTTTGAGGCAGTTGTTTGTTTCAGTAATTTGAGTCCCCCACCATTAGAAGCTTTTTCCTTGCCCAAAACTTCATTCCACACCTTGACCAGCTAGCTGGCTTGCTTCTCTTGGCACAGCTAGTATGTACACAAACTTCTTTTTCTTTCACGGTTTTACCAATACCTACACAAAACAGTGGATGTATATAATTTTGACATTCAAATGATTCAAATAATTTTGACATTCAAATGATTCAAATCAAAACAGGCTAATGTAAAAAGATACCATGAATAAATGCTTTCTTGACAATTATGATTGTGTTTGAAAGAAAGTATACATACATACATGTTCCAAAACTTTGAGAGAAAAGATTCTTCCAGGAAGGTGATTTCAATAGCACCCTAGAAGCATAGCAATACAACTCAGGGATGGAAGCATAGTCAAGCAGAGCAGTTTCTATTATTATCCCTTCTTTAAAATCCTAGTTATTTTAACCAGGCTAAGATTCAAGCAATAGCGTACCAATTACAAAACTGTAGACAAAGTTAAACCGAACCTAAGACACCCCCAGCACCGAGACAGAATAACGGTAAATTGATATGTTTCAGAGAAATAAGAATAGTTTTCGAAAACACAAAGAAAACCTGTTTTGATGTTCTCTAAATTTACTCATCTTTTCCTGTGTTTTCAAACCAAACGTGAAATCCTTGTTTATCATAACAAAAATAAAAAATAAAAACAATTTTCAAACACTGCAACCAAACATGCTCTCAAGGTCATTTGCCTCAAAACAAAAAATAAATAGAAACTCACATTTCATCACCTGCCAAGCATCAATAATAGATCATTGCTTACAGAGTGAGCTGAATCAGGGGAAAAGTATAGATGAAATTGATTGAAGTATATTATTTTAAAAAAATAAAATAAAATCAGTCATCTACATGATATTTCTGTATTTACATCCCACAGCCCCAATCTTGCTCAATAAAAAACGAAGCTGGAGCATCAAACTAGAATGCTTTCCACCTACGCGGTTAGATTTGCGAAACAGTGAAATCCGACTAGCAGAAAAGAAAAGGGTGCTCTGCATGAAGCTATTATTTGGTTACAAGATAACTGAGATAAGGAACGATGCCAGCCCGGAATGTCTTTGCTACCTGCCTGTATAATTTGTATTGTGCATATGACAGACAACGTTTCAAAACAAGGCTATCATTTATTTGCCCAATAGGGCATTACAAGTGCTACCAATGGTTGCCTATGCTAAACCTAGTGTAAAACCCCCATTCCCTTCCCTTTTCTGAAGAATTTAGAAGCAAAAATCAATTAGAGCGGACACTGAAAAGTCAATCAAATTAGCTTACGCCTGTAGAGAAAATATCAAACATAGAAACGTGTTTCTCTATATTCATAACAAAATCCCAGTATAGTAATGCTTACTGGGAAAGGACAAATACAATGTCAACTTCCAACTGCTATGCCAATTACAAATTGCCACATATTGTATCATGATGTCTCGCCATTTCTTCCTCAGTTCTTTAAAACAACTAACACAGCAGTTGATTAACACTTTGACCCTGTTTCCTTTTTTTTTCCATGCAGTCATGTAATCCATGGTGGGATTCTAACATGTAAGAACCTTGTCGAACAAGCAGCATCACACTCAATCAGGCAGGCGAGAATACTATTTTCTGGGTAACAATACAAGATGTGATACTTCCCGATCACAAACCTGCCAATTAGAATCAGAATCTACAGACTCATCACCAAACACAACATTTATACAGTAGCGGCAGAATACAGATTTGGTCCTTCCCAGTAACAAACCTGTAATTTAGAACCTATTGACTCATTACAGAATTCAGACAAATTACCCACCCCAGCATGACAATTAAATAACTTAGCCTACTCTATCCCCATCACACCTCCTACCCTACAACTATTATTAAATAATTTGAAATAAACGGGTAACCGAGCAAGAAGAACGAATATTGAATTACTTTGGCATTTATAATTCATGAGGAATATGATCTGTCTGTAATTCTTGTAACCCAGTCATTGACCGAACATCTTGGCAGCATCAAGCTTCTCAAGTTTTAATGTGAAGCACAAATGTGAGAGAAAGAATAATACAATTGCAGTACGCTGTAGAGAATAACATAATCATGTCATAAGCAGAACAGCGACAAATGGCATTGAATTGAAGATGATACCTCAAGACATCCTCCTCCCCAACCTGGCACATAACCAAACAGGACAAATGGCTGGCAAAACAGATTCATCCTCCCACCCCAACACTAAAAAATCCAAAATGGGCATGAGGTAAAACATAAACAAGGGATGAAACAAGGATACACCCATAAAAAAAAAAGGATGAAGCATTAGTTGGAGGAAGGAAGCTTCGAATAATTAATATTTCAAATGGATAGACAACATTGCACATACAGTTTTTACTCTGCAGCTTTACAATGATGAATTGTCAAGTTAAATCTACTAGAAATGGAATTTTTTTCTAAATAAACGACTCAAAAGCAAGCACCTCACCATCTAACTAGATTTGAATGCCAAGCATGAGTCACAAAGATGCCCTCATTGCTCATGTCTTGAATTCACGCAGTTTGTTCTGCAATTGAGGAGTAAGCTCCATGATGCCATGGATTCATATCAATGCAAATTAGCACAAAACTACAGCAAAGTCCATAAGTAGAAATACATGGAAAAACCAAGCCTGGACTTTAGTTACATAGATACCTTTTGACTATTTGTTAACTAGCAAGTAATATTCAGAGCTGTTTAGAGATGGGAAGCAAGGCTCCACATTATGCAGGACAACACAAAACAAGAGCGAAAGGATGGAAGAGAGGTGAGACCTCAAAAGCTCAAAACCTGTGATGAATGCTAATCTATTTCTTAATTCAATTTTCAAAATAACAAAATAAATGAAAACAGTTTTTACATTATGCCATTAACACAAAGAAGAATGAAATGATTGAAGTGGAACATAGAGACCTCAAAAACTCAGCTATGGTGAATGTTAATCCATTTCTCAATTCAAGTGCAAAATAACAAAATAAGTAAAGGGTTTATGTTCCTTCCAGAAAATGAGGACAACATTCAAGTACTTCATAGGGGATGAGAGAAAAATGTTCTGTATTCTTGTTGAAAAAAACCAATTCTAAGCTGTACAAATATTGAGAAAAAAAAAAAGGTCAAAAACATTTAACTGTCTCCTCTGTGCGGATCCCTAAATAAAAATAGGGGTCTAATTTTTCTACCCTTAAAGTACCAGCCTTGATCACGGAACAGACAACTAACCGATGTTAACCCAGAATAGAGGCTGATGCAATGATCCAAGATGTCAAGATCTACAATGCTCGCATTGAGGCTCATTTACAAACGGTGAGTTGACACACCTGAAATGATATTCAATCTTATACGCATTTTGAATTCTGATCCAAAATCGCAAAGAAGCCTCAAAGGTTTTGAGCAGTAAAGGAACCACTGCCAGTTACGAATTAGGTAGATGCCTGCGAACCATCTCCTCATGAACTGCCTTCTTGATCACTAGCAGCATATTAGTAGTTTATGCAAACTAATGAGACAGAGAAACACAATCTGAGGCTACCCCCTGGTGTCCTACCACTTATAACAAATGACTATACAGGTATTAAGGCATCCAGAACCAACAAATGCAGCCAAATCTTCCAGGGTCATCAAGGTTTTCAACTGGGTTCATCGCCATGGCATTTTTCTCAAATCAACATACATTTTGAAATCTGCTTGTTTATTCAGAAAGGAGGAAAAGGCATTAACAGGCATCCTCAGAAAACAGTTCGAAAATTACTTACACAATAATCAAGGTTTTCATTAACAGCAGGTAATAATAATTTATAGTTAAAATCTTACAGCAATAAGTATGATTGCAAATATAGACAACAACAGCAATGCTTTCTTACTGGAACCTTCTTGTTGGACAAAAATCTGTAGACAACTTCTGTCAATGTATGAAGCTAAAATGAGCTATAAGACCTTATAGGACAATATGATATGTTATAGGTTGCAGTTTTTTATTTTTCTTAATCTATTAGTAAAGGCATGTGTATTTGAAATGTCACCAATGAAGATTTCAATCTTGACGCTAACCCCAATTAAAGTGAACTCAGCTTAGAAGTGATTTGCCTATCATAAACAAAAGTTGCTGAAGAAATCCAAAAAAAAAAAAAAAAGAAACAGATGAAAAAAGAAGTGGGATACAAAGAAAAATGAATTTTATCAAATTCAGGAACATTGAAGGACAGATCTAAGTTCAATACAACATGCACAAATAGAGTGCACACCTTATTCCTGCGCTTGAAATCAAGAAATTCAGCTACAACCATAGCTTTCTCCACATCTGAGGCCTGCTCCATAACCTGAAATTTAAACCAATGAAATGTAGTGTCATCCGTAAGATAGACAATAGGCCTATTCTCATAAGCCATAGAAAATTGGACCAGTCATTAAAAACAGAATAGTTAAAAACAAAAAGAAAAAGAAGACAATTTGCTGGTTGCACTTTTTCTTCATTATTGATTTATATCCATCATATAAAGTTTTCTTGCTTTCTCAAGAAGAGCATGAGCAATGATGCAACCTGTCCTAGCCCTGTTTATTTTCTCTTACTCCTCTAGTCTGATTGTCCACTAACTCCTTGTTGCACTAACATGAGAAAGAAGCTTTCATTTCCAGTCATATCATTCCAGATTGTGGTTGCAGAAATTATGTTCAGATCCTTCGTCTCGGCATGTATAGTTGACTGGTAGAAATCAGAATCAGCTGCTGCTGCTTGAGATTGCCATCTATCAATAGCATGGTAGTCCTTTATCCCCACACTTCCAGCTGAATCAACCCATGCTTTTGTAAATATACTGCTGTCTACAGCTGCACTTTCCCCAGAGTGCTCTCGAAAATTCAACGGGCATGCAATATCATTTAGATGGCTCGTTAAGTGAGTTATCAGCTGACGTTGCCAGACTTTCAAGGTTTACACAAGCAGCTTGGGAAAATCAACAGACCAATTCCTAACTCTACAGTTCCTAGAATCCTGGCTAGATGCCACAATCTGTCTTCACAAACACCACCAGACCACTTCCTTCTAAGATCAGACTCATCCATTTGTGCATATTGCTCCCTTCTAGCAAATTTGTGAAACGAGGGTATCTTAGGAAGCTGCAATGATGTGTTGCACTTGGCTTCAGATGCATAAGCCTGCAATATAACCATCGACTTCTTTAAAAGCCTTATAATCAGAACAGTCAGGAAAAGGAGAAAAGAAACATGCAGAAGAATATCGACCCCCACCAAGTTTGTGCATTTATGTGGGGTGATGAGTGGATGCGGTAGGAGGAACAAAAAATAAAATCAGCACAACTCAGATTATTATATTTCAAGTATTATGAACATCAAGGCCAAGCTAAATATCGACAAAGGTAATAGCTATTACCAATTGAGCAATTTCCAAGATAATAATACTTTTTTATAGGTAAAAAATCAATTGTATTAATAGCACCTAAAATGCACTATCAACAAGATCTGAATTATATGTGTATGTTGATATTACCATTAATTCCAAGAAGACAATATCAAGATACACATAAAAAATTCAGATTTTGTTGTAACTTTTACAGAAAGTTAAAGAAAAGGTCAACTCTAGAAAGAAGCATAAGATTTCTGTCATAAAATTTTTACAGGTTAATCAAGGGCATGTCTTATATCTTGTTTTTCACAGAAATGGAACCCCAGGTTGAAATAAAAAGGGAATTCCAAAATATCAGAGGGCAAATTGTGTGACTCTATTGACATTCACTGTCTTAACAACTTATAGAGTAACATGAACAGTTTGAACCTTGATTTAGACAGTTACAATGGTTGGATCCATAAAAATTGTTGTAGGGAACAAACCTCAGCAGCTGCAAGAGCAGCAGCACGGGCTGCTTCTGCTGCAGCAAAGGCAGCCTTTTCTTCTTCAGACATTAATCTCTTACCCTCTTCCCCATCAACATCCATTCTCCCTACAGATCCTGGTGACCTTGATTGATTACCATCTGGTTTTGAGTAAGTCATGCCTTGCATCTTAACAGGCTTCCCATTGTCTTTTTTAATACTTGCAATGGAAGATGCAGAAACTTGTGAACTTCCTTTAAAATCAAGTGCACCATGATGCATACGTATAGGTGGCTTTCCAGAAGCCAGATCCTTGAAAGATTTTCCCTTTGCAGAGTTTGAGGCAGTTGTTTGTTTCAGTAATTTGAGTCCACCATTAGAAGCTTTTTCCTTGCGGAAAACTTCAATCCACACCTTGACCAGCTGGCTTGCCCTGGCACGTATGTCACGGCTAGTATGTACACAAACTTTTTCTTTCACGGTTTTACCAATACCTACACAAACAGTGGATGTATAAAATACAATGCGCAGGTCATATATCTCATTCAGTCACCACAAATGATATCATGCTACTTCTAAAATGAATAAGTCCACTTTCAAAGTTAGATATGGTAAAATACAATGGCCAGGCACATGATTCATTCAACCACCATAATTAAAATCATGTTACAATATAATTAAAGAAAAAGTCCCCCTAGAGTGAAAATTGAAAATTGTGTTGGTTCATTGTATGCATGCATGCAGATACATCTGGGTGGAAAGGTGTTTTTCAATCAAACTTTAGGTTACATGTCTGCGCTGAGCTCCGATGCAAATAACTTCAGCATGTCTGAGTTATATAATTCAATAAATTTTGACATTCAAATAAAAACCAGCCAATGTAAAAAGATACCAAGAATAAATGCTATCTTGACAATTATGATTGTGTTTGAAAGCAAGTATACATTTTTTTTTTTTTTTTGATCAGTAAAAAGCAAGTATTATAAAAAGGAAAATTTCAATGAGTACACAGGAAGTGGACAAAAGGATGTCAAACACCCAAAAGACAAGAAAGAAAACGTAAAAACTACCTACACCCCAACCATGTGAGGAAATCTAAAACAGAGTTTGTAGTATCGTTTAGCAAAGCGGGTTGGCTGATCTAAATTGGAGATAAAAGTTAATTTTTAATCCTTCCTTTGGGCCGAGAGTAACCTTTGTTCTCGCCTTGACTGTTTCTAGCACACCGGAGAGTCAAAACGAGACCTGCAAAAGGAATCTTGCTATCAAATTTTCCGCTTCTTTACGGCCCTTTGTACTTACTTGAGGTAAAAGGGTATGAAGGACCGACGAGAAACCTGACTAATCCTGAATTGCCAAAAGCAAGTCCCACAACATTTTAGCACTTCTGCAATGGATCAGTAAATGGTTTATGGTTTCCTCATCCTCCTCACACAGAAAGCATCTGTTTGCAACTGCCATCCCTCTACGTTTGAGACTATCCAGCGTGAGAACTTTGCCCCATGCTGCTTCCCATGTAAAGATGCCAAATTTAGGAGGTACAACTGAATTCCAAATCGAACGGTAGGGGAAATCAAAGGCGGGAGTAATATCGTAACCTTTATACATGGCTTTAACTAAGAAGCTTTTTGCCTTAACTTCCTTCAATAAGAGCATGTCTTCACCCGTTGGCCTGAAATTTTGGTCATGTAGAGTTTGTAGGAATCTTCTGTCTACTCCCGTCTCCCCCGTCGTTGAGAGATCTTAGGAAAGTTGGTGACCATCCTCCAGCCCCCTCACCGCTATCCCAGATATCTGCGACCCTAGCCTCCTTGTTCAGAGCCAAATTAATGGCGGAAACCTAGCTGCAAAGCCTCTTCCCCACGGACATCTTTCCTAGAAATCGATCAGCTAACTGCATCCTAGGACGGGCGGATGCAGAAAAACTGGGCCACTCTTTCCTAATCTCCTTCCACAAACTAGTGCCATATCCTCCTCTAAGGTCGCGGGTATGCCATCCTCCAGAAGATTCTCCAAATTTACACTGAATAACCCTTCTCCAAAGCGATTTCCTGTCGTTGGCAAACCTCCAACTCCATTTGCTGAGCAGAGCCTCATTCATGTTGGAAAAACTCTTAATCCCGATGCCTCCTTTCCTCTTTTCAGTGCACACTGTGGCCCATTTAACTAAGGAAATTTTCTTTTCATGATCACTCTCCCAGGCGCAGCTGGATCCTTTCCAATCGCACACTTTTTGAGGCATACGAAAGAGAGAATATCGCAGTGGAAGGCGGACAAGGTGCTTGAATGGAAGTAGCGAGCCTCCTTAGAAATGTCTTGAATCTTCCAGATGCCTAGCATCTTTCGGAATCTCTCTTCGATTGAATCCCACACTCCAAGTGCCTTATGTTTGGCGCCTAGGAAGATGCAGATCTATGGCGCTGGCCGGATCCAGCATCCCATTTCTGGCCAACTCCTCCCATTATCACTTGTTCCAATTGGTATGACTTCGCTTTTGTTTAAGTTAATTTTCAAACCCGACAACACTTCAAACCACATCAAAATCCAGCTTAGATACTTTAACTGCTCTTTGTTTGCCTGGCAAAAAATCAGCGTATCATCAGCGTAGAGAAGGTGAGAAATTACCATATCCTCCCCTCTCCCGACTGCTATTCTGCTTCCAGCAAAATAATTTCCTTCCACCGCACGATTTATTAAGCAGCTGAGAGCTTCCATTCCTATAACAAAGAGATATGGAGAAAGGGATATTACGTCTCAACCTTAGAGCTTAGGAAGAAACTGCGGGGATCATTGAAGAGAGCGAGAAAGGAGAATTTTGTGGATATACACCATTTATCAGGCTCGACAGCTAGAGTTAAATCCCATCTATTCATGATACAGTAAAGGAACTCCCCATCGATCGTCTTGTCTTTTCTATATCTAGCTTACAGACCATTCCTTGTTCCTTTCTTCTCATTGTTGAGTCCACTAGTTCATTAGTGATCAACACTGCATCAAGAATCTGACGTCCCTTAACAAAAGCATTTTGAGACTTAGAAATCACCTTATCAAGACCCTCTTAATTACGTTGTGAGAACCTTTATGATCTTATATAAACCTCCCACAAGGCTTATTGGCCTTAAATCTTTGAAGTCCTCGACAGTTTGTTTCTTAGGAATCAACACCAAAAAAGTCGCATTCAGATTCTTGACAAATCTGCAATGATCATGGAACTCCCTAAAGAAACCTAGGACCTCCTCCTTCACGAACTCCCGGTGAGAAGATCCGAGGAAAGCTGTGGGAACCCGTGCGGACACCGGGGCAGCATCCTTCAGTAAGACCCGAAATATAAGTCGAATTTCTTCCCTCGAGAAATTTTCCTCCGAGCTCTCAATGTTTGATTCTTCCCGACCCGATCTCGTTGATTTCCCAAATCGGGAAGGGAAGAACTCCATCCTGGATCAGAAACAAATTTTGGAGAAAGTATACTAGACCATCTTTAATCTCATCTTCCTTTTCTAGCTTTCTACCGTTGATGCTAATGCTTTTAATGTAATTTCTTCTCTGGCGGCGTTAGTCTTTGTGGAAAAGGCTTTTGTGTTCCTATCTCCTTCCTTTAGCTAGGTCTCTGGATTTTGTCTCGGAAGTCTCTCATGAGGGCCCACCTCTTGAAATCAGCTCTCGCATTAACACGACCCTCAGCTTCCTCAGGTTTAAGTTCTCTTTCCTTCTCAAGATCATCCCAATAAGACACCCTACACAGAGCATCCTTCTTGTTAGTTTCGACTTTGCAACGTCTAGTTGATTCCCTCGGAACTCCTTCCCGGGGCCTTTAGCTTTCGGAGGTATGAAGCGTAAGATCCATGGAACTGCATATTTTGCCACCACCCTTTCAGTGTCTCCTTGAATCCGGCATATTTCAGCCACATCAATTCGAAACGGAAAGGAGAAGGGCCGGTTCTGACTCCATTGTTGTCCTAACGGGATGGCGGTGTCGGAGAGTAGCCTGGGGCGGCTACGCATCGCTGCGGCGAGTGGCTCTTGATCGTGAGGACAAATCTGTCTGAGTGGAACTGGGTCTACCGTGAGGCCTCCCGCGGTATAAGGCCCCAATGGAGTCTCTCAGCCGAGGTCATTCAAGATGTCGGAGAATCTTCTCATGGAGTTGTCAATCCTGCCCCCTTTAGATCTTTCTTCAGGATAGAGAATCGCGTTAAAATCACCTCCCACACACCAAGGTTCTTCCCACAGACCTTTAATCGAGCCAAACTCCTCCCAAAAGATTTCTCTAATATTTTTCTCAACCGGACCATACACCCCTGTAAAGGCCCATTGAAACCCGTCTTGACCATTTGAGCAGGCTTATGGGGCCCGAAACTTCCAGCCATGCGAGCCATGTTGATGCGTCTTTTATTCCCAAAGCGTTAGGATACCCCCGTGGACTCGGCGTTCGGGCGGTCAAAGTCGAGGAAAGCGACCCACCAGTGAGCACCGTCTGATGTTCATATCTTGAACCTTAGTTTCTTGAAGACAGACCAAGTCTACCCTGTTTGTTCTAATCAAGTTCTTGATTACTTTCCTTTTATCGGAATCATTGACCCCTCTAGCGTGGCCCAAGGCAGGGGTCCGTTATTTGCTCGTCGACTGCGGAAAATCTATACATCTCGTATCCATGAGGCATCACCAGAAGTAAAAAAAATAAAGCATCTTGGGCATGAGCCAAATCTTTGAAATAAATGCTCTATTTATGTTTCATAGTTTTCATGCTTGTTCTACAAAAAGGTTATACATATTTACAAAATATTTACTTAAAGTCACATTTCGACTTTCTTCTCAAAAACTACCTCTACTGAGTGTCGTCTCCCTGGATGATCTCTTGTATTGCACGAAAGGGGGTCCGCAGCCAGGATGAGCAAAGCATTAGAAAGTTTTCCTCTGAGTTACTCCCCACCTAAAATGCATATGCAATGGCATAAATAAACAATCAATCACATTCCATACAATTATTTACAATTATATGAAATATACATATCATCGTGAGATCTGACCCTCGTGCTCGACACGATACTGGCCAAACTCCCTCACACGGAATGCCAAAAGCGTGACTAAAACACATCCACACACCATGACTAAACCATTGGACACCCTCATTTTGTTATCAAAACGATTTTGATTCTTTTCCTTTATTTTGTGGGGCGCGGATTTAGGGTTTCTGTGGGACGCCGCCGCGCCTTTCAGCATTTTCACGAACTTGCGCCGATCGGGATTCATGTCTAGCGAAGTGAGTAACATGTGGGACTTTCACCACACGGAGGATCTGCAAACTTACTCCATGAAAACATGTAATTGCTCATTTTGATTATTCTGGCAACCGTGAATCACGGCGGACTTTGTCCCCATTTTTCCGACTCACGACCCACTCCTGCTGCTTGATGAATAAACCTTGCCTGCACCCACGCTTTGGAGCCTAGCGATGTGGCCGTGCATGTGAAATGCATGATGCTCATGCATTTTCACTCATGTTACATGCATGAATGAGCCTTCATTAAAACATTTATATACCATGAACCGATTATAATTCATACATATAATCTACCTCACGTACAAAACATATTAATACATCAAAAGCGTGCATCAATATCACATTTCCACACTTGGCATGTTATTGACAGTCATGCCCTTACAATAGTCTCAAAGTGAATGGCATTCAGTACCTCACGGCCCCTTCACGACATGAACCGGTTTGGTTCCAAACATCCCACACACATCGACAAACCATAATACCTAGAAACTTTCGGTTTCTAAGTCGAACCAACTCTATGGTAGAAAGCTAGGTCATGAAATCCATACCCCTTAGTCCCAGACTTGGAACTAATTTACATATTTCGCTCCGCGGCATTACTACCATTATAAAGCCTTTAGGCTAAAAATAAGCAGTAGGAAAGTATCACTGTATTTTTGGAGTTTGTCGAAACTCGGCTGGCGATCCGCGCGTAGATCGCTGCGTGTCTGAAACACAGTACTCGAACTTTCGAGCGTCGGCCAGCGAAACAGGGAAATCTTCCTTTTCCCTTTCCTCCTTTCTCCTTTTCCTCCCTTTTCTCTCTACGGATTCTTTCCTTTCTTTTCTTTCCTTCCTTTCTTTCCTTTCCTTTTTGCTTTTCTTATTTTCCTCAGTGCCATGTTTAAAGCTCATTCTCCTCATTTTCTCTTCTCCTTTGGTCCTTTTTCTCCCATTTTTGGAGGAGAATCATCATTCGAGTCAATGGGAGAAATTGCCTCTCTTTCTCAAACGAAGATGTGGCTCTCCCTTTTTCCATATTTATTTTCTTATTTTAACATGCGTGCATCGCGCGTAGGCTTGTACCAGGCCATGGAATTTCTTTTCCCACACATGGCTCATTGTGAGCCATTCATTTAAGTGGACCACATGGTTTTGCCAAGTGTCACTCTTTTGAGGTGCCATGTGGCATCTCCTTACCTTGCCATGTGGCGTCAGGCCCAGCGCGCCGAAGCGTGAAATCCAGGCCACCTCGAGGTGTGAGGGGTCGGCGTGGTAGCTAAATTTCACGAGACGATTTCAACGGAGAAGTCCGTTTCATCATCCGAGATTTAGAAAAATTCCAGATTTTTACCGAAATTACGATTTTGCCCTTTTTGAGAAAATTGGAATTTTCTCGGGTCTTACACTAACGTTCCAAGATATAATTTTTATCTTCATTATAACTTTATCTGTGAGTTCCCTTTTTCCCTCCCACCTCCTCTAGATGTCTGCTTTCCATTATAATTAATGGTGCTCTTCAATCATCTTAATTCCCGTTCGCTCCTTGTCACTGTCGTACTCCCTTTCTCCTTGCCATTTTTTAGAGAGGCCACTAAAATCCTCAGTAATTCCAAAATCTCCTTCTCAAACCCCTTGGTTGGAAATCCTAGAAATTCGAACTTAGCGGTTTCATTTGCTTTCTGATTGTAGCAGTACTTCCGTTTCCTGTGGACTCGTGTTGTGTCTCCTCCACTCTTCGGCCTTCTGTCCCGTCCACCTGTCCATCTACTATACTCACTCCAGCGGGCATCCTACCCGTACCCTTCGTTTACGCCTCCTTTCTCATTAGTTCAGATCTTGTACGGATATCCCTCGGACTGAAAAAATCCCAGCAAGGCGACCATGACGGGAAGGAGACTGATCGTTATAGTTATTTACATACCTTTCCGTATGAACGCAGTCATCATCCTGAGGTAGATCCTCTCTTATCTCGCCTTCTTCCCTACTGAATTCATTATTCCCTTCCTCGGCGATATTTGGTTCACTTGGAATAGATACTCTGCCTACCGAAGGCATAGGAAGCCTTAAAACAGGGTCTTGATTCAGCCCAGTCTCTCCTCCCACAAACATTGTCTCATAGCCCTTGTGGCCTGACGAAGTCGATCCATCTGGTATGGGCCTGTTCAATTCACTTGGGCTTGGGCTCAGTTGGTTAAGACCCAGCCCCATGGGCCTGCTTAGGATTCGGCCCGTCTCAAGGTCCGATCCTACCGTAGAACCCGACCTACTGTCCGCCCCGTAACCTCGACCTAATTCAAGATTGTTCTGCTCCTGAGTCACTGTCTTGTTCGTCTGCACTCTGCAAGGAGAAGCAGGCCTTGTCACTTCGTGCTGTCCCATTACTTCTTTCCCTAACCACCCTTTTCTGCCCGCGCGTGTATCACAAGCTTCTTCAACCTCTAGCCCTAATTTCTTTGCTTTATACTGAGTCTTTGGTAGGGTTGATAGGTTTGAAAGCAAGTATATCATACATGATATAGACGTATTATGTTGTACGAGAAAAGAATTCTTCAGGAAAAATGATTCGATAGCACCTAAACATAGCATAAGCATAAGCATACAACCCAGAGATAGAAGCATGAATTCAAGCAAGCTAAGTTTCTATTATTATCCCTTTTTTAAAATTCTAGTAAGTGTAACCAGGAAAAAGAATAGACACCTGACAAACGAACTGCAATTAGATCCGTTGACACAAGCACAAGAAGACGAACACAATGACGTAACAGTTGAGTCCCATCTTTCCCCATTGAATCCTGCCAGAAATGACAGAAATGCTTCCTCAGCAATTCAATTTAATATAAGATTCAGTGAAAGTAAAGAACATACATGAAGTTCGAAGCAAAATTTAAGTTGTTGACAGAATAATAAGCTACTGGGTGCAATAATACCAGTATCCATGAGTTGAGTGTAGAAAGGCCTTCTTTGGTCCCAGCAAAGGACTTCAGAGCTTCAACAGGAAGAGTCAACAACTCTTTGGCCAGATGCAATCGTGCAGCTGTGGTTTTTGCATTTGAAAACATGTCCTGGAGTAAAGCTTCTCTGATCAAAATCAGGTTCCCATCCAAAGGGCTCTTGTACCGGACATTTGAGAGTTCAACTGCTTCAAGTCTCTTCAGTATGTCCCTAATTTCATTCCTTTCTCCCTCTGAATGCCTCTGTGCAGCCTCCATTGCTTCTACTTCTGCTGTGTAATCGTTTCCTGTACTCAGTATGTCAATTATGCGAACAGCCTCACGTAGCCCACTCATCATTGCACCACCAACTGTGTCTGGGTGCTCCTTGCAAGTAGCTTCACCGGCAAAAAATAGGCAGTTCTCCACAGGCCTTCCCAATATATCATAGTCTTCCCCTGATGCTCCCACAGCGACATAAGAGTAGGCACCATAACTAAAAGGATCCTTCCCCCAGTTTGTCACCACTGAAGCAACCGGATCAGGTACCGAAGTCTCCCCAAAAAGTTTACGAAGGACCAATAGGGCATGGTTTACATGATCAGAAGCACTCAAATCTTGATGATCTATAGCTGCCTTACCAACCACTAAGGCTATAAGAACAGGAGCACCAACCGTTTTCTTGAGATTCCAGAACATAAAACAAAGCCCCCTCCAGTCCTGTTGCTCTGAAGTAGCTCCAAAGTAATCCACTGAGTCATCCCAAAATACTTCTGGAAATTCCAGAACTACTTTATTGAGCACTCCAAAACCAAGGCGCTGAATGGAAGAATGTTTCCATTGGGGTAATTGTGGCGAGAAATTGATAGCTTCTGCTTTTAAGCATCCAAGTGGCACTGTAATCAGGACTGCATCTCCTGAAAACTCACTGCCATTTGATGTGGAAACCTTCACCTTTTTACACTGGCTACCACTCCCTCCAGCATCCTTTGAGCTATATGATACATCTGTAACCACCTGGTTCAAAAGGATGTGAAGCCCTTCTCCTAGAGATTCAACGACAGAGCTGTAACCACCTTTAATCATACAATGAGCACCTCCAAACCCCCCATAGACATCATCCTGATTCCAGTAAGGAAGAGATACTTCTTTGAGCATAGCAGCACAACCATACTCTAAGTGAGCAAAATGCCAATCCATTATCCTCCTCTCAAGAGGACTCAAAACCTCCTCAATGGAACCATTACTCTCAATAATTTTTCCATCAACAATATTTTTTTCAGAATCAAGGGGAGGCTTATCCAAATTCTGCGGTTCATTTCCTGTATAGTTGGATGCCAGTCGAGGCACACGATGCTTTTTAAGGGCATATTCCAAACCCTCCTCAAGAGACATTTTCTTTGCATGCTCCCCCTTTTGAGCAACAATGAGTACCATGTCATCAAGGAGACTGTTGTATTCTGCTTCCAGAGTTTCATCCAAATCTGCAGGGACTTTCTGACCTGTTACAATATCATACAGCGGGCAGTCACTGTTCAATACAGTTAACTCAAGTCCCAACTGAGCACAAACTAATGAGGAAGGATCTGGCCTTCTTTCAGTATCTAGATCAGCCTCAACACCTGTAATGATGCTAGCTCCAAGATCCACAGGAACTGAAAGAGATGAGTGGTCTGTATAAACACGACCCCCTATTCTACTCCTAGCCTCAAGCACAATGACAGAAAAACCATGGCGTTGCAAGTGGCGTGCTGCAGTTAAGCCAGCAGGGCCAGCTCCTACAACAATGACTTTCTTTCTGACATCTGAATCGAATTGCACATTGTGATCCCTCTTGGCAAGATCCATTGAGGCATACTTAACACCACATGACTCATTCATCAAGTCTGGAGCTATAGTAGGAATTGTTCCACTGTCATCCACTCTGCATGACGGCTCCAAAACATCCAAATCGACTTTTCCATTGAATTGATTTGCATCTATGTGACAATGTTCCTGGTCATCATCCACCAGGCATTCCCCAGATTCAACCAGAGTGGATGACTCCAATGTCCTTAGATCAACAACAGCTCCATCTGCTGCCTTGTTTTCATCATCAGCTACAAGACCACTCTTTACCTCTGTGGAAGTTTCAGAGCTCCTACCCTGACCTATGATAAATGAAACTCCATCTTCTGAATCAGCAATTCCAGACTTTTCCCCAAAGTTTTTCTCTTTTAGAAGTTTATAATTATGCTCAGAGTCAGGATCTGCTTTCTCCTTTTTAGAAGCAATTCCAACATTTATATAACCCTGTCAAGAATTTTACATTTGAACCACATCAGAAAACAAATCAAATGGAGAGTTCAATGCAACTCCTTGTTGAAAAAATATTGAACTTGAAAATTGTAAGATAAATATTAAACCTTCAAATGGAATAGGAAAATGAAAACCCAAATGAGAATTAAAAAAGGGGATGGGGGTTGGGAATCCAAAATTGGAACTCATGATATTGATGGCTTTTAAGTAGTGACCAGGTCAAGACAAACTTCCATTCAATAGAATTTCCACAAAGTAGAACCTCATCAGAATTCTCAAGGGTAATACAAATTCAAAACAAACTCACTCTGTGATCAAGAAACGTATAGATCTCCCTTATTAGGGAAGCACGTGGTGGTTCATCCTCAGAAGGCATATCAACCACTCCACAGTCCGCAAGGGGCAGCATACGGCTCACATCCTTACTCCAAAGACTCAAGATAAGATTCCTGCGTTAGATCAAAAATTAACTTCCATTGAACAAGGTAGAACTCACTGAAGTAAAAAATCAAAATGAAATAGTTTTAAAATGAAAAAACACTCAATTTTTTACTGACCAACAAAACATGATAATACAGTCCTGTATAATGACCAAAATTAGATTCAGCTGGATTTCCAAGTTCAAACAAAGAAGGAAAAAGAAAACAACTAGTGCTGATTACCATTCATCAGATCATTACTTTTTCAAGAAGCTAATTGGATACCAATTGGAATCTTAATGACAAAGCCATTTTCATTCAAATAATACAGAAGTTTAAGAGTGACAATATTAGATCCTAGCAACAAAATTATTCTAACCCAAAATCAAAAAAAAAATGTAGGAAATTAGTTACCATCAAACGAATAATAATAGAAAATATGAAGTAATATGGAGGTGTAATTTCTTAATTTTGGCTCCCTGGGCTCTTTGTCAGTATCCCAAATTAATCAAGCCAACTTAAAAAAATCAGAGTTTTAGCTTTCTTTAAATGCACCAAGAAGCAGGAAAAACCATTGCCCAAAATGATACCTTAATAGTCTCCTCAGTACTGATTGTAAATTTCAGATATATGATAAATAATTTTAATCACTTGAAACATAGAATAACATAACATTATAGGGGTTGTGGACAAAGTACCATAACCAACGCAGATATCATGGACCATAATTAATGAACTATTTCTAAGTAACTTCTAAAGGAAAATCATTATGAATTATTGAGGAAGAAACCATTATCAAATGCACCACCCAATCCACAAAAAAGCTGAACACTTGAAACACAACACGTCAACACTGCAAACAAATGTCCACCAATTTTTTGGAAACAGTAACCCACCTGCATTCCAAGTATTCTTGAAGCCCACCTTTCCGCTTCAAGACCTCCTTAAACTTTATCTTTTCAACTGGACCAACTGCCCGCGCTTTCAGTCCAACTGATACTGCTGCTGCCCCACCATGATCAGTTTCTGAAACCATATTTAGAAAGGAATCAAATTTCCCTCTTGTTCTTAAGGGCTGGTCAGAATCTTCAACCAAGTGACTTTGACGAAAACTTTGCTCATGCATCAGAATCTCCCAATCAGCATCCCCCTCATAAGCCATGTCCCTCTGCCTATGCTTCCTTGGCTTGCGCAATGTGCGCAGAGCTGATGATGGTCTATTATCCTGGATTTCAGGATCAGGCACAGATCCAGCATCTTCTGGAAAAGCATCATTTTTGTCTGGAGTTATGGAAGCAGAAGAGGCTCCATTGGCCTCTTCACTGGTGGAAAGATAATCATGACTTGGAACATAATTCCCTCTCGATGCATCATGAGAAGGTTGATTTTGATGAAAACCAGAGTCAATCTTCTGGACTAAGAGGAAAGACTCACCCAGATGCACAGTTTCTACAGATTTCTCCTGACAATCCATCTGGGAAGGACACTCAGATTCATGAACTCCAGCTGACATTGGAATGGTGCAAGATAGCCATGCATCAGGTTTTAAGACATCTTCCTCCTTCTCCAAATGCACTGAAGCATGATCAGGCTCCTGAATGGAAATAAAAGGAATCTGATTTGGGCCATCTCTATCATTGGAAGTACCTCCCATCTTCACTGAATTGAACACAGAGCAAGCTGAATGAAGTTCAGCATTCTGGGAAGATTTATAAAAATCAAGCCCAGTTTCAGATTTTGAAGCCTCTTCAATCTTCACATGTCCCAGCAAGGAGTTCCAGGATGGGGATATTAAGGACACTTCCAAGCTATTTCCAGGGATATGTTCATGAGTCCCTTTAGATACAGTCTCATGTAGTTTTTTTGAGAGATCATCATCAAAGCAACGTGCCACAGTTCCCTTTTCAGACAAAGAAAAACAAGCCTTCTGGTCTGCACTTGAATTGTAGATTGCAGCAACACCTCCATGTTGTTGTGTCAATGCATCATTGAACCCCACACTTGACTGACCTTCATCAGATCCATCAACATGCTTGTGAACTGCACCATGCACCAAATCAGTTGTTTTCCCTGTTGAACAATGCCTCAAGACATCTTTCAAATTCTGAGAGTCCAACTTGCTCTCATGTATAGAGGCAGAAGAATTTTCTTTCATTTGTTTATGAAGGAACTCTTCAGAATCTTCATCACAAAGTTGATTTGAGTCGCAAGGAACCACAGTGTTTTCCTCTTGAACACTTTCTGCCAATCTAACAGATTCACCATGTTGGAGTTCTATACTCTTGTTAGAATACGCCACCAAGAAAGAATGAGATTGTCGCGCAGCAGAAATATGATTTGTACCCTCCATAATTAATTCAGAAGATAGATCAACTCTGTCATCACTAGATCTTGAAAAGTCATCGGTAGCCCCTGGAACAGAAGAAACCTCTTTCATTGGATCAATAGATTGTAGATTTTTATTTATGTGGTTGGATACTTCACCTGAACCATCACCAAGCCTCAGATTTTCATTTGTTTTAGTCTTTTCAGGACCCAAATCTTCTAGACTTCTATCAGAAACCAGGTGCAAACCATCTTTGGATGTCATATTTTTGTGAATCAGCCTTGAACCAGAAGAGGGACGGCTTGTGCTTACAACCACATCCAGAGAATCCTCAGATACACTTTCACATCTATGGCCCAATCCATCCTCCAAATCCTGATGCCCCCTTTTCTTTTTGGAGCAAGAAGTGCGAGATCTCCTAATCAAACCAGATTGTGCCTTTCGAACAAATGCAGACAGTGAATCTTCCAAATTTTCATCAGAAGAATGATTTGCACCTTCCTCAAGCCATATGCCCACCTCTTTCTGAACCTGCAATGATGAACCTTCTGACCTTTTACACACCGAATCTCTGGTTTTCTTCTTTGTGGAAAGAATCTTGGATCTCTTAGAATTTCTTTTCAATTTCTTCTCTAGCCTTTGGTCCATGGTCACATCAGATCCATAATCACGAATTCCTCTACCTTCCTCCACATCCTTCAATTCCCCAACATTCAAATTTGATCCACTGACCACTGCTGTTCCAGATCCAGTATCTTTCTTTGGACCCCTTAGTTTCTTCCTAAAGCTCGCCAATGTATCATCCATCCCCCCCAAATCCTCATTTTCACCCACCAATTTCTCTGCCCTATGTTCAACATTCTTCAACTTCTCCCCATTCCTACCACCACTATCCAACCCCAACTTTACCTTCTTAGGGTTTGCCTGCCTCCTCAACTTAAAAATAGACCCAATAGGCTCATCATCATCCGAATCAAATCCAATCTCTATCTGCTTCAATCCCCGTTTAGAACCAGACTTTTTCTCCTCTTCATCCATCTTCTCAACCATGCACAATGAAAGTGTGTTCAGTCCTATCCAAGCTTCAATGCACGACCCACCATGGAAATCTCCAACCGATTAGCAATCCGAACCATAACCTTCCGTTATCTATTATCAAAATAAATCAACACTCATAATTGGTGTCAGCAATTGAAAGACACAAACAACAAAATTGAAACTACCCCAACATTCACACCACCACCAACCCCAAAAGATTCGTAAAAATACATCAAAAACCAGCCAAACAATTCCTATCAAACAGTGTGCACTTCTGCATGTCTTGCCAATGGCTCCCAAAATCAATTGAACAAAACAACTAGGGTTTCCCAAAGAGTGACCATACCCAAAGCCAAAAAAAAAAAAAAAAAAAAGAAATTTTTTAACCAAAAAATAAAATAAAAGAAAAGGCTGAGAATGAGAAGGGTTACACGAATCGTACCTTTCGAAGCAGCGACGAGTAGACGTTAATGGATTCTATCGAGGTGAGTGATGTCCGCGCCTTGGCTATTTTCCTGCAATTCAGAGGGTCCGCCCTAAATACTGCCCCCAGAAAGACAAAATAAATATATTTTATAACCAACGTATTTACAACTACAAGGGCTTTTTGCCCAGCACGGAGAGAGATTGACGACGCTGTTTAATTGGGTGATGCGGTCCGTTTGGAAACAATAAAAAAAAATCCCCCTTCTCATGAGTGCACTTCACTTGTGCGGACAAATCCACAAACATGACCCCATTTTTTTCCCTTATCTTTTCCCCCCATTTTTTCTCTCTCTACAAACACTAAATCAAGTGAGAGAAAGAGTGATAATAACTAATAACTAATCTTAGGGTAAATCGATTTTCTTTCTTTTTGTGATACAAGCGTCACATTCACATTTTTTTTGTAATGATGGAGATTTCTAATTCTAAGAATTACCCTTCCTATGAAAATTCTAAGCCTTTTTCTAAGAAAACATTAGGTTTTTTCTTATTATGATTTTTTGGACAAATTTTAGGGTTTATCTCTAGTTCAATTTTGTAAAGTTTATTATCATCTTGTATGATGTTATCAGCGTCTATCGTATATTCTAAATATGTTATCAAGAATGTCAATACTATAATTTACCGTTAAGCTGTCTTGGAGGACTTAAATCATATATTCAAATAGTCGTTAGCGTTTAACGGTTTTATGAATATCAAATCTCAAAGATAAGTATAATTAATGGATTTTAAAAGTACGTTTATATGATACGAGCATTTATTCGAGCTTTTCATAGTTAGCGCGGGAAAATTAATTTATCATTATATGTATAGTTTGTTGTGTTATGAAAGTAATAATTGATCTCTACTTTTACTAATGATACGAATTTATGTTTTATGACAAAGTTGTGATTTAAAAATTACATTCCAAGTAACATCTTTCAAACATTGGGTTATAAGAAAATTAAGTAAATGCCAATAACACTTATAGTATATCATATAAATTAATAAGTTCTTATGTAAAATTTATTTGTGGATTACTCGTATTTATTATTATTTTATATGATTCTACCAACATCTTTCATACATTCTAGACCCATTGTCAAGGAAATTGATGTAATAATCTATTATGTGACAATAATTTGTGAGAACATTATAATTTTAATCATATATTCAAAGAACGGTCAAAAAGAAAAATAAAATTTGTAATAAATAAACTTTAAGAATACGGTAACATATTTCAAAAAAAAAAAAAAAGAATATGGTAACATAATACAAGTATTTACTAGTGATATTTAGTATATAGTGCATGAAAATCAAGTTATCGTTATTTACATATTTATCTTGATATAAAGTCTTTTGGACAGAGCAGATCTCAAGAGCCGAAAGAAAAGAAAATAATATTCAAACAAAAACCCATTTTCAAGAATCGAAGAACTTGTTAGAAATGATTATGTTAATAATATATCATGATTTCAAGAATATCATGTAAACTATTCATGTTATTAACACGATATTTAATGAATTTTTATTTTTTGTACGGTTGAGTTACTACGAATGTTAATATAATATATAATTCATACGAAGGTAAGAAATTCAGAAAATTCCAATTAGATTGGGTGATACCAAAAGTTTTTATATTGCTCAATTGTTGATTCTATACTTTACCTTTAACAAATCTCAAAATCGTTTTCAAAGGAAAGATAACTGACGCCGACTACAACTACTTCGAGACGCTTCCTTACCATCGATAAAAAAATGTGATTTTTAATTTACTTTTTAACTTATTCAAACATGGATTAAAAGGAAACTTACTTATGAGGCCTAACTCAAATGGTAAATAATCGGATAGGCATATAAGAGAATCAAGATCGAATCTAAAATAAAGTATTATAATATAATATGTAAAATGAATATATGTAAAATAATAAAAAAACAAACAAACAAAAAAACTTAACAAGTAAATTTCAATAACACTTGGAAAAATCTAACAAATTTATAAGTTATGATACAATATTTATTTTTATTTTACACTTGTATTTATTATCGTTTTGTATGGTTTTACCATTGCTTTTCACATCGTCTGTTATAAAAAAATATAAATATTCTCGTTTTACATTTGTCCATATATGAATATGAGGATGTTGTGATTTAAATCATACATTCAAATAACAAGTTAACAGTTGTATATGAATATCGAACTTAAAAAGAAAAACATAATAAATCAAATTTAAAGTATGATAACACAATATGGCAGATAATCTTCATGGTCATCGGATAGTATGGGAAAATAAATTTATCTTTATTTGAATGTTTATTATATAATAAAAGTAATCATCAATATATACTTTTTCGTCAATGATACAAATGTAACTATTTATGGAAAATGATGATGCTTTTTGAAAGAATAATGATTTTATTGATTCAAATTATCATTACATTATATAAAATACTCTAATTAAATTCGCTTAAAAATTATACATTTATCGAATATCCAAAGCTTAACAACATATAATCACCAAGATTTACACATTTAATAATTTTATGATTATTATAATATATATAATTATATGCATGCAAAGATATCGACGATCATTATTCGACTTTACGATTCTTTAATCAATACATTTATCGCTTAAAATCAATCACACGCAAAAGTCATTGTGGTCAGCTAGCGACGAATCCAATCTATTATACTAAAAGCGACATAAACCACATCGTGATGTGACAACGCATAAAAACACGCTATATAAAGATGAATCGATAAAACAAAAAATAAAATAAAAAATTTTATTTTGTTGAGGGACCACTTAATTGAAAAATAAAATGGTAGAAAGAGATATAAATTAGTTATTTCATGCCGAGGATGCCAAAAAACCACCTCTCATTGCTCTAGGAAAATGGGTTAGAAATAACGAGAGAAAATTATGATGCTTATGTTACATTTTAAATAATATATCTTAAATAAAACAGTTATAAATTGTCATACAAATTTATGAGTTTTTGTATAAGATTTATTTGTACTTTACTCGTATAGTATAAGATAAAAGAAATAAGTTTATCAAAAAAAAAAAAAAAGATAAAAGAAATAATGTTATTTTGACAACATCCATATTTTTATCTTGTCTCACTTTTGTCAGTTCGTAAACTATGTTTTTATGTTGAATAGTATACCACATTATCGGAGTATGTCCAAAAGTTGTTAAGAATATAGTTTTTAGTTTTAATAATAAAATTATAGACTTAAAAAAAAAAAATCAAATTATATAAATATTTTAACAATAAGAAAATATAAAATGGTGCTTAGTTCTAGATTATTCTTCTCTCAATTTTTCATTTGCTAGCCTCTTATCTTTAAGTAAAGATGAGTGATTATTATTATTATTTTTTATCATTATGTGCCTAAAATATCTCATCTACACCTTATTTTATCATTTATCTTCTCAATAAAGTGGTTATTCAACATAAATATAGGTTTATTTATTTTTCAAGGACATATTTGCTTTGACATACCGCTCAGGCATTTCGTTTTCACAAGCCACAGAATCTTACAAGCATGGCTGGCCTGCATTTGACTGGCTTTGCCAAGACCTCATGCTGTTTATCTAGATCAACACAAGAAAAGTAAAATATATACGATTAAAAAGCATAATAACAAATAAACGATCACAATGATGCTACAAACCATAATTATAGTATTATATTTCATACAATACAACATGATAATTAAATAACTCAACTGATATAATTTTAAGTCATCATTATATATAATAATACGATTTTCTATCATTTGTACGTTAACGATTTACTTATATGTTCAGATCGATGTATTACTAGTTTAAATCAATGAAATTATTTTTCTCTTTACAAAAATGGTTATTAGTTAATAACAAAAAATAAACATGTTATCATAACTTATTTTAACTATTTTAAGTTATTTTTATTTGTTTTTTTACCATGGTTAAAAATTTTTATAGCCTATGTTACTTGAGCTATTCTTAAATCTGTGACAGTTATTAAGAAGTCATTCATAGAAGTGATAATTTCAAAATATTGAAGTATTGAAGTTATTATTATTATTAGTTTTTCAATCACACCTAAAATTTTATTTTAAAATTGAAGTGATAATTTCAAAATATATATTTTTGGTTTGATCCGATATAATGGAAATATGTTTTGAAGTGATAGATCTAGAAGAAGAAAAAACATTTTTTAAAAATAATATATTTTGCCTTTGAAGTATGGCTCAGGGATGGGCATACCAAGAACCAAATCTAAAAGAGAGGAGTATAATATAATATATAAAATGAATAGATATAAAAAAATATCATATTTTATTTTTCCAATTTCCTCTAATTTGGTAATTATGCAAATCCATATTTATTAATCAATACGAATTGTTTGGTTTTTTTTAACTTTTTACTAAAAACACTTCTTTTTTTTTAGATTTGAGATTGTTTATTTTATTTTTTATTATTGATTTATCGCTTATTCTTGAAAAAATTTGTCAGAATAAAAAGATAGAATATTTAACTTTCTCTTAATATAAAAGATAGTAAATATTTATTAATATTTAAAACATTTTTAGAAATTAAAAAAATCACTTAGACTTCCAAGTATGTCGGTGAAAGTGTTTTATGAAAAATACTTGTAATGTGCGATTTTTCTAAAATATTATGACAGAAGATTGTTAGTTTTTACTTTTAGAAATAGACGGTGATAATGGTAATTGTTGTGTGAAGTTTAGGGATTCTGTAGTTAACTTTGATTTTTAGAAAATAGTAAAAAATGAAACAGAATATAAAAAATATATATTATTTTTCTTCATATTTGGTATATGCAAATACAAACAAGAAGAAGATACAAAATAAAATAAGTTAAAAAAATGCATTTATTTTATTTTTATGTAAAATAATAAAAATAAATAAATTGAGTCTTTAGAAATTAGTAAAAAATGAAACAGAATATTAAAAAAAAGTGATTTTTTTTTCTTCATATTTGGTATATGCAAATACAAACAAGAAGAAGATACAAAATAAAATAAGTTAAAAAAATGCATTTATTTGATTTTTATGTAAAATAATAAAAATAAATAAATTGAGTTTTCTTCCAAAAAAAAAAAAAAAAAGAGTTTAAAGACACTTATAAAAATAACTTACTAATTTTTTTATTTATATTTTATATTCTTCCTAAAAATTTCATACACAGCTTTTCTTTTTGAAAATCATACACGGTTTTTCTAAATATAAATACACGGCTTTTCTAAATATATTTATTGACAAAAAATAAAAAATAAAACACTTTCCTATTTACTTTTAGAAATAAAAGATATCGGTAATTGTTGTGTGAAATTTAGGAACTATGTACATTAGTTATTTTTTAGAAGCTGATAAGAAAATGAAATATGAAATATCAAGTGATGATTCTTTTTCAATCGAACTGGCTGATCTAGATGACTGGCTTTTGGCCCGCTCACTCTAAATGTCCATTCCCGCAAATAAGAGAATAAAAAGGACGAAATGCGCTTGCATGTTGCCCCTCCAACGCCAGCTCGCCATTCTAAAATGCAATAGAAAATCAATCATGAGTAATGAATTTCTTGCTGCACTTCACCGGGTTTATTCTAAGATTCATAAATTTAGTAATCACACAACTTTCTACCACGACGACATGTAATAACATCTTCCTTGTTAGAGGATGATACGATATTTCTTCCATCGACGAATTTTCTTCCTTTATAATTAATCGACAATATGATAATTTGGAGGAAAGAATGACAATAAATATCCTACTCTCCTAATCTATGAGATTGAGTATTCTTCCTAATACTAATTATCTGGGGTTGATTATATTACCAAATTTTCTTTAAATTGGGGCCTGCTCTAGGCCCTGTGGTCGGGGATACCATCAAGGGAATACATCAGTACTAGGTCCGTTTTTAATCTTCTTAAGTTCGACATTCGCTCGTGTTCCCCAGCTCAGACGCCGATATTTTTAAACCCGATCACCGGCCTACCTCTTTGACAGCTTTGTAGCCGAGGCATCGACCGCTCGATCAGTGTGACTCCCACGCGCATTACTGCAAGTGAGTGGCTTGATTGCGGCTTTATCGCCGTCCCACATCTGCGATAATGATGGCTTTTCGACTTTCTTCGTGCTTATTTTTTCGTGGGCTTTTAACTTAAAATGCCCCCGTCCGTTTGCACTTTCTTTGTTCCCTCTGCTTCGGGCTACGGCAAGTCGGGCTTCTTTTTTTTTCTGAAATTTGTCCCGCTTATCGCTCGTGGCTCTCGAGACCAAGCTTGGGGTGGTGTGTCTCTGCCCCATTTCTGGGGATCAAGTACTGCCCCTGTTCTTCTTTGCCTTTTTCTGATTCAAGGTCTCAAGTGAGGCTTCCAGTATTCGCTTCGATCAGGGGGTCTCCGCATTTTCTCTGACATTTCCTTTTTCCTCAATTTCAACACACTCCAGCACTGGTCCCCTGGGCCGCTATCTGGGCCTCACGTATAGGAGTAACTCTACTCCGAGGCTCCGGGGTTCAGTGGGCCAGGCCGATGGGTGGTGAGTCCCCATAGCTTGGTCACAGGTCCACCGGGCCCTGGGAACCTCCTTCCCCTCAAGTGCGGCAACACAAAATTAGTGAAATCCGACATCCTAAATGCACCAACATTCGAGGGTCACATATGTAATGCCGGGGAGGGCTCGGCCTCGCCGAGTTGAACCTTATATGAGATCTCATGATTCTAGATATAAATGCCCCGCTGTGGTCCAGTTTGCGCCCCGACGCATCACCACCTACGTAGAGTCCAAATGCCCAAGACGGTGTGCTTTCTTTAAGGAGGCATGCTCGAGAAACCCGCCTCCGTCCCTCGCATCCCCCTTTATAAAAGGGTCTCCTGGCAAAGATTTGTAAATGTGTCCCGCCATTCTCGCCTTTCCCCAACTTCTGGTGTGGTGTTTTAGTGGTCAAGTAGTCGCTTAGGATAAGAGGCCCTGGGTGTTCCCAAAGATATCCCTACTCTTAGACTTCCTTCTGAAAAGGAGGTCAGCTGGCGCCTTTCTTTATATCCCAAGTGCCCAATGTTGTTGATTGCTCTGACCTTCCATCTTCCCAGTAGTACCGGAAGGAACGCGACTTTCATGTACTACCACATCAAGTGTACAACTCGACCGAAGACATACCAAGTGCTCCATTGCCCTGATCACCGAGAACCCACACTGTATTCCTCGCTCATTGGGCTCTGCTTTCTGTGCTGCCATAGATATTTCTAACATTATCTTCTGTCGCGGGCCTTCAAGTGTTCGACCCGGGTCTCACCCAAGACAAGAGGAAGTGGTTTCGATTAAGTGCGTCCGCGCGGCCTATTCCGAGCTCATAATAGCCTGACATTCCTGACTGTCCGTGCGAAAGTTCTCCGACTTCCTTTCTCGAGACCTTCCCTTTTCACATGGAGATTGCCTCAAAGTCCCTCTGTCTTTCCGGTTTGAGCCCTTGATCGCGGCCTACACTGTGGGAGCAGCTTCGAGCCCGGGCCCGGAGGTGCCGCAAAGAAGAAGAGAGCGCAGTTTAAACAACCCGACTTCCCCCGCGAGGGTCGCCCCGGCTTCAAGATCATAGCGCGGGCCCTCTTCGCTTCATCCACGCCGTCGAGGCCTGAGACTCTTCGTGAGGGCTGAGACCCTCAGCGGAGGTTCTTCCTACTTCGCTCGAGTCCCACGGGGCCACGTGGCGCCGCGCCTCTCCCTGCAATGCCTGGATGAAGTATGTAGGGATCGCCAGGCCGGTGAGCTAAGACTCTCGCTTTCTCGATGAGCTCGGGCCGCAGGTCATTTCTTCATCCTCGTGCACTCCAACCTCAAGAAGGCGGACGTCTGGCTGGAGGAGGCTCGACTCTTCTACTGTGGAACCGGGCTTCAGATGTCCGGGAGCGCCTCACGATCCTATTCCCTTTATTGTTTCCAGCCATAACCCGACTCCCTTTCTCTTTGCTCTTCACAGTGGCTACTTACGAAAGGTCCCGACAAGGAGGGCCACCCTTATCTGGTGGCCCGCTAAGGCGGCGAAATCTTACAAGGCCAAGGTTGCTCTCGACCTCTCGAGGGCCACTTTCAAGGCGTAGATAAGTGGACTCCGACTGAGGAGCTCATAAGCATGTGTCCGACCAAGCATGTCAATTACCAGTGGCGAGCCGAGGATAACGAAAAGAAGGCTCTGATGACGGAAGGTCGCTAAAGACGTAGTCATGGCCGACTAAAGATAGTCAGAAATGTCAAGGGTGACCCGCGGCGCCCAAAGTGACGGTGTTGCACTCGGCTCTTGCCAAGAGGCTCTGCAGGCTGGAACCCGTGGAACGGCTACGTAGGAGCCCCAGAAGTTTGGATGGACCTTGAGAGGTGGAGGCTTACCGGGCCTAAGGGGCTAAGGATACAGAGCTAGAGACGAGCCTGCACCTAATCGTCTCCGGTGGCCGGCCTTCCAGCCGCAGGGGCTTCGAGCTTTCCCATACCTAGATTTCAACATTCAGCTGTCTGACGAGGAGGTAGAAGAATATGCTTCCGAGGTTGATACTGATGCGAGCGCCGAGGTGCTTTGGGCTCGACACTCCCCCCGTCGATGATCACCTGAGCCTCCGAGGCCAAATTTCCCAGCCACTGGCTGGCTCGCCACCCCCTATTTCCATAAGTCTGGTCCGACCAGCTCCTAGGATTTTTATCACCTCAGATTCGAGCCACCGAGCCCCGGATTGTGACGCTCGACATCGACTCTTCATCGATATATAAAGATTCATCGACACCTTATCGCTTTATCGCTACGATTTGAGCTACTGGCTCTGGGCTGGCTCTGAGGCCATCCAAATTTCTCAGTAAGAAATTACTTTTAGCCTACCCTCGGGCTTCATGAAGCCTACAAACTGAGTGCTGGCTCCCAAGCAGGAGGTCTTCGAGAAGTTGCAGTAGTTAAGCTCGAGAAATCGTTGTTGGGCTCTTAAGATGCACGGCTTCGTGGTTACTTAATTTCTCTCGAAGTATGCTCAGAATCTGCCATCGGGTTCTTTGCAGCTACATGGCTTCACGGCTACTCGCCTTCTGTGACTATTCCCCGTTTTTCGAAAGGTTAAGCTCAAAATCAACGCCGGGCTCTCGGGTTATCGCGGCCCTCTCGAAATGCTTTCGCTTCCAAAACTGAAGCACAGGCCCCTGGGCTACAAGACCCTTTTCGAGCAGCTGATGCTCCTGTAACCGAGCTACTCCGCTCAGCTACATGGCTTCGCGGGCTACTCGCCTTCCTCAGCTTAAGCATGCCAAAACTGAGCTACCGGGCCCCGAGCTATACGGCTCGCGGGTTACCGCCTTCTCGAGCGCTATGCTTGTAACTGAAAGCACAGCTCTGAGTTACACGGCCCGCTACTTCGCCTTCCTCGGCAATTAGCGCTCTCAAAACCGAGCTGGGCGAGTCAGGACCCTGTCGTCGCCTCCTAAAACTGACCCACGGCCTCCGGGCTACAGCACTTTGTTGTGCTATGCCTCGTAATCTAAGCTACCGGGCCCGAGCCATGGCTCCGCTACTTCGCCTCTCGAGCAAATATGTTCAAAACCGAAAGCACTGGCTCCCGAGCTACATGGCCCGTGGCTAATACGCAAATTCTCTCGAGTAATTACGCCCAAAATCAGCCACAGTTCCCCGAGCTACATGGCCCGCGGGCTACTTAGCCTCTTCCTCGAGCGCTTATGTTGTAATATGAGGTACTAGACTCCTTGGCCATATGGCCCGCGGCTACTCGGGCCTTCCTCAACAAATATGCCTCAAAATCCAGCCGCCGCCCTGACTATCAGGCCCTCCGAGTCGCTCGCATCTCCAAAACTCGAGCTACCGGGCCCCCCGGGCTACAAGACCTCGAGCAAAGAGCGCTTTGTAATATGAGCTATTGGGCTCCTGAGCTACATGGCTCCGTGGCTACTCGGCCTTCTTTCCCTTGGAAAAGCGCACGTGGTTTTAATGCGGATCTTATGGAGAGTTAGAACGGACTGCGTGGTTTCCTAAATGTCCTAGTTTCCTTATAAATAACCGCCTCTCTGGGTCATACTTCACTTCCAAACTTCTTCCTCTCTTTGATAGAATCGGGAGTTCACTCCATGATGGTAAGCCGCCGTGGTTTGCCACGCACTCAGTCTGGGTCTCCGTGATCGCAGTCAGACTGGCTTCGCTCGATGGTCTACCACTAGGAGTCAGGTTTTTCTCTAGTTCCTCCCTTGTTGAGCAGGTCGTTCCCTAGCTACGCCCATTGACGGAACTCGTGCTAGCAACGTATTCTGGAGAGGCGGCAGGCTTCAAAGTAAACTAAGCCCAAATTTTCTATCATTTTTTCTTTCTTTCTTCTTTCTTCTCTCTCTTCTCTTTCCTTCTCTCTTTTCTCTTTCCCCTCTCCCTTCTTTCTCTTCTTCCCTTCTCCTTCTCTTCTCTTCCTTTCGTGGTTTTCACAATTCTGGTGTTAGCCGACATGTGACGAATGGTTTCATGGTAATTGTATTTTTAGATGCAAAGAAAGATTTTCAGAATCCTTCGAAAGTATCAGAATTTCAAGAATGAAATTTTGTATTTGTATTATGTGACTTTTTCGTAGTTTCCGCTAATTGAGCTCCGCTTCTTTCTTTTTCCTCGTGGGTTTTTCTTTTGAGGAGTAGAGAATCATGAAGCCGCTTGCCTTAGATACTAAAGAACGACTTCACAATGTAATTTCAGATTTAACTATAATTCCTTTGACATAAAGAACAATCTTTTGTGAAACATGCGCTTTTTTACGCCCCGACCTTTCCAAGCCGAGCTCCTTGCTTTATCATTATAATCTTACTTTTCGATCCATCACAATTTTAAACAATCCTAAAAATGAACATAACGACTGTTATTTAAAATCAGAACGTTGAATTCTTTACTAAAAACTACATTCCAAGGTCTTACTGTAGAAATACTGAGGTGTTCAAAGGTTCCAAGAGTGGGGCATGGTCTTTCCTTCTTCTCGTCTGAGTTCAGCTGCTGTGCTCTGATTACGCAGATACCATGTGTGGCCCCTTCCCACCAGTCCCGCCTTCCCATGTATGGGTCCTCTCGCCTAGCAAGAGTTTTTTTATAACCAGGTTTGGCTCGGTTTCAGGAATCTCTGGGTCGACCTTCGGGTCATAGTATCTTGCTGTCTTTCTGTGATAGTCCTTAATACGCTTCAGGATTTGCTCACGCTTTTCTTCTAGGAGATCCAGGTTTAGGCAAAGGACCTCCTCACAGGTTCTAAGGTTTCGTGAATTCAACTCGTGATTTTAACCCGACTGACCGAACTACCGCTGGGTGCCAAAGGCCGCATGAACTAGGGTTTCCCGAGTTGTCGCCATAACACTCCTGGGAGGTACTCTCTACCCATTTTCCTTTAGATCTTCCACTTAGTTCTCACGTCACAAGAGTTATTATATGACCTCTTCTCAATTACTGGACCGCAGACGAGCCAGTGACGAAGAGTGGGGCTTCGATTCGAGCTCGCAGTAAATCCCCGAACTTAGGATTGTCGAACCCGCTTCCCAATATCGCACACGGTGACCCCGGATCCCGAACTCCGCATAGCCATAACGCCGCACGGTCGCTGCACCTTGCCTCCGCGGATTATCGCGGCGTTAGCTCCGCCTCAACCGCAACAGGCAAACAGTCCACGACCATAATGATGTAACGACGGGTCCCCCAATGGGTAGGATGTCTAGCCCCTATCACGAAAAAGGCCAGGCTTATGATCGACGCTCGTGGCTCCAAATGGAGATGAGAGATCTCGCATGCCCCGACAAGCTTGCATTTTCCTCGACCACTCACAAGGCTTCAGCATCAGCCAATAGCCCATGCCTCAAGGTTTTTCCTGCTAAGGTCCAAGCTCCGATGTGGTTTCCACATATGCCTTTGTGTACTTCCCTCAGTATGTAGTTGGCATCTTCCTTCCCTACGCACTTAAGAATGGGCGTAGAGAAGCCTCACTAATAAAGGGTCCCCAAATGAACGGCGACCCAAGTAACCTTGCTATGAGTTTAGATGGCTCTTCGCTGTTTCGTACGACCTTCCACCATAATCCTGCATGGGGTCCATCCAACCCTGCTCTATTATCACAAAGGGAGACTTCTCCGTTGTCGATGCCATCGTAGGTTACAGGAGTGCTCAACATATCATCCGCTCTGTGTCTTCTTGTGAAGTCGGTTGCCAATTTCGCTAAGGCACCAACCCTCTCCCGAATCAACACCCCGGGCAGCCTTCCTCGCACACATACTCGACCGAAACTCGTGATGAATTTTTGCTACCCCGCACCTTCGAGATATGTGATCATCTTCACCTTTGCCACAGAGGAGCCTCTATCTCGTTTTACCACCACCGGGAGTCACGCCTACTTCCAACTGATCTCGTCTACGGAGTGGGCGAGGTTAAGTCTGGGCTTATGACGCCCTCATACTCTACTCGCATCGAGGTCGAAGCCGACCGAGGGCGTATTCCACATCTATCCCGTCGAGAGGTCGATTAGGACTTGCACCGCCTTACACATGCCCCGCCCACCTGATAATCTCCGCATGGGGAGGTCGAAAGGTCGGGCCAGAAGCTCAGGACTCGCCGGTGATTTTATGATGAAATCTACCAGATCTCGCCTTTACTGCATCATTCCCAAATTATACCCTAACGCTTTATAACATGTTCGTATAATTAAAGGAAATAAACCTAATTAATATCCTAAGCAAGGGTAAAAGTGGAACTTATCCAAGTAGGATATATATGACATAAGAATAATAGATTGGATGCAAAAATAGAAATTTCATAAGTTAAATTGAGAATAGAAGGACTTAATTGCAAAAAATGAGAAAAGGATTTAAAAAGGCAAAGGCCAAACATGGCCTTAACAAAACGGATAAGAGCAAATTTGGTCTCAATTTTTGAGAGACCAAACCGTAGAGAGAGAGGGAAAGAGGAAAAGAGAGAAGAAGAGGAAGAGGAAGAGGAAGAGAAGAAGAAGAGAAGAGAAGAGGAAAGGAAGGCCAAAAAGGTATGGAACTACATGGAATTCTAAAGTTTTGTATGAATTTCCATTCTTGGATGGTTAGTAGCTTGTCCCCAAACCTAGGGTTTTGCTAGGGTTTCATCCTAATCCAAAATTAAAGTAAGGTGGGTAAACTCAAATAAGCATAATAAGAATAAGTGGAATCCTCCCTTCGAGGTCGGGATTCACTGCTTCAATTTCGATAGTAACGGAGTTGGGGTTTAGAACAAACCCTAACTAATCCTTATATTTGGGTTATGTATGGGTTAGGATCCATATTATAGTTGGTTTGAGAGTAATTCATGATAGATTTTTGAAATAAGATAAGTAAGTATACAGAATTTATAGAAAATAGATTACAAGATGCATAGGAAATGGTTTTGAGGTGTATATGGAGTATAGAGTTGGTTTGGGATGGAAAAATATGGAAAAATGGGAGAAAAACACACATTCTGGGCATTTTCGGGGGACTTGTACCGGTACACCTTGAACCTCAGAGAACAAGATTAAAATCTCCAGAACCGAATCCCCGTACCTACGCCGACACCTGCATCGGTACACCCCGCCCGCTTTGGACCGCTGTTCGTATTTTGGCCATAACTTCGTTTATTTCTATCCGATTCAATGATTCAATGGCTAATTAAACTGACTCCATGAGAACCAAACATCCGTAAATAGGCATCACAAATTCTGATTCTAGGTGGCCCAAAATTCACTCAAAGCTGGGGCTATGTTTGCCAAATTCGGTTCCGCTTTTGAACATAGAGTAGTCCCGGTGTTCAGGTCATATATTTGAGTTTCTATGTCTCGCTGGTGATTCCAATTGAGAAGAAACCCTAGCACCTTAGCTTCAAAAGAGTATAAAATAACCATGTCAAATACGGAGTCAAGACATTGGAAAATGGGTATTCCAACAGTCCCCGGGAAAATCTAAGAATGATTAGTTTGGCATGAAACGCCATAACTCAATTTAATGAAATAACGAATGATTCCAATTTCTAAGTAAAGTAGATTCATAAAGGAACAAGAAAACATGAATATGATATGAAACATGAAAATGAACTGAAATATGAACATGAACATGAACATGAACATAAAAGTAAATGGAAAGTATATGAAAAAGGAAATGTATATGCAACGTATATGATATGAATATATGATAGACATACCGAAATAAATAGGATGGAAATATAGAACACAAGGATAGAAATGCATAAATGATAAGAGAATGATAGAGATAAGTGTTATTGTTGTTACAAGAATGAGCACATGTACACGAAGGATAGGCATAGTAAAGGCATGATCTTATAAGTAATATGGAACAAAGATATGAAATACAAGATAAAAAGCATCCGACAAGAGGGCCAATGTATAGGAAAGTACATGAATATAAGCGTATATGATATGAATATATGAATAAGTAAAAGCATACATGATAGAAATATAGGAAGTACATGAATAGCTAAATTATGATAGAAACACATAAAGGATATGATGCATAAATGATATAAAGATATATATGAATATATGAATACAAGAGTGCATAGATGCATTCATGATATATGATAGGATTACATATATGATACGAAGACAAAACTAAACGATAGCAAAAGATATGAATATTTGTATTATAAAGAAATATGAGAATCGTAATATGAATCTACAGATATGAGAACGAATACAAATTTAAGTAATGATAGTATATATTGCATAAGCAATTATGATAACAATAGTTATTCATGCTTATGAAATATGTACAAAAAATGTGATATGAAAAATATTTGGATTGTTTGGTTAGAACCCAGTAGAGGGATAGATAGGCATGCCTATAGGGACACAGTTGCTGCAGCATACAGATACAGATACGATATGCATATCGAGGTCCCGTTTTCGTCGACGACATACATCCCGTTTATCTTCACAGCTGCCCCGAAGGGTCACTACATAAAGACATGGTGGCAGTCACTGCCTCTGATGCGATGATGCCTTCAGATAACAGATAGATATCACTGCCTCAGATGTTGATAGTACCTTCATGTACATACAGATAGAGATCACTATCTCGTACAAGGCGACAGATCTTCTGCACATACGCTTATTTCCGTATCCCGCTTCTAAGGTATTTGTGTACATGAAACCTAAAAGGAAATGACATGTATAGAATATATGACATGATATGAGTAAAGCACAGCAATCGCTTACATGAAAGCATGTATGCCACAAGAATAAGAAGTAAAGTACAAGATGATAGTATATGAAAAGTAAAGTACATGAAAATTATATGAACAGTACAGTATATGAAAGAAAAAAGTATATGACAAGTATACAAGTACAAGAAATAAAGTGTCAATGACACGAAATATATAAGATGTGATAAAGGCATGAAAAGCATATGAAAAGTACAAGATATGAAAAGCATAGATATGAACATCATATGAGTATAGTATATGACAAAGATAAGATGAAAAGCACAAAAAGATATGACCATCATGAAAAGTATAACAAAGAATGTAATAGAAATGAATGTGCGACATGAATATAGATATATGAAAATAGTATAAGAACAATACATGAATACAGTATATGGAAAGTACAAAGTATAGTATTAATTAGCATAGAAATGTATGAAAAATATAGTATATGAAAACACATGGAAAGTCACGTGAAACAAGTGATAAGAGATATGATATGATAGTAAAAGTATAAGTCTTATACTCCTACTGAGATATGAAAGATGAGATAGAAATTCACATAATACGAAAATAAAGATATGATATGAAAGATCGCTTTAAGCCAACACAAGAAAAGTACAAAGTTATATGAAAGCACAAAGTATATGATAGAATAAGAACGATAAATGTATATATATAAGGAATGAGTACAAGGAATGCAATAAGTCATGGTGAATGCAGATGAGAAGTATAGGAATACGCAAAGTATAGATAAAAGATATCCTAAAGACATAGTACGTAATCTGAAAAGATCGACATGCACAGAATATAAGATGATATAATTTAAAGTATAAAATATGTATAGATATATGAATATGCATATGTATAAGCTTCAGACGGTCACCATCGTGGTTGTCCATTTATGTTCCCACTAAGCGCAAAGCTTCTAGCACACCTGTGTTCAATCTGTAGGCACCAAGAGGAGGCTAGAGTGACAGTGACATTCTACACACAGCAGCCGACTTGTAGATAGTGCTCACCAAATACGCTCCGCAATCTCGATGTTTTGCACAAAATTGTGCCATGGTATAAGTAAACGACTCAGATATGTATAGATTTTTACGGACACCACTCCGGTGGTAGTTCTTTTGTATAAGTAAATGATTTTTGTTATTACCGAAATTGTTTGTATACCATGTGCACAAGCACTGAAAACAGTCAATAAGAGTCCCAAGATATAGTATAGATAGTATCGCACCCCTGACTTCTGCCTCGATCCGCTTAATCGGCCTGACGGATCCGTGTGACAACCGTTGTCCTTGGTTTGTACCCGATGCCTAACTCCACCTGCAAATCTATAACCCCACTTTATCGCCCTCTCCCGAGGTTTCGGGCGATGCAAAGATCCGCTTCATCGAATATTCCGGGCCAGACTTCGACGGTATGAGCTTGGAATTTTTAGATGTAGTTACCAACGCTAGGATCAGCTTCTCCATCTTAGGATACCTCTCCTCTGCTTCCCTCAGAGCTCGGTTGCAATAGTAGACTGGCTGTTACACTCTGTCCCGTTCTCTGACCAGGAGGACACTAGTTGAGAAGTTTGAAACGGCCAGGTAGAGAGTGAGGAGTTCTCCCTTGGTAGGTTACTAGAAAGGGGGGAGAGCTCATGTAGGTTTTGAGTGCCGTGAATGCCTCCTTGCAGTGTGCATCCCACTGGAAGGGCTTTTTCAGAACCTGTAAGAAAGGCTGACATTTGCCGCCGCCCAGACACCGCGCCCACGAAGCTATTCTCCCGTTGAATGTCCCACGTTCAAGGATGCGATACGGCACCGACCTTTATCTTATACGGTCGTTTTATATTCTGGGTCAAGGACTATAAAACCCAAGAACTTCCCCACGGAGAGTCCGAAGGCGCATTTGGATGGGTTTAACTTCATATTGTAACTTTTCAAGACTCGAACGCTCGCTAAGCTGGTTATGCGGAGCTCCTACTTTTACCGATTTTACCAACATGTCATCTATATATACCCATAGATGCTCCGATTTGGCGCTTGGAACATCTCGCTCACCAACCTGGGTAGTGGCTCTCACAGTTTTCTCGCCCAAGGGCATCACTCGATAACAATAGTTCTCGGCCTAGTGACGTAATGAGGTCTTCAATGCCAGATAGACACTTGATATGATTTAAATGCCAGAGAAGGCGCCCATGAAACTGGAGGGAGTTCATGACCACCGTGGCGCCCAATTATAAGGCTGTCAAATGGTCAACCGAGGTATGAAGCTATCCGGGGCGTGCCCCGTTGATATTTTTGAAATCGATGCAAAGTCGCCACTGGCCGCTTGCTTTTCGGACGAACAACGCCGCCAACCACTGCAGTATTCCACCTCTCTAACTGCCTGCTGAGGAGCTTGGGTCGAATCTCTCTTCATTAATCGCCTTCTGCCTTTCTAGGGCAAAACTCCTTCTTTGCTTGACCTGCTTAAAGGAGGGATTGACGTTCAACCTGTGGGTGATCACTACGGTTGACTCGCCATGTCTTCTTGTTTCCAAAGGAATACCTCCATGTTCTCGCCAAACCATGGGAGGGGCTTTTAAGGCCTTCAATTCAGCTAGATCCCAGATTGTGCATATGGGTCGTCGTTGTATAGGCTCTAGTTCTTCTCGAGGGCGCAGTGTCGTGGTGTGCTTACCTCGTCTTCGCATGTCGAAGCCTGCCCATATAGATGTCATGACTGTTTGGTCATCAGTTTCATTAACATTCCTCGTTATGCGCCGTTTTCGGGACCATTCCTACTCCATTTTAGTCGAAATTTGATAACCATGTGATAGACTTATGGATAATCCCATGGTATCGAGAGAGGGCCTTACCAAAGAACATGTTGTAGTCGACGGGCATCTACTACAGAAATCTCACTCATTGTCGTGAGTCCGCAATGGGGCCGGGCCCTAAAGTGAGCACTACCAGACGACCCTGGGTAACACTCTTTCTCTGGGAGAACTGCCGCCCATCCCCGGGGTCCGAATCTGATTACGGATCCGAACCGGGTCCCGGGGCGCGAGACTATCTATCTTATACTATATACCGTATACCGACCTTATATCGACTTTGTTCTTCGAGTCGCACTGCATTCTATCGGGTACACAAACAATTTCAGTAATAACAAAAATCATTTGTACATATACAAAAGAACTACCACTGGAGTGGTGTCCATCATAATCTATACACATATACAAGAGTCCCTTTACTTGTACTATTACAATTTTAATGGTTACAAACTCAGAGATTGCAAGGCTACCGGGGTGAGCACCTATCTCCGAGCCTACCGCTTTCATAATGTGAAGGTTCTGCCCCAGTCTCCTCGTACCTACACTCCGATTGAACACCCGCGCGTTTACGCTTTTAGTGGGAACATAAGCATGGACAACCACCACATGATCACACAAGCTTATACATATGCATATTATCTATCTATACATATTTATATAACTTTAATTACTTATCATCTCTACATTTCTAATGTTATGTCAATCTTTCTGCTTTCGCATCTCTTATTTATACTCTTTGTATTCCTATTTCGGTAATTTTACATATTCCTATACTTGTCATGTGTTCATCTTTCATGCTTGTTATATGTCTTTTCAATATTCCTATTCTTTGTCAAGTTACATAGCATGTCTCTAGTCTATGTCTTTTTCATCTTTCGGTTCTATGATTTATTGCATTCTTCACTTTCATATTTGTACTATCGTATACTTTCCTGTTATATGCGTTCATCTTGTACTTTTCATATCATGTTATCCTGTACTATTCCTATACTTCATATACATTTGTACATTCTTATTCTATCTATTCTATACTTTAGCTTTCTATATAATCGTATTCATGTAATCGTTCATTTCCTATACCGCTTTTCTTATGTTATAATTTTCATATGGCTTTCTTTTATGTAATTTACATATGTTGTCATATATATTTTCATATATGATATTCATATACTATGCTTTTCGTATAAGCATGCCATACCGGCCATCTCGTACTTTAGTTCTTGTTCTTGTAACTGTCTATACTTTCATCGCATAGCAATGCTATGCTTCTCATTTCATGTCATATGTTCTATACATATCATTTCCTTTTTGGTTTCATGTCTGCAAATACCTTAGCGGATAATTTAAAAAACTATGGTAATTCGAAGGTACTATCACCGTATCGAGGCAAAGGATCTCCGTCTCATATCACCCGGTTATATCACACACGAGACAAAGGACCCGCGCCATATGCTACTCCGCATCTCGAGGGTACTGCATCACCGCACGCGTTGATTCGTCTATTGTGGTGACTATGTACACCCGATCCAAATGGGATCTATGTCATCGACCCAAACTGGGCTCGGAGATCCGTTTCATGAATATGTCAGCAAGAATCGTGATCTTCCCTATAGGCATGCCTATCTATCCCTCTACTCAGTCCTAAGCGCATTAATCGCCTTTATTACTGTACATATTTCATAAGCATGAATTTAACTACGGTTATCATAATTGCTTACATATATACTATCATTACTTTACTCAGATAATTACATCTGGCAGCTTTACATACGGCTCATATATCTATATTACATATAGTCACATCTTTTCTATTATTTAGTTTTGTATATCATATATCATGAATGCATCTGGTGCAATTTATTCCTATATTCATATATAGCTTTCTATATTCATATCTCATATCGCTTATACATTTCCTTATCATGATTTAGCTATTCTCAGATTCTCTCTATATTCCTATCATATGGTAGCTTACTCATTCACATTTTACATATGTAACTCATCATTTATGTACATGTTCTCATTCCTATGTTTCTATCATCTTTTACTTATCTCTATCGCTCTTATCATTTATGTCTTTCTATCATATGTTCCTAGCGTGTTCCATCTTTTATTCCTTTCTATGTTCATCATATAGTCATTCATATAATCCTATATTCATATCATTTACGTATTCCTATCATTTGTTCTTAGCATGTTCTATCTATTCATTTAAGTATATCTATCATATAATCCTATATTCATGTTCATGAACACATCTATATATATATATATATTGCATTTTCTATGTTTTCCTTGTTTCATGCCTATTTCATATGACACTTCATATACTTGTAAAGTATGATGTCTATGAAATCACACCTTATTCCTATATTATTATTCCTCTATGAATCTATTTTACTTAGGAATTGGAATCAATCCAATCGGATCATCCAAAATAAAGTTATAGCATTTTTATGCCAACTAGTTATTTTACCGATTTTTCTAGGGACAAATGAGTATTACTTATTTTAAGGGACCTTAAATTGTTATTTTGACTCTATAAACCATACTACTTAAATATAAAAGTGCGAAGGGTTCTATTCCAACTGAACACCCAATTTGGAGCACCGGAATCGCTACAATTCAACTGACTTTCTATGTTCAACATTGAAACCAGAATTTGGTTTGCACATGGTCCCACTTAGAGTGGATTTTTGGGCCACTTAGAGTCATAATTTGACAATGTCTATTTCTATATGGATGGTTTTCCTTGAAGTCTATTTTAATTGGCCACTTGAATCACTCAAATCAGATAAGAAATGAGGAATTTATGGCCAAAATACAAAAACTGGTCAAACTCATGGAACGTAATGTTATTAGCCAGAGCTGGTCATGCTCTAACATGTATCGGCATGTTGGTCAAAATGACCAGAACACAAGATGTAAATTGCACATGTTCAATTTGTACCGGTACATGTCAAATTCGAAATGAAAATGTGTGTTTTTCTCTCATTTTCCATATTTTTTGATACGATTCAACTACATACTTTATGCACCTCGAAGACCACTTCGAATTAATACATGATCTCTTTTCTACTCAAATTTATCATTCAATCCTTCTTCAAAGACCTATCATGAATTGCTTCAAAAACCATTATAATGTGGGTTATAATATCACAACGAACATGATGTTTAGTTAGGAGTTTGGCTAAACCATAACTCAAGACTCAATTAACCATGAATCCATCTACAAGGGTTTCACCAGTTATCACCCACCATATGGGGTTCTGACCCTATTTTAAAATCAAGGCTTGGATACAAATTCTATCAAAACCACGGCTTTGGAGATAATATATTCTTACTTGCAAACTTTAAATTCCATGATCATACAAAATCCAAGTTTCTATACCTTTTGCATGCGAACTTCTCTCAACTACTCTTCCTTCTCTTCTTCTTAACTTCCTCTTCTTCTTCTCTCTTCTTCTCTCCTTCTTCCCTCTCCTCTCTCTCTCTCTACGGTTTTGGTCTCTAAAGTAGAGACCAATTTGCCTCACCTATCCATGTGGGTTATTAAGACATCTTTGGCGAAATGAGAAAACCCATTTTTTAACTACTTTTCTCATTTTGTAAGCCCTTCCATTCATTAATTTCACAATTGATCTTTTTCTCATTTCACTAATGTTCATAACTTATTGATTTAACACCATTTGTATATCAAGATGATAAAGACCACTTTGCATATCTCTAATGGTCGGTCTTTGTTTTATTTTTATTAAATTCATTGAAGCTTATATTATACCTAAACAAGTCAAACCTTTTGAGATATATTTGGGATGTTCTAGCATGTGAGACCCCATGTGAAGTTCAGTGTTTATCTCATTTCATTGCTGTGAGTGGTCGAGATGTGGTGAGCTTCCGTTTGTGACAAGGGGCCCTATGGATCGTTTGATTGGCTACATGGCTTTTATCTGGTGGACCGTCATGGGGATGTTATGGCGTATCATCAAAGTTGAAAGGTTATAATGATGTCATTGAGAAGTTGGATCGGTTTGTCGCTAAGGTTTCCGATCATTTGCGCAATTGGGCTTTCCTAGCGCTAGGCTGGGACTCTCGCCTCCACCTTAAACCCTCTGGGAATCCGTGGATTCTCACACAAAAGCGATGAGAAAGTCTTTGGGCGGGGTTGTTGCGAAGTGGTAGTGAGCGGACATCTGCCTTGCCTTACAAACTCATCAGCATTGAATCGCGTCGGATTCCAGTGTTCAATCTCTTTCCCTCATTTGGATGCAGTATTGGGTTCAGGTATCTCATGATCCTATAAGACTCACGATTGACTGTTATCTCTTTTTGTAGGGTGGCTTCCTTCGAGAATGCCCTCAGATTTTCATGTTGCATGTGGGACCTGCCAGTATACAAAGATTTGTCAGGGGTGTGCAAGGATGGTCCCATTCTTTGTGGCTCAGGATTGGGGTGGTCCCGAGTGCATCTCGGAATTTCCCCTTGTCTTTTTGGGTTGCTCTCCTTTTTCCTGTTATGACCGGGGATCTGTCCACCATGTACTACCTCACCTGGGCTTAGTTTCCATTCTTGCGCCCTCTCTTTTCCTTTTGGGTGAGGCTCCTTTAACTTGGATAAGAGGGCTAACTAAGTTGTTATCTTCTCTCTTTGGCGGGGACATGGCGTGCTAAGCAAAGTTACAGGATAGAGCAACAGCATTAAGTCTTTCGATTTTTTGATACGTGAGCGGTAATCGTGAATTTTGTTGGGATATCCTTTAGCGACTCTGCGTTAATCTTGGACATACTGGCCACCGGGGGCTCTCTTGCCAGAGCTCTGCTTTATATAGTCGGAAGGTGATAACTTGGCTTCACAGCATGTCCTTGCCCAGTCAAGTGGGAGACGAATGTTGGAAGCTCACATGAATGATGAGATGAAGACAGGGAGTCTATTAAACCAAGGGTGATGTTGGGCCCTTTTCGTGATAGTAAAGGCTCTTGCCGTATGGGGTCTGATATCATGAAACTCATCTGGTTCTTGTATGTATTTGAGGTGATCAATGGGGTCTTTCGTTAGTCGGCGTTTCGATTTACGTCCCAGATTTTTAGGAAGGAAATCTGAGACCCGGTATGACAGGATTCCCGGTTTGTTATGCGAGGTACATCCATGTTTGGAGCTCGACCCTTTAAAACTGTCTTCCTTGGCTGGGAGCTCTTGTTGGTTATCTGAACCTCACTCCCACGTGCTCCACTAAACTCTGTGGATGACCCATGTTTTCCTATTATCACTGCACCTTTCCCTGTTTCCAATTCTCTAAGGGGTTTTATGGGGATCATGCTCCCTAGCTTGGCTAACCTCTCCCTCTCCATCTGCTTCTTGAGGAGGGTCGAGGTGTTGCTATTCTTCTTGGAGGGAGGAAATTTGCTAATTTGGGGGCATGATCGAAAATTGGGCAACTCTTTCAGAAGCCCAGCACACAGGGAGGGTGTGGGCTGGAAGGCCAAAGACAACATTCTGGGCATTTTTAATAGTGAAGAATCATGGTTAAAAAGTATAGTATATTATAAATATTTTCTCTTAAGTTTAAAATGTTATAAGTATGTATATAGTTAAAATCGAGGACTGGCTCTCTATAGGAGAATCTTACGCGACAGCCTTGCCTCGTGAGATGGAGGGAAGGATGCAGACTTCTTTGGGGACCTACTGCCCCGAGGTGTTCACAGTAAAATCCGCCTATGATATTCTCAGGTAGAATACAAACTCTCTTCCTCCCAACAAGTGGAAAAAGATTTGGAAGCTCAATGTGCCACAAAAAATTAGAACCTTCATGTGGTTGTTCAATCATGGAAGGATTTTGACAAATGTAGAGAGGACCCAGAAAAACCGCCTGGGACATTACATGTCTACCATGAAATAAAGTAGGACCTAGACCACCCTTTTGATCTACAAAATGTTCTAACCAATTTAGGAAAAAATGGCCGTGAGGAGAGAGGACTGGGGGGTCTGAGCTCTCGTTGCGGGATTGGTTGTCTTTTACCCCGGAACTTGGGGAGAACGAAGGAGGAATAAAATGGTTGCTTGAAAAGATTCATATAGGCACATGGTGGATCCCGGGATGGAGAATGATCTCACATTTGTGGGTGCATGGGCCTTGACAGGCCACACACTGTTCCATGACCCTTTTTGTGAGAAGTCCTTGGTTGGGCAGATCATCTGTCAGGCGTAAGCTGACAGGAGCCGAATCTGGATATATATCAGTCAGAAGAAGGGTTGGCACTCTTGGGATCTTGATGGAGAGGAACTGCCCTGGCAGAGTTGATGGAGTGGGAGGGCTCCCAGAGAGGCCAGTGCTGTCATCACCTTGGCAGACCAGGGTGAATGCCGAGCCCAGCCAAAGTCTGCATTTGGGAAATCGCCCATTTCTCTCATTCTTTCATTAAAGGGAAGAATTCAGTTTCGATCATAGAGATATAGCCACGTTCTCTCATTTCTTCGTCCCAAGAAAGAATTAGTTTCAGTCTGAGATATGCGCCACCTTCTCCTTAGGTTGGGAGGGAAATCATCCACCTGCCGGTGGATCCTTCCTCACGATAAAAGGGAAGTCAAACCTGAGAATAAGGTATGGGCCGAGAAAAGCTCAAAGCTCTCAATGCTGAAAGAAGCGGCGGAGATCTTGGCGTTGGAGGCGACGGCGGAGCCTCACGTAAGCTTTCTTAGTTATATATTTTGGGTTGGCGCCGTGATGCATGTTAGACGATCCATTATTTCGAAATTCCGGAGACCGATTAAGCGTAAATGCGGCAGGAAGCGCCTAGTGAAATCGGCGTCGCCGAGCTGGGTTCATCAGCTCCCGATGATCTCAGTTACATGAGGTTTTAGTAGTTCTAAATACATCCCACGGACCAGTGAGTCATGCCATCATCTGAAACCAGGAGAATCGACCCATGAAGACCCGGGTTTCTCAGCTAGCGTGTCGAAATGGAAATTTGCATGAAGGAAGCCAGACCAGACCGGATGGTAGTGTGAACATGCAAACGTTTACAACGGAAACGGCGCTGCGGGCGGCTTGGAGACGATAGGAATTGAAAACCCACAGCGCGACCTATACCGCCAACAGCGAATAAGGGCCAAGGCGCCTGACCCGCAGATATCATCCAGCGGATGACGGAACTCTCCTCGAATGACTTCCAGCTTCCCTTGCCGTTTCACCTGAGAACAGTAGGAAGCGAATCCGAGAAAGACCTCACGATCAGTAAGTACATTAGATTACATCTGCGAATGCGAAGAGGCCGATGGGAATAGGCCAGTTTAGGTGTACAGAATGCTATATTTACTCGGTTCGAGGCATGGCTTTAGTTTCCGCTGAGCGATTCGATTGGGGCTTTTCTCATGTGCATGCAACATTTTATCCTGCGGTAGTATGACATCTTTATCTTCCCCCTTAGACGACATATTTTGGACGCTATAGGCCTCCTCGTTGATTTTGTCATTCCACGATTTGCACTGTCTCTTTAGAGCTCCTGCGGTCGTATGATCATATATTTGCACTTTAACACGGTGATGATCATATGGCAAGAAGGAGCGATCGACTCTTGTGTAAATATTCCCAGTACTTTAAGGAGTCCGGCTTGGCTTGGTTCCATAAACTCGAAGAAAGTCTCTAAACTCATTGTGAATTATAGGCGCATTAAACCACTCGATATTTGTGCTCGCCCCCGTGAAGAATCATCATTCGCTCGATCCATCTTTTAGCGGGGCGGCAGAGTCCATCAGGACTCCTTTTAGAAAGGTCGACAAGCCCAGATTGACAAATTGGTCCCCATAGTATGGATGTAGTCTTAGACCAGGAAGGCTTTGGGCCTACTGCTCCTTTCTTCCGGTCCCTTTCCCTCGACTACCTTGTAATGGAAGAATTGTATCGGCGACGACAAATGCCACTCTGGAGGATAATGCTCAGCGTTGCCTACTTAAGCAGTAATGATAACGGCCTTGAGCCCGGTAAACCCGACTACAAGAGTTGCTTGAGGCATAAAGGAAGACCGGGGCAAGGGGCGAAGCGTCCCAGAGCGTCAGAAAGAAAGGATCTGATTTACCCCCTTAACATCTCTCTGTGCATTTGCTTCCCTATTAAAGGGATTACCGCAGGTTGCACCTCCTAATGCGAATTGAACTGGACAATGCTAAGAGTCAGCGAGAGGTGTGACTACCACGGGGACCACGACCATGAAGCAGTCGATGCGAGGTTGAAGTTCATGATTGAGAGATTAAGTGACGGGGCACCTTAGAAGGATTAAGAGCCAACCGCTGTCAGCTTTGCTCACCAGCCGATGGCATTATCATTTGTGAGCATTCGATTAGAGCCCAAACCTATCAACTTTATCTTTGGAGGCTCGGTTGATGAGTGATACAGTCTTAGAAATTGAGACAAAAAAAATGCTCACTTTTGACTCCAGTGAGCGAGGAATAAACACCATAAATACAGGCGGCTGGCACGCGGTGTCGATGGCGTATCGCTTTCCTCCTATAGATCAGGCCGGATCATCACTCCATTATGATGCGTAGCCTCTCACCTTATGTATTAACAATTTTTGATGTGCACTTAGGGTCCTCGTCGATCGGGCGGTAGCGGTAGTTGTGCACCTCCCTGGCCCTTCACAGCAGATGAAGTCTGCTGATCATTTCATTTCATTTGGCGACAGAGTTTTATCCCGGATTCAATGGGTCTACCACGTTAGGGTGGGTGATATTGCCCTCTCACATCAAGGCGGAATGATAACAGCAAGTGTTAACTTTCGGTGGTGAAGGCTTAGGCGTACAATGTTATCGTGGTAGGAACTTGTTGCATGCAAGTAATTCCCTCGACCTACACTTCAAACTATCAGCTATCTAACCACATCAAGACAGATTGGCCTTCAGATGTGGTGCGGCTCGTGTTATCAGGTTATCGGTTCAGGGAGTAGAAAAGATAAAGAACTACGATAGCTTGTTCACAAAGCTCACCATCTTCATAGCAATTAAGGCACATCAAATAGGGCCATTTAGAAAACAGAGACAATTGGCTCTCAGACCCTACGATATAAGTCGTTAGTTGGCGGGGCGAGTATACCTATATTGTTCCCTCCCGGCCCGAAGAAGAAGGCGATTACAGCAGGCAGCGCGACGGCGTATTCACGGAGACCATCACGGACGCAGCGGGGTAAACCGTGACGCCTCCCTGAAGTTGAAGGCGTCCTCCGTCCGCGGGCTGACGACGCAAAAATGCATTGGCCCCTTGCTAGATCTATCGGTGCGTGACAAATCTTCAAAAAGTGGGTTTATGAATAAATGAAATAAAAATGGCACTGTGTAGTGATAGTTCCTAAAAATGAAATGATGGTGTGTATGGACTACGGATCTTAACAACACATGCTCCTAAAGGATGGCTTCCCTTTGCCGCATTGTCAGTTGTTGTGCGTCGGCCGGGCGCGTATTTATCATTCTTAGATGCATTCTCGGCTATCCGCAGTCCAAGGCAGCCACGCCGACACGGGAGAAAACATCTTTCATCACCTCATGCGGCTCTTACCTTTCTAACGCTGTTACCCTTAGGATTAATAATTACGAGCCATAGATTGGTAACGAATGTTTCGACATTTGCTCGGAAGCCTTGGAATATATAGATGATATGTTGATAAAGTCGAGGAGCTGGGATCATATCTCTGTTTCTGATAGGCATTTGATCTCCCATAGAACCTCTGGTATGTTTAGACCTTCTGCAAAGTGTGCGTGAGTCGTAGCGGAAGGGCCAGTTTGGGCTTCATGATGAAACCACAGGAGGGGATAGAGGCCATCCTTCGACCCTTTGAGAAAGCCATTCCTGGAGTCTCAGCCCAGGCTACAGGGAAGTAAGTACAACAATGATGGGGTGTGTGCCTTGGGACGATTTATTTCCACGATTCTGGCCAGCCAGCCTTTTTTGCCACCACAAGAGGAATTGTCGGCGGGATGAGCAGAAGAGTGTGATCAGACCTTTACTCGGATCAAGCGGTACTTAGCGAACCCCAGATCCTGTAAAATCCATGCCAAGTGAAACTGTTCGTCTACCTCGTAATCTTGAATACAGTGGCCAAGTGCCACATGCTGTTTCCAAGAGAATGAAGGCGGGGAAGCAAGACATGTTCTTAAGCCAGGTAGAGAAGCAAATTACTCTTCATCTCAAAGCAGGCCGCCTTAGCCCTCCGGATAGCGGCCAAAAAACTTCGCCCTTACTTCTAGGCACCCACATTTATCGTATTAGCTGACCTCCCCTCAGAACCTTTATGCATAAACCCTGGCTTATGGAAGAATGGCTCATTTGGGCGGTCAGGCTGAGTGAGTCTGATCATCATTTAAGCGAGGCTTTCAAAAGGGACGGAGTGCTAGTTGATTCATGGCTGGAACTCCCGGTGTGGGCTTGCCCTCAAACAGTTTGGATTAGTGGACTCTTCGATATTGTGGGCGTCACGGACAATCGTAGTGGGCATTGGTTTGGAGTTGAGACTCAAGTCTCAGGGATCGTCGAGTGAAAGATGATAGGCGAGTTGATTACCTCTGTGACCAATTCGGAATCACGAGCCATCTGATTTGGGCTCGGAAGTTGGTGGCATGTATGCGGTGTCGACTCTTGATTGGAGTGACTCGATTGGTGGTTGAATGAGTTAACGAAGGTCGAGTCCAAGACCCCGAATGGCGAAATCGTCTCCGGGAGAAACCTTGGCGAACTTTTTGGTTTGGAAACTAGGCGTATCCCCGAGGACTCTAGCGGCGGGCGCGTGGCCTCGTGGTAAAGCCACGTACCAATCAAACCATCTTTACTTTATTCACATCGATTGGTTCATTAATTTATCCCGTGAGTAAATCGTGGCAAAGGGACCCAGTTCTAGATGGGCCCCGTCCTGCCATGCCCAGCCGCGGGACAGCTCTAGCGGAGAGGGAATGGGAGGCTGACTGTCGAGTGACGGATTTTCCTGCCCGATCGATACAGGCTGACCGAGGCGGTCTTGGGCGATCAGTATCTAAAGTGCTTGTGCGAGCGGGAGCGGTCATTTTCATTGTTGCATAGAATATGAAATCACTGACCAGCCCAGAACTCAGCCCATCGGGTCCATACTCAAGTACAATGGTAAACCATGAAGGCGTACTAAAGTTATACGAAAAGTGTGATCGATGCCAGCGGCTTTTACCCCGATCAAAAATGCCCGGTACCAAGACCTAATCTACATCTACAGCCCTTGGCTCTTTACACAATGAGGATCTATATGGTTGGACCCACTACCCTCTTATCGGGCTTGAAAGTTACTATTTGTTACAGTTCTTCGATGCGGTAGTTGGGCGAAGCATTCTCCTCGAATTAAGATTGTGGGATTATCACTGGGTTATGGAAGAATATTGTGTCTGGAACAGCATGGATCAATCGTCTCAGACCAGTGGGCCCCATTTGTGATCGAAGGATCTATCGAAACTTACATCGAGAATTGAAGATGAGGAAATCTATACTCCACCGGCACTAAAGTAATGGCATAGCGGGCTCCAACCGAAACCTTGTTAAAGGCCCACGAAAAAAGCGATGGGTAGATTGACAAGGGCAGATGGATGGATATGACGACTCCAGGTACTCTAGGCTTATAGAGACGCTGCCCGCGAAGCCCGTTAGCATGTCTCAGTTACAATGCGTATGGAATGGAGCTATCACCCACGAAAATTAGGTACCACCATAGAGGTGAGTGCGCTCCCCGAGCGAAATTTTCGAAATTAATGATCAAGGGCGACCACGGTCATTGGTGCGAGAGTCGAGTATTCCATAATCATGCAGGGTTGGAAGAGATCTTCTGATAAAATGGTCAAACCTAGAGCATTTCTTGGACTTGGTGCTAAGAAGAGTATTTTAAGTCTGGTACATTGTGAAGGGAAAGTTCAGCCAATGGGAAGGACATATCTTATAACGAGCCCAAGGAATCGGGGCCATGGCCAGTTGAGTGGGACCACATACAGAATCTTGGAATGCAACACATCTTAAGAGTATTATCAATAAAGAAAGGTGTTATCAGCGCACGGATGTTGGCACACCTCCTCTTATGATCAGCACTTAAAGATTTGGGCGTGAGTAAAATGACTGTTGGCCGGTGAAGTAACTTCATTTGATCGGCAAAAGTCAGGATGGCTGGGTAAGATGACTGTCATTCAGTGAAGATATGATTCTAGTGGTCGAAGCAAAAGTCGGATGAAGTACGCGAGTGTTTGTGCGGTGAAGATAACGGCGGTCGACAAAATCCGGATAAGCGATCAAATGACATGTCTGACCCGATACTCTCGAATATGGCGTCAAATCAAAAAGTTTAGATGTGGCCAAAATGTTTCCGCCAGGTCGGGTATGGATAAATCTACGCTGATGACGCAATCCGGATCGCGCGAATTGGATGGTCTGCGGAAAATGGCCGATGACGGGATATAAATAATATTTGCCCTATAAACGAGCGGCCCGTAAAAGTACCCGCTGTTTCGATTTAAGAATCCACATCATGGTGCGGTAGGCGTCCAGAAGATATCACTTTCAGCTCCGGCCTAATGTCGACGATTCCCGAAATAAGATATCATCTGGCTGGGCGATTATAGCTCATAACGTAAGCGAAAGAAGCACTTTATCCGAAAAAAATGATGCGTACAAAAGCGGAGAAAGTTGTCATGCAGGCTTCATTTGATAGTTCTTTTTGGCCCCTAACCTCGATGGCCTCGGCGGTAGAGCTCCGATAGCATGTCAGCTCTCGCCAGCACGGGGAGTGCTATGCGCGAAGCTTCTTGGCCGATCTCGGCCAGGCTCGAGCGGTGGACAAGGCAAATGAGCGGGGCATCGAGGATTCATGAAGATTTCTAGGTCGGGAGGTAGATGTCAGGCGTCCCGGGAGGAATTTTAGGTTTGCTCTGCGGATGTATCATGAAATGACACAGTGGTAATGGCAAGTGTAGTTAAATATCCAAATGTTGCTGAAAAATGAGCTCGCCTCGGTGTAGGCCTCTAGAGAGAAATCTTCTCAGAAAGTCGCGAAGTGTCTTAGTGCGGCTCAGGCTCCGAGTAGGGCAATCACTTACTCTCATCAGTTAAGCGGCCAGTTCTGCCATACCCTCCGGCGAGCCTCCTTGCGGCCACAAGGCAGTGAAACGGAGCCAAGTTGACTCACCTTGGTAGCGCCTTGGTGGTCGAGCACTGGACCCAGGCAGTTTCCAGCTCTTTGCGCCGTGTCCACAGCGCCTCGATCTCCCGGCCGCACGTCGCCCTGCTGCTGGCGCCTCTGAGTTGCCGCACGGCGCCTGTCGCGGCTTTGTAGCCTCTAGCTCGGCTGCCGGATGAGTGATTGGGCTCTTTCAAGCGTCTAAATTATCCGGCGGAAAGCCGGACTCAACCTCTTAGAAGCTTTACTACTTCACGACTCTCTTGTCTGAATGAAATTAAGTTCTGGTGCATCGTCACGACTATTGTCGATATCCTCCTTTATGTATCTGGCAGGAACAACGACCCAGTCCTCCTCACCTGTCTGCTTCAGGGATCTACACGAATGGTTGTAACATCCTCGGGTGTCGTGACGTGTTTGTAGACATCACCGGGTTGAAGGAAACTGCAAGGTGGAGATGGACTTGTATCATCGGGTCAAGAATGCCACTTCCTCATCTATGGTCGCGGGCGAGAAGGCGGTCAGGAATTTGAAGCGATATTCGATCGGGCAGTAGCTTCTTGCCACATTAGTATGACTAGCGATCATGGCGACTTCGGTGTTGGGAGGATGGACCACTTGTAGTCACGAGGAGGTCGACTTCCTCCGCCGGCTCTTTAAGACAATATCCTCAGGCAGGTTGTTGGTAGACCCCATTTCGCGGGAAGTAGGATCGCAGTTGGCTGTATCTCTGGGCCTATCATGGCGGATGAAACCTTGCGTTCGGCCTCACTTTCGACTTCCACCAGTTATTTTATTTTGGCATAGCGATCCCAATCCGTCATCTCTTTACTCCTCTTCTTTATCTCAGGGAGAGAACCATTTGGGATCAGAATGGGCCAAGGTATAAAATCTTCCACTTAGGCCGAGCCTCCTGGTGGTCTCTTGCTTTTTATCATCAATACTGGAGGGGACCAATCCTCTTTCTGCGAGGAAGCCGTGGGATGCACTTCTTGCCTGGATGGGTGGGTAGGCTGAGGCCCGGAGACTTTGCTAGTGGACATCGGGATAAACGGGGTTTGCCAGCAGCATTCCACGGCTCAGTGCCCGACCTTTTGGATCCACCCCGGGTGATGTAGCCTTTAGTTAAGCCAAAATCTAGCGGATGATGCAATGCAAGTATTCTCAGCCACAATCGATAAGCGCGGCGAGAATAATGGAGGCGCAGGGCGAGCTAAATCTCGTATCGATTAAGTTCTTCAAGTCGAGAAGAACCTCACAATGGTATGCCCTCTGTTGAAACAACCTCCAGCCCGGTCTGGCGAAAGAAGAAGATCTTCTGAGGCTTACCTTCTACCCATGCAACTCTCATTTTTCCTGCATGTTAATCCCCACGATCGATCGCATGTAAGTCATATGTATAGATCTAAATTTGGCCTATTTCCTAGTTCTACACACACAGGAGGCGCTGCGATCGGTTAATACTCGGAAATGGTAAAGTCGGAGGGCAGTCTCGATCCCGGGGCCACACACTAGGATAACCCCTTTGCCTCGTTTGGGAGAATCGAACACATTTCTGACTGCGACATGGAGTCCGATTATGAGAAGGAGAAAATTGACCCCCTCTCCTTAATGTATCGGAGAATTAAGCGAACCAAATCTCAACCCGATGAAAGGTCGAAATTTGGTATAGAAGTTCATGCTCTGCACTTTTAGATGAGAATATGGATTCGTTACAGGATAGACAAGGGGCGGTAGACCTTGAGTAAATCTAAAAGCGTGTTTAACAAGCGGGCCTTTGGGGAAAGCCCGGCCCGCAAGTTGCTCTGGAGTAAAAAACACGGCGATATGTTCCCACTTGGTGGATCATAAACATCCATTAGCAGTCAATGTCCCTCTAGGGGGGTTCGCAATGGGATCTTAATTCCTCCATTATCGGGACGAGGAAGATATGGCTTATGGGGCGAGGCGGTGGAGTTCCTTTCTCACCTCTCGTCATGCTACAATGTCGGAGAGGAAGGGCGAGTGGCATCAGCCCAGCCGTACACGTGACGGGTGAAGGCCAAAACCACTGAACACAGGTATTGGCACGGAGCTACAATAACCCTTGAGCCACCCTGATGCTTTCCACGGCTGGAAGAAGGCGATAGAAGAAGATTCAATGCGTATTCAGGGGAAATGTAGTTACACCTTAAGCGAAACTAAATGAGGCGCTTAGAAAGAAGAAGCGGTTCGCAATAACGCAAAGTGTGACGATGTAACCACTGCGAAAGTGCAGGCGTGAGGAATGCTAACTTTCGAGAGATGATAGGAAAGGAAAAGGAAAGAATCTAATGACCACATTTAGATATAAAAATTCTGACATTTATATGAAGTTTTAATCCCCACGCTCATGTTTTGCACTCATTTGTGTGAATGAGTGCTTTGACCTTTTCTAGCGCGTTTTTATGCGTGTGCAGGTTTTGATCCAGTGCATTTTACCGTAGCGGTTCGGTTCCAAGAGAAATAGTGTAGATCGTCGTTAGCCGATAGCGACGTATCGGGACCCCGGGTAGTGCCTCTGATGAAGGCTTGATTGCATGGAGCGGTAATCACGTACACTTCTTTGATCTGTACCCACATGCGAGTGAAATGTCGTCACAAGTACCAAATATAATGTGCCAAGTACCCCAATTTGCTTAAGATACTGATGCACTTTTAATGCAGAGCACACACTTCTTTAGTACCCGATACCAACATACGATCTCTGCTTGGGACTTGAGTAAATTTCAATGTAGTGCAAAGACACAAATCTTCAAACCACCACTTGCAGAATCCTTAATGAATTGGCTAGCCTTTAGAGCGAGTCCTTCTAATGGGATTCTATGGTTTGGTTTTAAATGGTTGGAGTGTTTTCTCCTAGTTTTGCTAGGGTTCATAGAGTAGAGTACTTAGTTTCTTGGATAAGTTTTTAGTCACTTGTAATCTTCGATTGGTTTCTATAACTTGGTATTCTTTCAGGTTATGTGTTTTGATATCTGACCTTGCAGATTGAAGTGTTATTTCTCGAGTCACATTCACGATTAGTGTTTTATTACTCATGAATCAACTCTGGTTTTAATGGAGTTCTAAACTCTCCATGACCAGTTCTAAGCGCAGAAACTCCTCCTTCAGAGTATGACCCTCCCGATTCCTCTTTTGTGCTTGATGGGATTGTCTTATGCTAAACACTTGCGGAGAATCTTATAAAACCTTAGTTTGGCATCTTCTTGACATGTAGACGAGACTCGGTGCACGTTGTGTGATCGAAATACGGACTAAGAGTCGAAACCGTCGGCATACAAACAAGTGTTTTATTATATTCAGTGGCTCTTTATCTTTAGAAAGAAGATAAGACTGGGCAGAAAAAAACTTGTGTGATATCTTCCATGGGCCATTTATCAATGGCTCTAAGATGAGATTATGTGATGGAGAATTAGGTATTACCTAGTCGGTGGTGAGCGAAACCTAAGGATCCTATCCTTTATTTTGTCTTATCATTGTTGATGGATGATGACCATGGCATGCATTTTAAATAGTTAAGTTAGCAGGTTACTCGATCAATCGATCTGACCCCTAGATTTTACTTTAAATGCATTCATTGGATAACAATCCACAAGGATCACCTAGAAACCACTCCTGTGGAAATGACTGTGGACTCCACGAGTAGTATAATGTTGGTGACATTAGTTCCTCGCTTGAGGAATAATTTTTGGCATATCTGAAATAGGCCAAACGAGACCCCCTATATATGACGCCCCCGACTCGGCATAGAAGTGCTTGAGTAGAGGTCATTTTTTTTCCTTCATAAACTTTATTAGTTTCATTCATACAATATTAAACAATTAACATATTATATTCTATAACCTTAGTTACAAAATATATATACAAGCTCCATATATGAAGTATTCAACATTTACAATATTTACACATTAGTTTTACAAAATTTCATATACAAAATAGACTAAGGTCTTCCAGTGGGCACCTATTGATGTGTGGCCTTTGACTGCTGATGTGGATTGCCCAGTCCTCTGGTTTCCTCTTCTGTACCTACGGATTGAACACCCGTGCTAAGCTTTCACAACAGTGGAATTAATACATGGGTGACCTCTATTAAGGGTCACCATACGCCTGCTCTAAATAAATATAACACATATAACATTCTGATTCTTATCATTTTCTCATATATATATACTTTTCATAACCGGTTCATTCTTGCTCGTCTTACTTTCACTTTTTCATTGTCGTATATCGCACACTTCTTGTTTCTTATAGCTTTGTATCTTATCATCGCATAAGCGATTACTATGCTTCTCATATCATGTCATATATTCTCTGCATTTCATTGCATATACACATCATTTTCTTTTATATTTAATGCATAAACCTTAGAGTGAATCGGGGAAGCTATAAGGAGCGAAGGCGCTGTACTCAACATGTGAAATAGTAGTCTATAAGGGCGAAAGTGGCTTATTATCATTATGCGAGGACAATGACCATCTATATAAGGGCGAAGTGGCTGTGGTGACCCTTCGGGGTGCGAAAATCAAGCGGGATCTATCTATCGACAAACGGGGCCGCCGATACTCGGGAACTTGTATCTGCAGGACTTGGTTTTCCTAATAGGCATGCCCATCTCTATCCCTACCACCGGGTTCTAAGCGAATGATCAATGTGTATTTTATGTTTCAGGTATATATCTCATATTCTAAGATAATTATTGTCATTCGGTAATCATAGCTATGATATATATATCACGATCATTTTATTCATAACACACGTTTTTAATTGCTCTGTTGTATGTAAATATTATGCTTTTGCATATGCTTGAGTTATTTATGAATTACCAGCCATGAACCTCTCTTATAATTTATGAGCCCTCTGCTTTTTCTATCTTTCACAGGACTAATATGGTTTCAATCTTGTGAAGCTATCCCATTGATGGATTTACTTGGCTCAATGGGCTTTCCATAGGTTCAGGCGCTCCAGATGTTGGGAGTTCGGTGAATGGTCTGACCTTCAGGGGTGAGTCATCGTGATCAACCTAGACGGTGACTATTGTGGTGACCTGTTACGGATGGGCTCTATCTATCACATGGTCCGACATCTAATATCTTCCTCAGGTATATGGATGGTTCTTTATAATGGGCTTTCCATAGAGTCAGAGAACACTCGAATCAGTTGGACGAAGGGTTATGACCTTAGAGTTAGGGGTCATCGTGGTCGACGACGGTGGGCTGAGTGACGGGCTGACCTGTTTCTGGACGAGGCTCATCTATCACCTTGAGGTGGGCATCATAGTATCTTCTCTTATGGGCATATGGATGGATTCTTTACCGGCTCAATGACTCCAGCAAGTCTAGAACATGAATCAGAGTTGAAGGAGTTATGACCTTCCAGAGTTGGGGTCAAGCGTAGTCAACCTGAACCGGCTGGCTTTGTTGGACGTCTCTATCATCACCTCGATTACAACATCAATATCTTCGCTTGTATATGGATGGATTCACGCGTGGCTCAATGCGACTTTCCATGGGGAGTCAAGAACACTAGATGGAGTCAGGGCGAAGGAGTTATAGTCTTGAAGTTGGGGGTTCTGTGAGTGACCTGGGCAGCGACTGGATGGCTTGGCGGCCTGTTTCTCGTTGAGCTCAAGCCTAACCTGTAGTATGACATCCCCCAATGCCCATCACCTCCTCAGACATATGAATGTATTCTTTCCATAATGGAGGCTTTCATAGAGTCAAGAGAACACCCAAATCGGAGTTCAAGCGAAGGAGATATGACCTTAGAAGTTGGAGTCATGGCTGATCAGCTTCAGAGACGGTGACCTGGTAACCAGGTGGCTGGCTGGACGAGCTCGATCTAACACAGCGGGTATCTAATATCTCCTCAGGCATATGAATGTATTCATGACTCAATGGGCTTTTCCATGAAGTCGAGAACACCGTCGGGTTCAAGCGAAGGGATGCGGGCGCCAGAGTTGGGGTCATCGTGTTCAGCGGACAAGCTGGCTTAGTGGACGGCACGGGCTCACGAGGCGGTGAGCTCTTGGGCGAGGTCTGACCTCTACAGATCAGTCTGCTTTGGCCTACGACTGCATGAGGTCTGCTGACCTCTCTGCTGTCTGCGGGCCTCCCATGAGTGTGTGGCCTACTGGCACGCCGGGGTCTAGCGACCTCTCATATAGAGGTCTAACTAGAGCCTCTGTTGGGCCAAACCTCATGGATTTGGCCTGTATTCGGCTGTTAAAGTAAAAGATCATAACAGTTTCTGAGGTCGGTCGAAATTATTTGCATCAGTGTTGGTGTAGCTCTGGTGTCTGGACACCACACACCAAATTCCACTGTTTAATGCCTCTCTCGACCAGTTCTAAAATTGGTGGATTGGTCGCGAAGCGACGGACCCAGTTTGTTGGGCTGACCCTCAAATAAGGACTATAGCAGTCTACAAAGATTCGATTAGGGATTAAGCTGGCATCATTCATTGAAAGTGTGGCTTCTAATATCAGAAGGACTCCTTGCAGTTCCCTTTATTTCTTACGAAACTGTTCACAAATTTGGCTCATAGATCAAAAATAGAATTTTGGGATTCAACGCAGCTGGAACCTTAAAACACATATCTGGATCCCAGAGCTCTTCTAGCCAAAACCTTTTAGACCAAAAGCAAACACAAAATCCTTACATTGAGACAGCCTTGTCCATATTCAGTCATACAACCAAGACATGTATCCATGCTCAAGCGGTCGATACAACCAGAGACATGTATCCATACCTGATCTTCTAACACCTTCTTCTTGCTTCTTCTTCTTCTTCTTATTTCTCTCTTCTCTCTTCTCTCTTATATTGTTTGCTCTCCCTTTCTCACAAGACCAAAATGAGATATTCTTGCTGATGCTTGCTCCTTAATCTTATCATCTTTTTATTTCGCTGGTCTCAAGCCTCTTTGATCATTTATGATTGATTTGCGATATTTTACAATAGCCCTCAAATCTTCTTTATTATTTTTAATTTAACATGCGTATTCTCTTTTGTTTTTATCTTTATTTTATTAGGACAATGTCTCTTTGTTGCTTTTGGCCTTTAGAGCATGTTGTAAGCCCATTAGGGTATAATTTAAGTGTCCCACTATATACTGCACCAACCTCTTAGGACCTACGTACATTAAATGCGGCCGCTGTCCATATCTTGCCTCAGATCATTTCGTTTCTTGGCGATCAAACTCCTAGAACACCAAATTAGAATCTGAATTGGGGTTAGTGGGCCCATACATTTGCAATACGGACACATTAGGCTATCGGCTTAGTTTCATTATTGGGATCACTAAAGTATCACAGTGTTAACGATGAATCGCCTTGCAAGCGAAGTAAAGTGCAAGTTTAAGTAGAACATGGTACATAAATGTAAAAGTGGAGTTTTTATTAAGGATTTCTTCAGCAGCGTCATCATGCATTCATTACAGTGTGACAACCAGCGATCGTATTAAAGCAGTTATATCGTTAGATTCGAATCAAATACAGGCGAGAACTGAAGAGACGGTAGCAAAATTAGAAGAAGAATAAACAAAAGCGTATGAAATATTTGCAAAAAAAAAAAGATGGAAAGGGGCTCTAGAAAAGGTAAAGCATTGATTGGATAGAGGGAGTATCATGCGGATCTGGGGATTCATTCAAGTTTAGAACCACCAAGGCCACGAGAACAATTGGAGCTCGCTCAAACCATCGTTCTGGTCAGATTCATGCGGAAGCAACGCTCGAATAATGCGATCTGATCATGCATTCACGTCCCGATTATGATTCTCGATAACGTTCAGTTATCCTTCTGCTGAAGGCGTGAATAACAGGTGGGACGTGGAACCTTGTCACCCTCTAGCCTTTATAGCGACTCTAGTCTACGGGGTCAACTCAGTAGGTATGGCATCCTGTCGTTTGAGTTCAGAAAATCCGGTGAAATTGACGACACATTGATTGCCTCTTTTGTTTCCATGATATAGCGGTCGAGCATGTCTTATTTTTCTAGCCAAGGGCTGGTGCCCTCCCTATTTATTAGGAAAAAGGGGCGTGTGGGTGCCTTGGGCCTTGACAAAGGCCTCTGTGGGCCCCTTTTTAACTGAAGGCCATGGATTGTGGGTCCATCCTGTCCGACATGAGCCCGACTTAGAACTGAATGGATACCCTCTTATAGTTGAAGAAGGGGTTGGCACTCCCCGGATGCATTTAGGAGGCTTTATCAACAAGGGTTGATAAGACCAAACCCTGGAGGAGAGTGCACCATCATGCCTTGCCATCTGTAATTTAGATGGACAAACCCGCCCGGGGTCTTGCATTGAGAAATCGCCCACTTTCCTCTCATCTCTTACACCATACAAAAGGAAGGAATTAGTCTCATCAGCGAGATATACTTGCGTTCTCTCATCTTCATCTAAGGAAAGAATTATCTCCGTCCTACTGAGATATCATACCTTCTCCTTAGGTTGGGAAAATCATCCTGAAGGGGATCCTTCCTCCACGATAAAGGAAGCGACACGAATAAGGTATGGGCCAGAAAGGCTCAAAACTCTCATCTTTGAAAGAAAGAACCCACGGCGGAGATCTAACTTGGCGTCGAGGAGGCGATAAAGCGGGAGACCCTCACATGCCCTCTTAGTTATATGTTTTCTGGGTTAGCATAGGCGATGCATGTTCAGGCAGTCCGATGAATCGGAAGGTGGAGACCATGACATTGTGAAGGAGACGGACGCGGGTAGGAAAATTCACTTCCTCCGAGAGGATAACATTCAAGTGGATGCAACCTTCTCCAACCATAATATTCTTAATGGTGGAAGGGAGAGTGTCATGACCAAATGGATAGGATGGGCTCCTCCACAACAGTTAAGGTTAGAATACTCTCAACATTGATGGTGGTGTCGGCGGGAAATCTGACTGCGGGACATGAGGGGTGGGCCTTGAGACCACCAGCGGACACTAGGTATGTGGTTTCTCAATCAATATAGGAGCTTGTACTGTAGTTGAAGTTGAGCTCTGGGCATCTCAATCAATATAAGAGATTGGCGTCCTGGGATAGGCAGGCGCGAATAGGTATGTAAAGAGTGATGTGAAATATGGCAGTTCATGTGTAGTATACCTTGTCGAGATTTATGTGAAGTAAAATATTAGTAAAGTGTAAAGTCCTACAAATGAGAAGTATGTTAATTACAAACTAATGTCTCCTAAATATTATCAAAATTATAGCTTTGAATTATCTGTTTGTAGTTTACTTGACATGTTAGGGGATAATATAAAGTAAAATTTAATTTTCGGAAATTAATATTTGCTAAGTGAAAAATGATACTATAATCGAAATTTTTAAAAGTATAAAAGGATAGAGAAGATGGTAAATTATAGAAACTTAAGGACTTAAGAGACATTAAGTTAAATGATGTTATGCCATGTTAAATTTTGGTAATTTTAGTTTACCAGGTGAAGAGAATTTAAAGGACTTAAATGTAAGGAGCAAAAATATAGGCCAAATTCGTTAAGAGCAACAACTTGCCTTTAGAGAGAGAAGTTCCCTCATTTTGGCTTTGGAGAAAGCTGGGGCATTCAGAATGAGGACAGAAGAAAGTCATTTCTTGAGGTTCTCCCATGAAGTGGAAGGAAAAGAGAAGCTGAAAAAGGAAGCTAGGTAAAATATTTCAAGAAAATAAGGTTAGGAAACTATCATAATTCATTCTTAGTCTGTATTTGTTCAGGGAAAAACCTAACTCCCATATTTGATTTTTAGTTGGTTTGAGGTTGTTTTGATGGTACTTTGGGTTGTTTTGGAAGAGGTTATGGTTAAAGACCAAGAAGTGAAAAGAAAAGAGATGCATAGGCTTTAAGGGATTTGCTGTCAAAAGCTTTTCTAAAACCCCTGTTTTTGTTTTGGCCATAGTATTACTCTGAATCTCTAAATTGGATGATTCTAATTGGAATTAGTGCGCATTAAGGCACTCATGACTGAAAATGTCTAGAAGAAACACAAAGACATTCATCGGTCAGAATAGCATTAATTTTGGTGTTTGAGATGGATGATAAGTCAGAAAAACAGGGAAGGAATTTCTGGGTTGTAAATCATCTTTTTGTTTGGCGTGGCAGCAGTATCTTGGGACATAAGTTGGATGAGTTGGAGGATGAAAATTGGACCCAGCAGCTGTGTTTGAAGGGACATGTTTAGAAAGTGCTCTCATGGGAGGATGAATCTGTTATGGAGGCGTTGAACAATAGTATATATGAACTTGATAAGCATGAAAATTTTAAATGTATTTACCTTGATTATATATGTTTTTATTGTAAGGTGAAATGATTCTGTATATGCATGAATTATATGTGACAATCATACTCATCGACTAGCAATATGGTACATCTTTCCTGATTCTTATAAATGATTTGTAAGCACACATATAACAGAATGCAAGCTAATGACCAGGTAGTTGGATTAATAGAAGCGAGATTGCCCTCTAGGGTTCTGTTAACATTGCCCAGTTAGGTCATTCTCGGAATGAAGCTGTCTGACCGAAATCGCCACGTGTGTTCACCATATCCGCCTGGCTTGGTCATGTAAGCAAATCACATTATATGAGATGTGTGATGGTTAACGAATTGTTTATGTTCATGTTATTAGCAAACGATTATGTATATGTATATAAGTTTGAATAATAAAAATATTGAGCAACGAGATGTTGTGTTGTACTATTTAGGAGATGTTGAGTATTGTGATTTGCATCGTAATTTCTTGGACCTGGTTGACAATCACTTTGGAAATTGTTATCAGCTCATTATTATTTTCATAACTAAGTTATATGTAACATGTTTTCTCTATCCGCTGCAGTGCGAAAAGTTGGCGTTAGGGACATCTCGCATCGAGAAGAGCCCGACCGCGGTAATAAGCGATTCTTTGTAGGTTCTTTGTTTTTTGGACTAACATCAATTTTGTAAATAATTTTTGTATAAGTAGAATAGATCATGTTTGTAATATCAGGTTGTAAGGTTCAAGTTATTTTAAGTAAATCGGTTATGGTTGATGTATAAAGGAAGATTTATTTTAGAAATATTACTACAATAGTGTATTTTGATTATGTGATGATGTTCACAGGCATGGTATGAATTTTTATTAGAGCAAGTTTAAAGAGTTTATGTATATGAATGATTTATGGATTATTATGTGTCTCGAAAAATCATAAAAGTATCTTGAATGCTTGTGGCACTCCTTGTAGCGTAGGAAGCCCACATGTGTCGGAGCTAGAGGCACCCGCAATTAAGGTAATTATCGAGGCCAAGGGTTTAGAGCAGTCTGGATAGGTCATAAGTGAAATGCATGTGTATAGCAGTAATGTTAACTAATGCGGATGTCATATTTGCATAAGATAGGATGGATCGACCTCAGGACATCGTTGAAAAATTGCTAGAGAGTGTCAATCCTGAGGAATAGGTCCATAAACAGTCATACAGATTGGTTAAGTGACCATGATCTGCAAGAGGCCACCTGAAACTTTAGCAAAGATTTCACATGATGTGGCTTTAGGTTTAGAGAGCGTTGACAGCCTAAGACTCAATTGATATGGTGAGAAGACATGGAGTTGAAACAAGTTTAGAAGAATTTGAAGAAATTTGTGAGGTTTGTTGCAGAAGCTCACGGGGTGTTAGATGAAGTGAGATGTCATCCTGATTAGAGGGTTTCATGTGCGGTCTCACTTTTAAGTGGGGCTATGATTGGTGGACTTGTCTAAGGCGTCCACGACTTCCAAATATCTTGCAGCAGGATTTAATTCAGCGAAGTATGTTCTTGTGTATAAAGAAGATTAGTGAAAGCAATTCTTGAATTTGAAGCAAAGAGATTTGTTAATAGTTAGATATGAGAGGTTTTGCCACCTTGGCAAATATCGTCGGAAGTTGTGCTTTGCAGGCATTCCAGTGTAGATAGTTTGAAGGATGATTTACAGTAGATCATAAAAGGTATCTACTTCCTGTACTTCTCTCAATGGTAATTCTATCAGCTGAGTCTGACGACTATGAAGATGGAAAAGTCTTAAATGAGTAATCGGGGAAAAATCGAGAAGAGAAAGAGGCTTTGTGAGGCTCTTTCTCAGTAAAAAGAATTAGAAGAGCCTTTGGTGTGAATTCAGTGTGTAGCTGCACTGGGAAGAGCCGAGAAACCCTACGGTAGCACCTAGTTCAGCAGAGGCACTTCAAGCGAACAAGGTGAAATTCAGGAATGCCTCATTGCAAACGATATTGGTATTTGCGGATGGTTGGCTTGGAGGATGTTTAGTTGTGGAAGCATGCCATCTCTTGGAAAGGTGTCGAGAATGCGGAGGGTGAGAATCCTCGACGGGTTGGGAGGATCGAAGTCACTTTCAACCGACTAGTGATCGGGGTAGGGTCGTGTTTTGAGGACAGCAAAGAGAAGAGAAGTATTGTATCAAGATGTTAGATCGCCCCTCGGGATGTCAAGAGTTATATATGGTATATTTTCTCTCCTGATATGGAAATATGTCTTCAATAAATCTTGGGTTCTCATTCCTATGTTTATGCGAGCATTTGTTTGATAAAATGCCGCCAGTGAAGGCGGTGGAATACTTAACTTCTGCATGACTAGTCACACAGGGCATAGTGTTAATGTTATTAGGTATGAGGCCCTTGTCAGCCGATTCATGATAGAAGTTCTCTCACGAACTTGATTTGCCCTTTTCATGAATATGATTTGATATTGGGGATGGATTAGTTTGTATGCAAACATTATTTATAGTTGATTGACAAAAATGTGGTACTTAAATGTCAGGCTTGATCGGCTTATTGTGATACGTGGTATCAAATTTGACCTTGTCTAATGTAATCTCGACTATCTGAGCTCGTCGATTTCTTAGAGAAAGGATGTGAAGCCTAAAGCATCGGTCTTGACTGTGAGGATAAGTGAATATGAAGATATTACGGTGATGAGGAATTCATGATGTGTTTCCTGGTAGATTGTCGGGCTTACCAGAAAGTAAGACAGTTTATGAGTTTTACAGACGATTCTGTTATAGGGCACCTTATCGTATGAAACATCATGAACTAAAGAGTTAAAGACTTCCAGTATGGCTGATGGATGAGGATTAAAGTCGAACTAGTGTTTTAATACTGGGGTGTCTTGGGGTTTGTTTGTCGAAGATGGTATTCTTCATATATTGCAGTAATTATCAACAAATAAATAAAATTGTAGTGAAATAAATATCAGATTTCTTAGAGAATAGAGATATTTTAAATCAATTGAAAGACAGTGTCTTTTGAAGATGAACTCTGTAAGTAGAGATATTATCGACTTCGGGAAAAAGGTGTTAATATTCGAAAATAGCCTTTGGGGGCAGACCTGGTCATTATAGTTTTAGTAATGCCATTTAGGATTTGACTAATGCACCAATGACATACATAGTTTGATGAATGATGTCGACCTTATTTGAGCGGAGTTTGTGGTAGTGTTAAGTAGATGATATCTGAGGTGTATTCCAGAATGAATGGAACACAGACAACATTTGCGAGATAGTTTTCGCGAACTTTGAGAGCGGAGTTGTATGCTAAGTTAAGAAGAAAGTGCAATTTTTGGCTTAAAGGAAGTTTCATTCTAGAGCCGTATTATTGTTTATCTGAGAAGGCATTAGGATTGATCACCTTTAAAGTTAAAGCTATTGTAGAATTGGAAGCGGCAAAGATGTGAAGTGAAGTTTCTTGGGTTTGAGATGGATATTATCGACCTTGATTTTGTAAGAGGATTTTCTATCATAAGCTTTCGATCACTAAATTACTCCGAAAATGGTGAAATTTGGACGGATGATAAATGCTATCTAATAGTTTTGACGAATATAAGAAATGTTGGTTAAAGCGATAGTATTCGACTCGGCTTTACTCTCATTAGACAACTATGCCATGTATAGTGATAACTTGAGAAATGGTTTGAGATGTGTATTGATGCAAGATGGAAAAGTGGTGGCATATGCCTCAAGACAGTTGAAACCGCATGAGCAAAATTATCCCACACGATCTGGAATTAGTAGCGATAGTGTTCGCTTTGAAAATATGGCGGCGACACTATTTATATGGTGAAAAATGTAGAATATTTACAAATCATAAGAGACTTAAGTATTTGTTAACTCAGAAGGAACTGAATTTGAGGCAACGTCGGTGGCTAGAATTGCTTAAGGACTATGATTGCATAGTGGATTACCACCCAGGAAAAGCTAATGTGGTGATGGATGCCTTAAGTAGAAAAACAATTTTTGGGTTGTCCCTGAATCATTGTACATGAAGATTTGAATCTGATGGCGCTTTGTTAGCCCAATTAAGAGCTACATTTGAATTGAGGCAAATGATAATTGATGCTCAAAAAAATGATATCAAGTAACAACAAAGTGTACATTTAGTCAAAAATGGAGACAAGGCTGACTATTCTATAGAGAAATATGGAGGTTTATTATACAAGAATAGATTATGTGTATCAAATGTCCAAGAATTGAAAACGAAGTTGATATATGAAATCCACAGTACCGTACTTACAATGCATCCTGGAGGTAACAAGATGTGCTAGGATTTGAAAAAGTACTATTGATGGCGAGGGATGAAAAAGGATATAGCAGAGTATATGTCCAAATGTCTGACTTGTCAGCAAGTAAAAGTTGAACATCAAGTACCGTATGGTCTATTAAATCCCATCCAATTTCCACAATGGAAGTGGTACAACATTAATATGGATTTTGTGTATGATTTTCCCTCCTTTAAAGAAACGTAGTTCGAGTTTGGGTAATTGTCGATAGACTACGAGAGTCTATTTCAGCAACTACCCAGAGTTTGGCTTGACTATTCCATGGATCGGTTAGCAGGAATGTATGTGAATGAGATTGTTCGATTGCATGGGACTCCATTTCCAATAGTGTCTGACTGCGATCCACGGGTTACGTCAAGGTTTTGGAAAGAATTCTGATTCTTGGGTACTTTATTTAATTTAGTACAACTTTATCCAGCAAACGGATGGAATGATGCGAAATAGTGATTCAAGTGTTAGAGGATATGCTTCAAGGTTGTGTGCTAGATTTTCCGGAAGTTGGGGTATGTATGTCTGTATAGATTTACATATGACAATTGCTCCCGATTTGAAGTAATAATTTTGAGGAAGAATTAACTTTAAGGGAGTTATGCTCCCTTTTGAGTGCTCGGTTTGATGGATAAAAATATCCATCGAATTACTTATATTAAGGGATAATATAAGTAAGGATAAAAATATCGGTTTCGATGGATATATCGGTACTTGAATTTTACGGATATATCGGAGATATTGGATATATCGGAGATATATCGGTGGATATACATATAAATTTTATATTAAAAATTATTGAAAATTTAAAGATATATTTATTTTACATATCAAGATTATTTTGAAAGTATAGTTGTTATTATATTTATATCATTTATTAAAAAGTAAAATTATTTTACTTGATTTATAAAGAATAATTGCTCAAAACTAAAATTTTTTGTTAAAGCTTAAACTTATTATTTTGAAATCATAATAATAAACTTTAATTTAAACAAAAGTTATTAATTGCTTAATATATTTAAAGATTAACATTATTTATTTATATATATATATATATATATATATATATATATATATATATATATATATATATATATATATATATATATATATATTCTCCATGTATACTTGGAACATGATCATATTTTAGAATAGTTGTTTAAAAATTAATTTTAACTATTTAAAAGCTTTTTGAGGAATAAAATTTTATATTAAATTTTGAATGTAAAAAAATTATTTTTAATTTATTTTATGTTCATATATTAGGACTATTTTTATATTTTAGAATATTCTAAAAAATTACTCCTAAGTATTTTGAAGATTTAATTAAAGAACATTTTTCCTTAAAATGTTTTATAACCTAAAATCAAATAAATATTTTTTTTACATAATTACTTAGGCCTTTCATAAAATAATAGCAAACCACGTGGCTACCAGCATACCACTAGCTTTGATATTTTCTCATTTTATCTCTTGCACACATTTTTTTATTTTTTATTTGTTTATTTCCTTCTTTTATCTCTCCCTTTCTTCTTTGCAGCTCTTTGTCTCCCACTGCAAGAAACCCAGCAGTAGGACTGGCGGCACCCTTTCCTCTTTGTTGCTCCACTGCTCCGTCTCCCATCGCAGGACAATCCAGCAGCAGCGCCACTGGTGTCGTCAGTCCCACCAGTATCTTTGGCGCCGACAACTCAAACTTGGGTCTTCTTGTTCAAACTCTTTTTTTTTTTTCAATTTTATTTCTTATTTTTCTCTTTGAAATTCTATGTGTAACTTTTGATTGAAATTTCTGTTTTTTAACGCACACAAATTTGAAAAGAATTTGAAACATTCGAAATTTATGTTTGCATTTTGAACCCATTCTTCGATATTTTTTTTTTTGATTTTTTGGTATCTCGACGTTTTGATTTCGATATATCGCTTTGTATACGATATATCGGTAATATATCGATGATAAGTCCGATTTTTTACCCATTTTTTCATTAAACGATAATCGATGCCTTATTTCGTATCGAAGCCGAACGATACACGATATATCGTCGATATATCCTGATTTTTTTAACCCTGAATATAAGTAAAATTTGAATTTTTGGAAATTAATATGACTAAGTGTGAAAAATGATATAATCAGAATTTTTAAAGAAGTACAAAGGATAAGTGGTAAATTATCAACTTAAGGACTTAAGAGAATTAAGTTAAATGATGTTATGCCATATTAGAATTTTGATAATTTGGTTTACAAATTGAAGGACTTAAATGTAAGGGCAAAATATGAGCCAACTTCATTAAGGTAACAACTTGCCTTTAGAAGAGAAGTTCCTCATTTTGGCTTTGAAGAAGCTAGGGGCATTCGGTGAGAAGAAGAAGCACTTCTTGGGGGTTCTCCATCTTTCAGTGAGAAGGAAGGAAGAAGTAAAAGAAAAGGAAAATTTAGGTAAAAGATTTCAAGAAAACAAGGTTAAGGAAACTATCCTAACTCATTCTTTATCTATGTTGGTGTTAGGAAAACCCTAACATCCATGCTGATTTTAGTTGGTTTGATGATGATGCTGGGTTGTTTTGGAAGTGGTTGTGGTTAAGAACCAAGAAGTAAAAAAAGGGATGCATAGAACTTTTAAGGGATTTGTCGAAAGCGTTTTTAAGCGGAGTGTTTTTGTTTTATTGCGTAGCTTGGCACTGGATCTATAAATTGGATGATTCCAATTGGAGAGGGTGCATAAGACTCATGGCTAAAAATGTCTAAAAGAAATAGAGACCTAAATTAGTCCAAAAAGAGCAGTAATTTTTGTGTTTTAAAGATGGACCAAAACAAAGTCGAAAACAGGAAAATTCCCCAGGTTGTGTGTTCTGTTTTTGTTAAATGTGCGTGGCCCTCTTGACCTTGAATTGGATGATTCCAGTTGGGGATGAAAATTAGGACCCATAGCTACATAGGTTTAGAAGAGACTGTGAACCAAAAGTACTCCTACGGGAGAAATGAATATTATGAAACCGTAAGGTATAGGTATATATGAACTTGATAAACATGAAAATTTTAAATGTATTTACCCTGATTATATATGCTTTATTGTAAGGTTATCAATAGGGCATTGTGAGTATATGGATTATGCATGAAAGAACTGTTTTGGTTAAAATGCCATATGATATTGAAATAATATGTAGCTAAGGTGAAATGATTCTGTATATGCATGAATATATGGGTACATCATCTTTATCATTGGAAATATAGCGCATTTTATGCTTGATTATGATAAATGATTTGTAAGTACACATATAATAGAATGCTAGCTAATGACCAGGTAGATAGATTAATAGGCAAATTGCCTATAGGGTTGTAACGTCCTGAAAATATCATAACAGTTTTATAACATGTTTAGGGTGAAAATAAAATAAATTATATTTTTTCGGAGTTTAAATGGCTAAAAACGGAAAAACGATAAAAACTCGGAAATTTTATAGGAGCCAAATAAATTTGGTAAAAATGTGAAATGATGGCCTGAGTCATAAATGGTAATATGAGAATGTCGAGTATAAATGAGATGAAATGAAGAGGAAATGAAGCTTTAAAATGGAAAAAAAAAAAAGAGAAATGATGAATTAGAGTGTAGCTAGACATGACCTTAGTCATGTAATGGACAAAAGACCAATTTTTGGTCTTTGAATGCCCTGGCACATTTGGGCAAAGGAGAGAGGAGGCAGGGCACACTATGGTTGAGGTGGAAGAGAAGAACTTGGTGATTTCCTCCACTTAGGATCGAGATTTAGGTAATCAAAGAAATAAGAAGATTGAAAGAGATTTGAGGTAGAAGTAAGCAAAACCCTAACCCACAAATTTTTCTTGTGTTTGGGTTGAGAAAACCCCCGGAAATTTGAATAAAGTGTTTTTATTGGTTCTTTCTAAGTTGTTTTTGGTTGTTTGAGTTAGTTTGTGGTCTCAAATGAGGAATTTTTTATAAGGAAATGTTGGGTTTTTAGGGAGATCTTTGTCGAAATTTTCAAACCCATGTTTTTGTTAGTATTAACCAATCATTTCATCAGAATTGAGTGATTCAAATTCACAGGTAAGCCAAACACAGGAGAATGTCTCGCTTGAAATAAGTTCTTAATTTGGACTGATGGACAGAAATTCGTCGAAAGTGAGAACACGTTTACAGTCAGTGCAGTTCGGTTATGATATAGTTTTGGTGTTTGGATCAGTTTCGGTATTTAGGCCATAACTTGGCCATCACTTATCCTAATTGAGTGATTAAAATTTTTGGGTAAACTAAACTTATAGGAGAACAAATATCCCTGAAATAAGTGTATCTAAATTTGGGTACATTGAGCGAGAAAATTAGTGAGTGAGGTTTTGTTTCGAGGTCCAGATGCAATTTCGGTTACGTCACTGTTTTGGTGTTTGGATCAGTTTTGGTGCCGTATAATTTGGTCATCGCTCATCGAGATTGAAGTAATTTAAATTTTTGGGTAAGTGAAACTTACAGAAAAGAGCAATCTCTAACATGAAATAAGTGTATCAAATTTGGACAATTGAGCTGAGGAAAATTGTCGAATGAGGCATATCGATGCCTAAAAGAATGATAAGAATGTCTAAGGATGAGAAATGGAAAAAATGAAAGAACGATGTCGGAAGGGAGTGGAATTAAGTAAGGCGCAAATAGAAACCTTAGAATACCCAACTAATATATGATTGTCATTTGTGATGGATCAGGGGCTAACGAGGAGAAAAGCTCAAGTTGAGGTCGAGATTCCAATGACATAAATCAAAGGACGACAATCTTTTTGGTTTGTTTTCCACTTCTCTCTCTCTAATTCCAAAGTGTTTTAGCGATTACAAAATGATTTGAATTGCCGAAATGATTTATAAGAAAAAACATATTGATTTGTTTTAATTGATTTAAGTCAATTGATTATGAAATGATTTGCATATGAAAAAAATTGCATGAGTATTGAAAATGAATTGTTTATATAAATGTCTACGTCTTATATTGTATTTTTACATGAATGATTTGAGCATGTAATAAAATATGAACCATTTAGTGAGTTGAAGATAGATTGATATCTGGAAATGGGGTCAAATTAACGATCTTGACGAGCGTAATGATGATGTGTCGAGCCGATCCGTAGCCCGATTGGATAATTATCGGTAATGTTCATGAATTGATTTTAATAGCCGATTAAGCGGCGGAAGGGAGTAAGTGCGTGTTATAAAAACAAATGTTTTTTATATCATTAAACAGCACCAGCGGGGCCGTCTTGGGGTAATTAGTTATCACATTACCGCGTAAGTTAAAGGCCGTTTAAGACAGAATTGAAATGATAAGAAAATTGTGAAATGCATGATTTGTATTTTGAATGATTTATTGCATATAAAAGTGCATATTTGAAATGATCAATAAACTGTAAATGAATGTATATGAAATGAATATATGTATTGTATTGCATTAATAATTCAAAAAGGTTAAAAAAACATTGTTTGGAAAAATTGCATGATTTGTATTAAATTGAAATGGAAGGGAGAACTATATAGAACAAGCTAGCGTAAGAAAATCTTGGCGCATTGTTTTATCGTCGCGAGGTGCCGAGAACACATGTACGGCGTAGGCAAGTAGTGGTCCCAGTCGTACGTCAAAGTCACCGCGGAGGATAAGTAAAGCTCAGTCGTCTGAGCGTAAATTATTGACTCATTTTGTAAAACACTATTATGAAAATTGAACTCCCGATTGTTTTGTAAATCTTGGATATTGAAATGGTAATAATCTTGCGTGTATAAAGGTGGGAAATGGACCAAATGGGCATTTCATGCCACATCGAATGAAAAAAAAAGAAGAAGAGTTTTGTGATCAAATGATGGGGCCCGTTATGTTAAACTGGTATTTACATATATATATTTTCATTGAGTATTTGAAATGTGTTTGGAAAAGTAATTGTATTTAGATTATTTGAAGCCAGTTCAAAAAAAAAAAAAAAGTGAGAATAGGTGTCACAGAAATTAAAGTGCGGCAGCAGTGAGCCACCACAACGGTCCTCTGTTATGTTGGCCCCATTTGGGTCATTATATGGGCCCTATTTAGGTCATTCTCGGAATGAAATCATTGCTAACAAAATTATACATTATTGTTCTACTATCACCTGGCAGTGCTGCAAGCAAATCTGTATATGAGATGTGTGATAGTTATAGAATTGTTTGTGTTATGTTAATGGTTAATAAATTATGTATATGTATATAGTTTTGAATAATGAAATATTGACAGTAGATGTTGTTGTTATGTAGCGCAGAAATATCTTTGTGGGTTTGTTTATTTAGGGGTATATTAAAAAAATTTAAATGGAATTTTCGGAATGATAAAGAGACAGGAATTAATATTGGAGAGACAAGGTAAAGTGGTCATTACCACTTGAGGACATAAAAGGCATAAAGCATATAAGTTTATATGCAATTATGGAATTTGAGGAAAGATTAGGGCTAAATTAGAATATGGCGTAAGTTGATTGCGAAAAGAGAAGAACTGGGACTGAAATGCAAAAATGAAAAGTTAAAGCGAAAATGGGTTTTTATTTGGCCCAGCATGACCTTAACTTCGGGGATAATATCAATTGGTCTCTCGATTAGCAGTAGAGAGAGAGAGGGGAGAGGAAAAGAGAGAAAGAAGAAGAAGAAGAAGAAGAAGAAATTGGAAAATTTAAGATAAAAAAAGGTATGGAGCCACATGGAATTCTAAAGTTTTTGTAATAATTCATTACTTGGATGGTTATTAGTTGTCTCGAACTAGGGTTTTTGTTAGGATTTATAACCTTTTCAAAATTCTTAAAAGTAAGCTTGGTAAAACCTTAAATGGTCTGAAGCGTATAATCGCCTGCTTTAAGGATGAATTAAATGGATTGATATGAGTAATTGAGTTAGGGTTTATAACGAATACAATTAGCTTATAATTGGTTTATGTATGGTTATAGCGTATTATAGTGTTTGGGAGGTCGCAGTAGGTTTTGGTGTAAGATAAGTATAGAGTTGATTTGGGTAGCAAAACATGGAAAAATGGGGAAAACCACCATTTTGGTCGTCCAACCTGTCTGGGTGCAGTCGGTTTAGAGATATGGTCGTTTTTGGTAAACACTGTCTGAGTCTGGTCGGAGTGTCACCGTGCGAGGTAATCTTATTTTTATATTTACGGCCAGGTTTTGTATTTTAGCGTAATTTGCTCATTCTTGCTCCAGGTTGAGTGATTAGTCATTAATTAAATTATGACTCAAGGAGAACCAAAATCCGAGAAATAGGCGTCGTCAGTCAGGTCTGAGTGGCCAAATTCACTGGTAGGTAGTATTGAACAAATCGGATTGGGTTTGAGCATAGAAAGTAGTCCAAGTGTCTAGGTCATATCTTGAGTTTCGGTGCTCCGATTTGGGTGATTCCAGTTGGAGTAGAACCCTTAGCACCTTATCTTTAATTGAGTACAAAAGACCAGTGTCAAATGTAAAGTTAAGATCCTCGAAAATGACAATCACGGTGGCTCTTCTTTGTGCTCTTTGCAGTCTTTGCGATTCTTGATTTTGTCGTAGGCTTTCAGTATAACTCATGGTGGACTCCATTATAGGTATTCTTGGACTCTGTAGGAAGCTCATTGAGTCTGAAGTCTAACCATATGCTATTTAATGGCATTTATTTTATATCTTGTCTAAAGCTGATTTGTTGTACGAGTGTACTAATCGGCTTGGTTAAAGTTAAATAAATACATGGTAGAAAGGATATAGATATGAACAAGAAATAGAGATATGTACAGATTTGATATGTAAGAGTATGGTAAGAAAATACTCAGTTAATCATGGAAGAGTCTCTATTCTTTACTCCTACAGAAGATAGGACAGTCTGATAAAGTACAAGTAAAATGTACAAGTATAGAAAGGTATATGTATAAGTCATAAGATGTGATAAGATATGATAGGATATGTCATAAGATATGATAGTCTAAAGTACACGAATGATGACATATGAATATAAGATTATATAGTGTGAACATATGATTGTCATACATAAGAATAGATGGAACATGATAGAAATATAGAAAGTATATGAATAGATAAAGACATAGTGGGAATACGTAAATGATATGGATATATGATAGGCATGTAGAAAGGAATAAGATGGAAGCGTGCTAGGAACTAGCATGAAATGAAAGGCATAAATGATAAAGAATGATAGAGATAAGTAAGATGACAAAGCATAGGAATGAGTACATGTACATGAATGATAGATACGTATATGAATATATGAATGAGTAAAGCATCTGAGATAGAAATATAGAAAGTACGTGAATAAATTTAAATCAAGATAGAAGCTTGCAAGAGATATGATGCATAAATGATATAAAGATTATATATATATATATATACTATATATATATATATATATATATATATATATATATATATATACTATATATATATATATATATATATGAATATATGAATACAAAGAGTGCATAGATGCATTCATGATGTGTGATAAGAAGGATTACATATATGATCACGAGAGGAGCAAAAGCTAAATGATAGCAAAGATATGAATATATGTATTATAAGAAATGAGAAACGAAATTGATATGAATCTACGGATATGAACGATACAGTTAAAGTAATGATAGTATATATTGCATAAGCAATTATGATAACAATAGTTATTAAATGCTTTATGAAATATGTACGAGAAAATGTGATATGAAAAATATACGGATTATGCAGCAGAACCTAGTAGAGGGGATAGATAGGCATACTTTATAGGGACGATTCTTCCCTGACATACGAGATCTGGGGAATCTGAGATGTCGAGGCCCTAGTTTGGGTGATGACACATGATGTCCAGTTTGGATCACGGTGGCCCCGAAAAGGTCACTACATAGTACATGGCATAGGTCAGCGTCTCGTCTGATGATGATACCGCTGGGTATAAACGGTAGAGATCAATGTCTCATTATAGTGATGAGCGCAGCCGGTGCGTACGGATAGAGATCATTGTCTGCGTGCGGTGATAGTATAGCCGGTACATATGGTTATTTCGATATGCTTCTAAGTATTTGCGGACATGAAACCTAAAGGAAATGACATGCTTATAGAATATAGCGTGATATGAGAAGCGTAAGCTCTTATGCGATGAAAGTATGAAACGATTACAAGAGCGAAGTAAAGTGTCTGAAGATGACAGTAGATGAAAAGTACAATACATGAAAAGTATATGAACAGTACAGTATATGAAAGAGAAAAGTATATGACAAGTAGACAAGTACAAGAAATAAAGTGTCAATATTTCGAAATGTATATGTGGAATAAAGTATATGAAAAGCATATGAAAAGTACGAGTATATGAAAAACAGTATATGAATATCATGTAAGTATAGTATATGACGAGTATAAGATGAAAAGCACGAGTATATGACTATCACATGAAAAAAGTATAACAGGAAAACAGTATATGAAATGAAGCCGAGTACATGAATATAGGTATATGAAAAATAGTACATAAGGCAGTACATGAATATAGTATATAGAAAGTACAAAGTATAATACATGAAAATGATATGAACAAGTAAAGTACAGAAAGTAGATAAAAGAGAAAGGTATATGAAAAGTATAGTATATGAAAACATATGAAAACATATGATAGTATATGATATGATAGTAAAAATATAAGTCTTATACTCCTATGGGAGATATGAAAGATGAGAAGTATAGAGATATGTAAAGTATAGAAAGCAGGGAATACGATGCAGTATAGATAAAAGATATGCTAAAGACATAGAATATGTACCGAAAGAGATTGACATGCAATAGGCAAAGTATATGTGATAGATAAGTAATTAAAGTTATATGAATATGCATATGTATAAACTTGTGACGGTCACCATTGGTGGTTGTCCATGTATGTTCCCACTAAAGTAAGCTTAGCACGGGTGTTAAATACGTGTGAGTGCAGAAGAGAGGCTAGAGAACCCGAGGACATTCCCATCGATAAGCGGGCGACTCGAGAGATAGGTACTTAAGTATTTACTTACAACAATCTACGATGTTTGTAATAGAAATTGTACATGTATAAGTAAATGGGACTACGTATATGTATAGATTTTTATGGACACCCTCCCACATTAGTAGTTCTTTTTTGGTATATGTAAATGATTTTTGTTATTAAATTGTTTGTATACCTCGGTACAGGTACGCTCTTATGAAGAAACAGAATCAATGAGAGTCCCGATCTGATTATAGTATATAGTATAGATAATGTGCATACGGACCGGTTTGAATCCATGGCCAAGATGAGGCCAAGGGATCTGGCGTGGCTTAGTTGTATATTTAAGGAATGTTGGTATTGTGATTTGTATCACATTCTTGTATATAGTTGTAATCACTTTAGGTGGTTGTCCAAATCTTGTTATTCTTTCCCGCTAAGCTATATACTTAGTGTTGGATTTTTGCTATACAAGCAAGTCCAAGTTGTTTAAAATACTAAATGGGTTCACACATAGACTTGGGCCTTAAGGTGTGGAGGCCCAAATGACTATTAAGTATTCTAGGATTTGTACTCTATAAATAGAGAAAGATAATACAACCCTAGATTTGAATCTGAATTAAGTTTTAGAATAGCCAGAGAAAAAGAAATTCTTTCTTCAGTGATTCAAGCCATCTTGCTCCATCACCTTGTGAGGATAGTTTGGAAGATATCACGATTCTTGTGTGCATACTTTACCACAAATCCACAAGATACGTCTGACGGTTATATTAGTTTGAAGTAATTAAATTGAATATTCTAAATCATGATGATTCTTGCTTCAGATTATTCTACACAATTGGTATGTGAGCGCCCAGTTGATTAAATTTTCAATTTGATCTAAACAATTTCATGAATTTGGTGTTTGATTAGCAATATACACCTAGGTTTTCTATATTTTGGTGATTCTGTTTTGCATGTTTAATATGTTTTTTTGTTTATGGATGGTTACTGAATAATTGTGGTTTGCTCGTCAATCCATGGTAGAGTTTTCTGTGTATTTCATCGGTTTGTAACAAGGGGGCTAATCATAAGATTAGGTTTCCTTCTTAATTTATTTTCTCAATCATCTAGAATTCTTGTACACCATTTTATTAGGGTATAGGATTATTTTTTGTAAAATTTTGAAGACTAATGAAGAACAAAAGTGAAGAAGAAGAAGAACCCGCGGAGAACACTGTACACGCGAGACTGTTTGCATTGCTGCGGAGGCTACAGACATCCAAATGACAAAAGGTCACTAGGGTTAGAAAGCGCAAAGGAGAAGAGCAGCTACGGACAAATTTAAGGCTGAACCACGCGGGCCAGCGCCCCACGCCCCCCACAAGAGGTGTGCGCCGGGCTTCACGCCTCCACGCTCGGGCCGCACGTGAGCTGTGGAGGGTTTTTGGCCGCGGATTTGCAGAGACTTCTTCCTCCCAGACGTGGCAGCTATGGGTGGCTCCGTTAGTGGCCCAACACGAATGATGGCTTTGACGGCTAGGGTTTCATGTTGTGTGTTTAGAGTTTGGGTTTTGCTCCAAATCTCATGAGTTTAGACTCCCGGCCACGAGGTAAATTGAACCCCGAAATGGAATTTGTTGGACAGTGACGAGGATTAAAAACAGTGGGCTCAAGTGTTATTGGGCTTGTGATTTTTTTTTCTTTTCTTAGGAAAACCATGGATTGGAGCTTTTATGTTTATTCATATATTATTATTATTTTTATTCATGGATGATTAAATTTTATATGGTAACATGCTCTAGTTGTGATAACATGACATATAGACTAAATTGGTGTCATATTATCTTGCACATCAATGCTATACATGTGCATAATTAAATTTTGATTTTGAAATCTAAATAAATATAATTATGAAAAATCCTTTAATTTTGTGGGTCCAAATAATAAAATGGTTATGTGAAGCCATCGGATAATCATGGTGGGTTTATTGGATTGGACCTAAATAGTCCCAAAATCTTAATTAGATTGACCCCGTCAGCCACAGAGCAACTTTAAATTAAGAAATTTTAAAATTAAACAAGGATTCAAAAACCGCGATAATTTTATTATTAACCTCCCAACGAGGCTCTAATAATATTATTATAAATTCGTATGAACAATGATTGAAATAAGTGTATTATCTAGGAAGGTTCTATCTAAGAAAGATTGGGATGTAAGTAGTTAATTAAGTGACCCCCAATTTTTTTTTGGGATTCTTGGTGGATATTATTCATTTTATGATCAAGTTTTAGTTTGTTATAAATGTCTTGCCCACGTGATCATTTATTATGGAAACTAAATTATTATTTACAATAAACAACATATATATTTTTGTTTTGGGTTTACTAAATATATGTTTATTGTATAATATATGACTTCATATTATTGTGCACACTGATATTTTGCGTATAAGGTCCGGATTAATTGTAGAGTATATGATCATATGAATACGTTCATAGAAGACATGATCATAAGAGTTCTGCAGGTAATTAATAAGATCCGATCATTAAACAAAGTTGGGTGAGCTTTATTTAATTTATGATATTTTATGAAATAATATGTTTGGTTATTATAAAATATTGAATTGCAAATTATGCTTGTATTGATATGATCAAAAGTGAGATTTATTTAAAGTTAAATTTACGTAAAGGAAATAAATCTCAAGCAATATTTAGTTATTATTCTTCTCTCGATCACGAGTTTATTATAGATAGATATTTAAATGATTATTGTTAACTTTGAGTTGTCGATAAGTGAGGTCTATTTAAGCGACCAATATCTTGATTTGGGAGCAAGTTTATTAATTTCCATTTATGAAATAAATAATATGGAATTTGTATGGAAATATCTTAATATGTTTAAGTCTTGGATGTTATGAAGTCATTGTAGGTGCGTTTATCGAATTAAATGATAAATCAAGAGAATAAATAATTGATTGATTGATAGAAAATCTTATCAATTAATTATTGATATTTTATAAAAGGAAAATAATATTAATATTTAATATTATTAATCTCGGAGTTCAGTGCAGGCTTTTAGTGGAATAACAGGATTAGATAATTGCCTTGGCAATTAGGAGCCTTGATTAGCCAAGTATAGTAGGATCCCAAACTAGCTTAGTATAAATGGTGGAGCTTGATATCCACAGGTTTAAAGAAAAAGAACTTGGACTTGTTTTATAGTAGTGGGTGATTGTTGGATTTTTTTAATACAAGCAAGTCCAAGTTGTTTAAAACACTAAATGGGTTCACATATGGACTTGGGCCCTAAGGTGTGGAAGACCAAATGGCTATTAAGTATTATAGGGTTTGTACTCTATAAATAGAGAAGAATATGCAAGCTCTGAATGCGAGATGCGGATTAGAAGTTTTAGAGAATAGCAAGAGAAAAAGAAATTCTTTCTTAGTGATTCAAGCGCCCACAAGCTGCTACATCACCTCGAGGATAGTTTAGAAGATCTACGGTTCTTGTGTGCATACTTCTCTGCAAGTCTACAAGGTACGATCTGACTGGTTATATTAGTTTAGTAATTAAATTGAATATTCTAAATCACATGATGATTCTTGCTTCCGCTGATTATTCCTACACTTAGCACGAATTTTTCTATCCATGTAGGTGCAAAAAAGTCAGGCGTTAAGGACATCTCACATCAGGAAAGGCCAACACAGTGTTAGAAGTTGTTCTTTGCTTTTAGACTAACATCAATTTTGTAAATAATTTTTGTATAAGTAGAATAGATCATATTTGTAATATCAGGTTGTAAGGTTCAAGTTATTTTAAGTAAATTGGTTCTGGTTGATGTATAAAGGAAGATTTATTTTGGAAATATTACTACAGTTGTATATTTTGATTATATGATGCTTCTTGTGAGCAAGTGGTGTAGATTTTTGTTCAGAGCAAGTTTAAGAGTTTCTGTATATGAATGATTTAAGGATTATTATATGTATGTGTCAAAAAAAAAAAAAAATCTTAAAAGTATCTTAGATGCTTGTGGCACTCCTCGCTTGACGTAGGAAGCCCCTATGTTTGGGCTAGGGGCTTCACAATCCGAACCTAGAATTGTAATGAATTACAATTAAAAAGAAAAACTAATCCTAAATTGTTTACTAAACCAATTAATGAGAACTAGGGTTTTTCCTTCACCTGCTACACTCAATGGATTTGCAACCTAGATAGATTATTCATTCAATATACCAATAAACTCACGTTGGCGGGTTCATCATGCATACAAGATATTCTTTCTCGAGCAATAACTGTCTATCTTGCCAGTCGGGTGTATTACATTTCTACCTCAACCTTGGATTCTGAAAAGCATAAATGCCTAAACCCTACGTACCACACCTAGAACCAAAATATATATATATATATATATATATATATATATATATATATATATATATATATATATATATATATTCATATATATATATATATTCATTGATTGACCGGTATTTCTCTAATCATATCCCTAGGTGTCATCATCTCTCGATCTTAGACTCCCAACAAGAACATGTCAATGCTGGCCAGACACCGCCATGTAAATAAAGTGTAGAAAGAGAGCAAGCTGTGATGAAATAAATAAATAAATAAATATATATATATATATATATATACTGGACGAAAACAAAATTAACAATCAATCAATTCGAGTGTAGAAAGGCTACGTCAAAACCTTATAAATAAAACTAGAACATATTGAAAATCAGTATAACCATAAGAGTCAAAATCATGAAGTGTTTAGAGAAGAGAATAAAAAGAAAACTAAAGCACACGATGCTTCGATCCGAGCACTCGGTCGTCACTTTCCTCCAATCCAAACCTCTGTGCTTTGGAAACCCCCCCACATGCCGACCTCTCTTTTCTCCTCTCCTTATTTTCTTTTTATATTCCCTCTTGAAATTCCGCCTAGAATCACACGAATCGGGCTAGCCTTTCCTCCACCCATTGCAGCGAGCACGTTGCCCATTGTAGCAGGCTTGTCTTTTGTTGCAACGAGTAATTGCTAATATGCTAAAATCTCCTTATTTAGACGTTGCGGTGAGCTGCTCCCCCACTTCAACGGTTACCTCGCCCACTGCAGCGGGTAAATGTAACATTAAATCTTCACTTATTATGTCGATTTTCATCTTCTTTGCTTCACCAAGTATTCCTACAACAAAACCACGAAATGTACTCATAATACACTTGGAAACAGTGAGGAAAGCTTCTGAATGGTGAGAGAAACATATGCAAATTATAGTACTTTACAGCTCTCATCACTCCCCCCAACTTAGACTTTTTCTTATCCTCAAGCAAGGAAAATACATGTGAGATATAAATCATTTGGCCCGACATAATGAAAGTTAACTTTGCACACTACAAGCAAAATTGATAGGACTTTAGCATTCTTTACAAGCAGAATTCTTAAACCAAATCACATGTCTCATGCATTTTGGTCACTTGAAGGCTTCTAGGTTCCAAGCAACATGGTGAATAGAGCTATTCAATATATCATGCTCTCAATGTACTACTCTATCCCCCTACTCCTTATACTTGCTAAGAACACTCCCATATTTTCTTTTCTCTATTTATTTTGAGCTTAGTTGTAGGAAGGAATGCTGAGACGTTTAGTGTGGTGTCCCTGTAGAGGGGATCCATTGGTGACTCCCCACTAGTTGGTTAAGGGCAACAAGCATTCAATTCCCTTCAAACTTCACCCTGGACATCACCCTAAAGGTCAAAGCACCTACATTGAGTTCATTCCCATCTTTTGTCCCTTGTAGCGAGCAGTGAAGTCAACGACTCTCGGCCAGTTAGCTTAGGGCATTAGGCTTTGACAGACCCCTCAGACCATGCTCGGGATTCCGATCGGGTTTAACCTCTTATGTTCACCAATTTCACACTCTTTCTTTTCAAGTTAAGGCTCTATGACAATCCTCTTTTCTAGGTGTCTCAACTATGTATGAGGAGTGGTATATTACTTTATTCTTTTTGGAGGAGTGTCGGTAGTCCTAGGCATATAGGAGGGTCGTAATGTATATGTCCGAATGGGTTCCTATAGGAAATAACTCATTGAAAGATCTGAAGCTATATAAGCTCAGTCTTTCACAATTGCTTGGTCTTTTTAACCTTTAGGCTCCCTAATGCAAGGGTCTCATTCAAATTCTTTAACCTCATTATTTTGCTATAGTCTTATACAATGGCTTGGTTCTTTTTGTCTAAATTCTCATTCCCGTTCTTGGTGGCCATCAGTTATGTTCTTTATCACCATTTTTTTTTAATTTAATAACAACCCTTATTTGCTACCACACAACCTAGTCTAGTTCCTCCATACCTCAATCGTCCATTAATCAGGTTAGAGTGCAATACCAAAATAAAACATTGCCATTGAATTATAAATCACTACTAAAGAACTGAACAACTTAAACATAAATGAAGCCAACTGAAACAAAAGGACTCATACCTACGACGATTGAAATAACTGAAACAAACTGAAAATTTTCAAAATTTTGCCCCTTTCCCCAACTTAAACCTAGCATGATCCATACGATGATAGCAATGAGTATAAAATTGCTAATGAGAATGGAGACACTTCCCTACAAGTGGTCAATCTTGACCACCATTTCCTTGTTGTGGTGGGTAAGGCAATGGGATGTTTGGGAGCTCCTCCCATGGTGACATTTCTTATATTGGTAGGGACAATACCTACATTTCTCTTACGCATAGAGGATGAGCAAGCAAATCTCTGTTATATCTCACAGGCTATCGACACTTTCCATGATACGATCACATGGGCTGAATGGATGATGGTGTGGCTGGCTTCTACTCATACATGTTTTGTGCCATTCATTTTGCTTGTCCATTCTTTCATATACTGCACAGTGGTGATCTTAAAGCATGTCAGCGGCGTTTTTAGATGACCAGCATACGATGCCTAAGGGTGGCATCTCATCACTCTCCTCCTCTTCTACCTTGGCTGCTGGTTCCTGTAGCACAGCACCTCACGCCTCTGCTTAATTAACTGCTCCTTCATTTTGGGGCTTCCATCCTCGAATCATAGCCTTTGGTATCCCACAAGTGGCTTTCTTCTCCTTTGACTTCCTTAGCTTAGTTTTTAGACTCTTGGGAGAAAGAGGCATAGCCTGTGATGTCTTTTTGTGAAACCCCGAGAAAATCTAATTTTTTGAAAAAGGGCAAAATGGTAATTTTGATCAAAATCTGGAATTTTTCTAGATCTCAGATGACAAAATGGACTTCATAGATTGGAATCATCTATGAAATCTAGCTTCTGGAAGTCAATTTCGTCGAATTTAGAGCAATCCAGAATTTGCAGCGTTTCGAGGCAACAAGCGTAGTACGGAACACTTGACGCATTTTGAGTGGCTTACAGTGTGCCACGTGTCAGGTGCAGAATGAGTCAACTTGCACTCAAGTGTGGGGCCCATAGGTGACATGTGGCACCTCCTAATTAGAGGGAAATCCAAGTTGGTGGATTAAATGGATAAGGAATCCTACCAACCAATGACAATTGGACATGTGGCAAGGAGGGGGACAAAAGGAGAGTTTTCTTCTCCATTTTTTATGGATCCGGCAGTAGGGAGAAGGGAGAGCAGATTTTTGAAAATGGAGGGCTTTTAGAGAGAGAAGGTGCAACTTCTCTCCACATTTCCCAGTGTTCGGACCGTCATATCTCTTCGGGCCAAGAAGCAAAGTTGTTATACGCGGCAAGAGCTATGTGTGGTCACCGGTTTTGGGGAGTTTCGACAACTCCGAAAGGTGAGAATGTACAAGTACTCGGTTATTTTCGATTTTAGAACATAAATGATTTTGAAGTGTTTGAAATTTGTGAAAGACCGTTGGTCGGTCTAAAACAGGATTGAATTGTTGGAATATTTTGAACCCGTTTTAGACAGTTTAGGGACTATTTGGGTGATTTGTGTGATAATTTATGTAATAAATTATGGTTTGCGTGTTGTTGGGCCGGAAATGGCCATGGATTTTGGTTCCACATGAGTGGAACCGATCTTTGAAGATGAAGAAAATTTGTCTATGGGCAGACCCTTTGCTCGTTGGGGTGGTAAAAGCGACGAGGACCCTTTCCTATTGATATGGAATCTACCGGCAACTCCACGGTAACCTCAGAAGTAAGCTACGCTCGTGACAAATTACCATGAAGAGTAAGCAACTAAAGCGTTGAAACTGTCTTTGGAAAACGTGGGTTATAAAATTTTGTACTTAAAAATCATTTTAGATTGCTTGAATCTGGTAGCATACTTGGCTACGGTGGTCAAACCCGAAATATAAAATCACTGTATAAAAAAATACACTCCCAATATTTTTCCAAAAATCAGCTAAAACCATAAAGGACCTGCAGTCCTCATCAAAATATAAGATACAAATCAATCCAACATAATTTCATACTTAACTTTGTTTTCTCAAAATCATGCATGCATATTTTACAAAAGATATTTACATATACAAAATTTCACATTTTAATTTTACTAATTTACTTTACACTATCTTATATATATACAGCAGATCTAGGGTGAGGATCACAGAGGTCTTTCGGCTTATTTTTTTGAAAATTATTTAAAAATAGAAAAGCTGTAGGCAAGTAGGCTTAGTGAGTACTATAAGTTCTAAATATTTGTATGCTGCTGTATGTACCTCTCAATATGAAAATCGTATAGAAATGGTTGTAAAGCGTACATGAGAAGAAAATGAGTTTCTTTATGAAAACCATTTTTAGCTGATTCCCCGAAAACTATTTATAGCTGTAAAATTGTTTCAATGGTGGTTAATATCTGAAAGTGCTATACTTAAAATCAATTACCAACCATTGTGGCCCATTTCTGAAATACCCTAGACGTGATGTCACGGAACCTCGGAACCTGGCATCGATAGTGAACCTCGGAACACTACCCGTCTAATATGAGTGGAAATTGAACACGGCGAGATCTACATAAACATAATGGAACCTAGAACCCAGAAATGGCGGTGATGGAGCCATCGGAACTAACACCTCGTAATGTACTATGTCGGCGTGCTAACTATCTATATACCGAATGTGCGGAGGCGACTCACTATATAAATATATACTATCGGCCCAATTGCCCTGACCGAGACCAGTATAGTTGTCATGTGTCAGCTAACCTGCCATGCACAATCCCGAGATATCGGCCAGGAAGCTGAGCATTGCCATCTAGGTTTTGCTAATCGAGGGCCAAAGCTTGTTTCTTAAGTATTGAAATCATAAGTTTTTGCTGAGTATAACAAGTGGGAGGTAAAAAAAAATGCTTTACAAATTACATTATATTTTCAAAGCACTTTACAAACTTGTAATTTAAACACTTTTGTTTTCGAAAACGATTGAGTATTCACCTTTTTCTCGACTAATTCCTTTCAATTCTTGTCAAGCACTCTAGATTATCGTCGAATGCTCAATGCTACACAATCCATACAGAATCTGTGAAAATGCCCTCGGAGTTCAACGTTTAACCATAAAACGTACAAGGGTTTTTAAGCGTATATGGAAAGCAGCTTGATTCTAACAAAACTTTGCGTGCTAGTCCCCATTGATAAAGACATTGATAATATGAGGTGAAATTGACCAAAATGCCCCTACACATGAATTGCCCCATAAAAACTATATGTTTTATCAACTTTTTCAAAACGACCCCATGCTATTCGATGTATTAGACTACACACGTCAGCACAATCAAGCAATTTGCACACTTTGTGCTACAATTAAATTTTGAAGGAAATTATGTGGGCACAGGAAATGCTATTGACATATGGTTAGATTCACAGACTCGAGGAACTTCCCATGATCTAAAAAACCCGAAAACATTTAAAAAATTATGTTATTTGTCAGGATAAAATCATGAAATTTCAACCCGAGCGTCAGCTTGAGTCCTAAGAAGTATTTGAATTGTCAGAACACGATCACAAAAGTCACTGGCTGATCACAAAAATTTTAGGTGAAGTTTCCCCAACCTTTCACGACCCTCTAAGAGAACAAGTCATTACATAGCTTTTAGGTTCGAAATAATACAAATAGGAAAATTTCTTACCTTTAAGAAGTTTGACAAAATCTTTAAGATATTGGTACTATCACGTAAATTTCTTGTTGCGTAGTCAACATACGCTCCGGAAAATCTGCAGTCCGATTTCGTAAATTTGAGAAGCGAAAGAAAAGAAAAGAAAATAAAGCACATCTCCACGCCTTCTACGCCTCTCATTGTCCGCCATAGTTTGACTTTTATTGCTTTTTGATTTTTTTTCTTTAATTATTATTATTATTATTTGTATAAACGATTTCTATTACTCATTGGTCCATTTACGCACAGAAAATTTTATTTCTTTTGGTCCACTTTATTGTAAATGAACTTAGATCAAGCAATTTCACGACTTAGAGATTTTTGTAAAAATCTACGTCACTTGGCTCTCTAACTGACTGCGCGAAGAAAATCGTAAATATTATTGTCTCAAAATTCAACGAAAATTTTAGGTTACTAAATTTCGCGAGGCAATTTAACGGCGCGATCCAGTTCGTCATAAGAGATCTAGAATTTTCTAGGCTTAGAACCATTACAGTAATTTATTATTATTATTATCCTTTTGAAATTCCATAATTTGTCTTTCACCCCTCCATACTTTCCTTAATTGCAAAAGTGCCACAATTCTTTGAAAACTTTATAATTTCACCCTTAAAAACAACTTTCCCAAAATTCTATTATGGCACTAAAATAATTAAGGAAACCCTTAGTGCACATATGCGACCCTACGGTTACACATACCGTACACCCTATCGGGACGGGGCGTTACAAATCCTCCCTCCTTTAGAACATTTCGTCCTTGAAATGAACAAAACTAACATAAAGAAGATGCCTTAATCTGAAAAACAACTGAGGATATCGACTGCGCATCTGAGCCTCTGACTCCCACGTAACCTCCTTAATTCCATGATTCCCCCATAAAACTTTAACTAAAGGAATGACCTTATTCCACAAAATCTGCTCTCTAAGATCTACTATCTGCATTGGCTACTCCTCATAGGTCAAATTATCCTTTAGTTCTACTGGCTGATCTCTGAGTACATGGGAGGGATTTGGAATGTACTTAATTTATGGATACGCCAAAAACACATTATGAACCTTAGACAACTACGGAGAAGGTCTAAAATCTATATGCTCTTGGTCCCGCTCTGGCAATAATCTCATATGGCCCTATGTATGCGGGCCTCCAGTTCGCGTCTTCCAAATCTGAAGACACCTTTCCAAGAAACTTTGAGGAAGACCCTATACGTACAGCAAAGCGTAGATCCTACGCGTTTGTCCGCATAACTTTCCATACGTCTTTGGCTATCTTGGGTTCGTCTTGGACAATCTCGAGTCTTATCTACTGGGTAATCGATTACTAATTTTGGGCCCTGTCGGTCTCCTCTCTCTACTTCATCCCGACATACGATAAACACTTCCCGGCCATACAATGCTTCAAATGGAGCCATGCCTATACTGAATTGATAACTGTTGTTGTAGGCGAACTCCATCAGAGATAAATGCGTATCCCAGCTTCCTTTAAACTCTATCACGCATGCTTTGAGCATATCCTCTAGCGTTTGAATAGTTCTCTTTGACTGACCATCAGTCTAAGGATGGAAAGTTGTGCTAAGTCTGTCGAGTCGTAGCATCTACAAAATAGACCAAAAAATGGATGTGAATGCGGGGTCTCGATGCAGACTATCGATATAGGACACCATACAATCTAACTATCCTCCATATAATTGGAGCTGACTTGTCCAGCGGTCGTCGTATTGCTAGCGGGGAAAATGCGCGGTTTCGTTAGTCATCACTTATCGCCCGTATGGCACATCGTGTTGTCTCGGTTCCGGAAAACTACGGTAACAAAATCCATAGTAATCTTATCCCACTTCCATACGGGGGAATCGGAAGGGTGCATTATATTTCTATGACTTAGTTGCTGCGCCTTCACTGTGGCAGGGTTAGGCATCACGGATAAATGCAATTTCGCTAACTGTGCCCTTCCACGATGTGCTCTCTAGGCCAGCTGTAAACTTATCCTAGCCACGGGTGCACATCTTATGATCGACCTCTTCATGATTCCCTTTTAGTTCACCTATTTCGAATTTTGATGGAAGCTCCTCTAACTATTACGCCATAGGTCTCGTCTGGAACTACGGTTTCCTACCACCCTCGATCTACCTTTCGAGCTTAATCATCTACGACACGCTTCTCTTCCTTGATCCTGATCCACGAAGAGGGCGAACATAAAATGATATAACGGTGTCCCTCTATCGGCTACACACTGGCTTGAACTTCAAGATCTAAACTCTATCGACAATGGGATATCTTGTGCGAGATAAAGCATAGGAACCCTCTCGGTTTCGGCTTAAGGCATCAGCCACTACATTGGCCTTCCCCGGATGGTACTCTGTGTGCGATCATAATCCTTAATCAACTCCCCAACCACCGTATTGCCTTAAGTTAAGCTCTTTACGGTGAAGATATCTTTGCGAGGCTCTTATGATCGGTGAATATCGACGGGGAACAAGTATAGATATGTCTCCAGATATTTAGAGCGAAAACCCTTTGTTGGTAGTTAAATCATGGGTCGAGTAGTTACACTCATGCTTAACTGGCGCCCAGGAAGCATAAGCTGTCACTCACCATCTGCGTAAACACACCTAACCCTTATGCGGGGCATCCTTTGCACACCACATAACCGTCCTTTCCTAACGGTAGTGCTAACACTGGAGCGGTTGTCAATCTCTGCCTCAGCTCCTCAAAACTATCTTGTGATATTTGACCACTCAATTTCGATCCTTTTGATAGATTGGTCGGCTGGGGTTGCTATCTTCGAAAATCCTGAGTATTTGCCCATAATAACACGCCCAATCAAGGAAGCGTGGACTTGAAACATTAGGTAGGCGACTTCCGATTCAACCTTAAGCTTCGATCTTGAGGATCCACACTAATACCTTCTGAAATGACACTGACCCAGAAAATTCACTTTGTCGACCAATGGCACTTAAACTTAGCGTGTAACCTAACGCTCGAAGAATCTGCAATCTTTAAATCAGAAGATGCTCTACATGTTCCTGCAATTTTTGAGTACACTAAGAGATGTCATCAATGATACGAGTACAAACTTATCTAAATCTGGATTTGAATATTTGTTCATCAAATCCTGAAACCTTGATTAGAGGCATTAGTCAATCGAATGGCATCACTAGGAACTTCGTCGTGACCCGATATCTCGTCCTGAAGAAGCGATCTTAGAAACATCATTCTCGAACCTCGGTGATGGTAGCGACCTTGGGACGATCTTAAAATATACGAGGAGAGATCCATCGGTGGTGGAATAGGCTCATCTATTCGAGGAAGCGGATACTGGTTGCGTATTATCTCCCAATTCATCTCATTTATAGTCTTATCGTAACCGTAGAACTGCATCTTTCTTCTTCTGAGAAGAGGCGGAGCTCCCACGGTGAGTACTAGGTTGGATAAACCCATTAACCGCAATTCCTCCGATTTTGCCTTGATTCTTCCGACTGCGCCAGGAGCCGTGCGTATAGAGAATGGATAACGGCTCGATCCTAGAATCGGTTGTGCGAACTCAATTGCTCTATCGAGTGGCTTACGAAATATAATGCGGAAGACATACGGAAACTCTTTGACTATGGGGATGTCTTCCCGGTTGTCCTCTTGTCTCTATCCTACCCACAATGCCAAATATTTTTGTGACCTTCCGAAGCATTTTGAGGCGGTCATGTGGCATTAATGAGACTAGGGGTGATCTCTCTTTTGATTCCCCGAAATATCACGCCTGGTTCCTCTAGCCGAACCAATCTTACTTAGTAATCTAAGGTGGCTCTTCTATGCTGGATAACCGATCAGCCACCAGTATATCGAAATCATGGATACTAACACACTATCAAGTATCTTTGGAAAATCATGATACGGATCTGTCTAACGCCTAGAACTATCCTTTCAAAATATCATAAGTATCCCCATTAGATCTGAAACCACCATCTGACCATCATAAATTTTAGGACTCTTATCTGCGGGTGCCTCTCGGTGAATGAATCTTGGAAATAAATAAATAAGTGGCTCTGGGTGCTGATGCATATGCATCATGATCGTAAGCGAAATAATACCGGTAATCACGTTTGGTGATGCATTTGCCTCTGTTGTGTGGGCTATAAATATTCGATCTTGATGCGAGTCCCACTTTGAATCTAGCGATGGGGGATACTTCCTCTCTTGCCTCTTGCACCCCTACCCTGACCTACGGGTGTTGTGCCACTACACGAACCACCTACCGGCTGGCCGGGACCGGCGGGTGCACCAGGGTAGATGCTGTGTACCTACCTCGGAGGTCTCTCGGCTGGCGTGGACAATCTCGAATAAAATGACCTTCACCTTCCTTGATGGGAAACATCCTGTCATGTTCATCCTGCACTTTTCGAGATGCCTCCTCGCGTATGGGCCTGATGGAAAGAGAATGGTCTGACGATCTACCACCTCTTGGGGTTGTTGGCGACCGGACGGATCCTTGGCTAGATGCTACTCCTCGTCTTGAGTCTCTACCGCCGGTCCATTTCTTTCCTTTCTTTCTCTTAGGCCAGTTGGTTTACGTAACTAGTCACGGGAGCACCTCTCTTCTTGTCGCGCCCGGGTTCCCAGACTGAAAGCTATCCTTTCTACCTTTAAGTGAAGCCTCGACCAGCTCTCAAAAGTTATTTGGATGCCGGGGTAGATGAACTGATGCAGTTCAAGCTAGCCATGAGTCGCTTACACTTATGTTCTTCATTTTCCTGTATCATAGGCACCAATTTCACGAGCTCTGAAAACCTCTACTCATATTTTGTCACTACTCAGTATCATTTGCTCTTTGAAGAATTCTTCTATTTTTGCATCCCGATAAACTGCGCGGAGTAAATCTGTCTACTCATCTCTGGGCGGGTCCCAGTAGGCTCTTATAAGGTGTCTCCTCTTAATGGCCTCCCACCAATCCTTGGCCCTGGCTGCCATCAAGAACCCTGAAAAGTGGACTTTCTACGCTCATCTGAACACCGAATCTTTGCATAAATTTCACTAACCACAATCTAACCATGAATCTATTTGCCTCTTGGATCATTTGTGGTACCATCATAAGAAAGTTTAGCACTAGTTTTAGAGCGCGTTCTATCATTGCCCCCTACTCTTAAGGCTCCTGTGCTGTGTGGTCATTCTTTGTAATATCTGTATAACCTTATCCATGCATTGAGTCACGCGCTCTGAGTGCGGCCCTGGAGTAGTTTATAACGAGGCTGATTCATTTAGGCATCTTCCGATCTAGAGTGTCTTTCGACATTTCTCTGCAGTGGTGCCTCCGTCTCGGAAGTCTAAATCGACCTCGACCTGCGTCCAGGACATAATCTTTGTGAATTTCAAGGTAAAGGTGATGACACTTTGCAATATTTGATGCATGCGAGTTGTGAGAACAATACCAGTTCTGATAGGAAAATCATTATAAAAACAATTCTATAGAAATACTCGGAGCACATAAAACGGGCAAACTATAGCCTAAAAATGCTCGATACCAGCAGCCAGAGACCCCTTCCTGTGACGGGGAATACGTCGTGACTCCATAGTAACCTCGGCCGAGCTCGCTTTCGGTGACAAATTACCATGAAGCTAAGCCGTTAAGCGGCCCCAAGAAAGTGTCTTTGGAAGCGATGGGTTATAAAATTTTGTACTTAAAAATCACACATTTAGATTTAACGAAAATTCGGCAGCATAACGGTTGCACGATGGTCAAGCCCGAAATACAAAATCACCTGTATAAAAAAATACACTTCTAATATTTTCCAAAAATCCAACTACAACCATAAAGGACCTCTGGTCCTCATCAAAATATAGAATCTTGAATCAATCCAGTAATTTCGCCATAACTGTTTTCTCAAAACCATACATGCATATTTTACAAAAGATATTTTTGTATACAAATTTCACATTTTACTTTTACTACGATTTACTTTACACCTTATCTTATATATATATACAACAGCGTCTGGGTGAGGATCTGGAAAGGTCTTTAAACCATTTGCATCTGAAAAATTATTTAAAAGAGCGCAGGCCAAGCGAGCTCGGTGGAAATTACTATAAGTTCTAAATGTTGTTGTCTGTTGTATGTATACCTCTCCCAATATGAAAATACGTACATAAATGGATTTGTAAAACTATTTATGAGAAAGTGAGTTTTGCTATGAAAACCATTACGAAAGCGTGCGAAAACTATTTACCTTTGCTAAAAGCCCCATTTCGATGGTGGTTAATATCGAAAGTGCTATACTTAAAATCAATTACCAATAAATTGTGGCTGGAATTACGAAATACCCTAGGCGTGATCTTAGGAACCTCGGAGCACGACATCGTGTGAACCTCGGAACCTTGCCGAGTCTAATATGGTGCAGTTGAACACGGCGGGATCTACATAAACATAATGGAACCTCTCATAACCCAAAATGCCGTGATGGAACTTGAACCAACACCTCATCGCCATGTACTATGTCGAGTAGCTAACTATCTATATACCCCCCCGAATGTGCAAGGGTGACTCACTATATAAATATACTATATCTAACCCCAATGGCCGACCAAAGCAATATAGTTAGTCATGACCCATAACCCTGCCATGCACAGATTCAAGATACATCAATAGGAATGAAATTTGTGTCATCTAGGGTTTTTTGCTAATCAGTCAAGCTTGTTTCTTAAATCTTGAAATCAAAAGTTTTGCTCGATTATATAGCGGGAGGTAAAAAAAAATGTTTTACTAATTACATTATATTTTCAAAGCACTTTACAAACTTGTAATTTAAACACTTTTGTTTTCGAAAACAATTTTGAGTATTCACCTTTTTCTTGACTAATTCTTTCGATTCTTATGAAGCGCTCCTAGATTACTCGTCGAGATGCTCCAATCGCTATACAATCCATACAAAGTACGAAAATGCCCTCAGTTCAATGTTTTAACCATAAAACATACAAAGGCTTTCAAAGCGACTATATCGAAACGAACTTCGATTCTAACAAAACTTTACGTGCTAGTCCTATTCAATAAGGACATTGATAATATGAGGTGAAATTGATCAAAATGCCCCTACACATGAATTTTCCCATAAAAACTATATGTTTTAGCAACTTTTTCAAAAAGCCCATATAACCGATGTATTGAGCTACACATGTCAGCCTGTCCAAGCAATTTGCACACTTTGTGCTACGATTAAATTTTTCGAAATTATGTGGAGCTTAAATGCTATTATGAGACATGGTTAGATTCTAGACCTGAGGACTTCCCGCTATGGTCTAAAAACTCGAAAACATTTATTTACCTGCCGAAAATTATGTTGAATTATGGGATAAAATCAAAATTTCAACCGAAATATCAGCTTGATCCGAAATTCAGCTGACCCCATCCAGAACACGAGTCCCAAAAATTCCTAAACTCAGTCTAAAAATTTTGGGATTGAAGTTTACAACCTTTCACATTCTGTAAGAAAATTATAAGTCATTACATAGCATTTAGGCTCGAAATAACACAAATAGAAAATTTTCCTACCTTTTAAAGTTTGACAAAATGCTAAGATATTGGTACCTGCGTAGCTCTAAATCGTGTAGTCCAACTTCTGTACTCGAGAAAAATCTGCGATTAGATTTCCGTAAATCTGAGAAAAAAGCGAAGAAAATAAAAGAAAAAATAAAAACATGTCTCCACGCCCTCTCTGCCTCACCGTCCACCCCCATGCCGTTTGACTTTTATTGCTTTTTGATTTTTTTTCCTTTAATTATTATTATTATTATTTGTATAAATGATTTCTATTGCCTTAAACCGGGTCCATTTACGCCTCGAAAATTTTATTTTCTTTTCGGTTCACTTTATTGTAAATGAAGCAGATAAAGTCATTCACGGCTGAGATTTTTGTAAATCTAATCAAGTAGAATCACGACGACTTATCACCAGAAAATAGTAAAATATTCCATTTGTCTCGAAATTCAATGAAATTTTCTGATCCGGCATTTAGATTTCGAGGCGAATTTGTGGCGATCCGTTTGATCATCCCAGAGATCTAGAGAATTTTATAGGCTTCACCGGATCATTATGTTAATTTATTATTATTATTATCCTTTTGAAATTCCATAATTTGTACCCCCTCCACTTTCCTTAATTGAAAAAATCTGAATTATTTTGAAAGCATTATAATTTCGCCAAAAACAAGCTTTCCCAAAATTATTGTAGCCTTTAAAATAATTAGGGAAGCCCTTGGTGCACATATGCGACCCTACGGTTATACATACCATACACCATATCGGGATGGGGCGTTACAAAAATAGTCCCGGTTTGCTTGATCGGACCTAAAATGGTCCATGTGTGTTGTAAGCAAAAATATTGTTTGAATTGGATGACTTGAATTGTGTGAAAGAAATGTTATCGTAAATTTAGTAATTACTGTGAGGTTGAATTATATAAAAAAATATAATTGTGAGAGCCATTGGAATTAAATTGGATTGTTGATTAGCTCAAGTAGGCTAATCTTGATGTTAATCTTCAGAATTGAATACTTGTGATGTTGTGAGTTAATTTATGTTAATATATGCATAATTGATATATTGGCGTGTGTGGTTTGGAAATGGCATGTCGTTTCATATGCCTTTGAGGCGACTTAAGTGGAGTGTGAGTGCAAGGCATGAAAGAAATGAAAATGGAATGGTTGTGAAAGGAATTTCAAAGGGAAGATTTTCGAATAATTGCTTGTGGAGAGTTGTCAACGAGTTCATCTCGGATGACCCGTGATTGTTCGGAAAAATTGCAATGATTAAGCGCGCTCGGAGGGTAGTCGATATGTTTGCGAGAGCAGTAGTCTACGTTTGAGGCAAATCCTTTGTTTGAAAGCGATGTTTTCGCGTTGGCGATCGTGAAAGTCGATGGGACGAGAGTGGGGAAAGGTGAGTCGCATTCTGTCCATTATCACGTAGACATTCAAGAGTAGGATCATGTATTTGCTTGAATGTGGTATGAATCATTGCATGTGCCTTGGGTGGGGTAACCGTGAAGACTATCAACTACTTGGGCATTGCTCACCACAATCGAAATTATTATTTCATGTACGGGTGTTTGGGAAGGCGACTCATTAGAATTAGCATTTGAAGAAAGCGAGCATGTGGCTTTGATTTAAATTTTTGTAAACATGTATGAATTATTACAATTGAAACATGTTGTATTAAGAGTGATATATTAACTCTTGAACTATGGTAAAATATAGTTGATGTATTTTTGTGAGTATGGATGTATGGAGTCGTGTGGCCATTCTTTAAATGTATGGGTCACCGTGACATGAGACACGGAATTGTGTGAGTTGACGGGTTGTCAACGGGACCCCCGGGATCGGGGTGTCACACTTTTCTTCATTTTCTTCAATTGGTACTTGGCTATGTTGGCATAGCTCTATGATCAAGGATAGGAATCCTAAGGCGGTGTTTCCAACCCTTTCCATTCATTCCAAAAAGTCCTCATTGATAACCCTTTCGATGTCAAAGGGGATATCATGTTCAATAACACCTGCATATACTTCTCCTTGGCGCTTTCGGAGGCATTCAAATTGGGACACGATCTGGTAATCACGAGTAAAACGAATCTTTGCGAGATAGAAGTAATGAGTGAGGTAGGAGCAGTGAAACTCACCCCTTCCTTGTAAGTGTTCCAATGTGCTTGATTGTGTCAAATCTTTGCAAATCTCGTGCCGGTTGATATTTCTCTCGGGGGCTGGGTGGGACTCATCCACTTCTCCCGACCGTAAAGGTGGTGATGTTTTTGGACAAAAGGCACGAGCCACAACCACACAGTAGTATTCCAGTGATGAAGGGCCGGTGGCATCGCTCTCCAAGCTACCGTCTTATACAGCCGGATGAGCTTGCAAATTTTTCCCATCCTTTTGTTGAATCACTCTTTCAAAGTAGGCGTTTGGGATTGCAAAGCCTCTTTCCGCAATAACTCTCCTTGACTACAAAGTGTTATTGAACAAATCCATGGTATAGAAGCTGACAAATTAGCTTATGTCATATTCTTATTCCCTTGGTGATCATGCACCTCGAGACTGTCTCTGGCACTTCCTTGATGTCATTCTGCTGTTGAATGCATCCTTTTTGAGAGGATGGAAGGAAAGTTGAAAACTTTAGTGTGGATGAAAAGGCAATGGGCTAAGGTTTATATAGGATTGTGGAGAAAATGGAAAGGTGAAATTTTTATAGGGAAGGAAGGTGCAATAAATGAGGAATGTTGAGAGTTTTGTTTTGGAAAGGTAAGAGGTGACGTTTGGGTGTGGGAGAGAAGTTAGAGATGCAGAAGGTGAGGGAAAAAAGTGAGCAATATAGAATTGATCCCATGGGCATGGGTATTTGAAGAGTCCAGCCGTGCAGCGAGTGTATTGCCGCTAGAACATGAAACTTAAATGACATGCGATGGTTTATAACTTGCTATAGGGCATGGGATCTCTTTATGATTAATCTTGCTGCCAATTTTATACTCATTGCAATTATTAGAAATTTTGACATTTTGTACTCCTCTTTGCTCAGGTAGATCTTGTGCTTTCATTTGAATTTTCGAGAGCTTAGTATTTGGTTCTTCTTAACTGCAATAGTTATGTCTCCTCTATGTGGTGTTGGCTTTCTGCACTTGAGTTTCCTAGCCTTTATTACGTATTTTCATAACTTCATATGCTTTTCAATCCTATAAACACACCACCAACAACTAAAGAAACCTCTCCAAGGATCAAGTACATGGCTGTGTTTTTTTTTTACTCTTAAAATAAAATAAATTATAGTAAAATAAAATGAAAGAAATAGAAAGAAAGTGAATTAGGTGAAGATACGCCCGGCTTCGCGGTTGCTCTTTAAATATGACTGTGAGACCACTAGAAAGTGATTTTACGAAAAATGGCAAAATAAAATTTAAAATTAAAAATCGTGAAATTTTCTAGATCTTGGATGACAAAACGGACTTCAGTTGGAATCGTCTGCGAAATCTGTAGCTACCACGTGGATTTTTATGGTCAGAGACAATGTTCGATTTGCACGTTCCGAGAAACAGCGTTGGCCGAGACATAGCGCATTATGGTGACACCACGATTATTGCCAACATCAGAAGCTCGATTCAGTCGCTTGAGCTCAAGAGTGGGACGATGCCCATGGCAGCGATGCCATTGGGTGGAAAAGTCAAGTGGTTGGTTGAGTGGATAGAAATTCTCGGCTTGATTAGGAGAGGACATGTGAAGGGACAAAAAGGAGCCTTCTTCTCCACTTTGGGTGAAGATGCAGTGAGGAGAGGAGAGTCGGTTTGCAAAAAATAATTGGATTTTTAGTGAAGAGTGTGCAACTTCTCTTCGGATTCGGGTGTTGGACCGTGAATTCTTCGGGCGAAAGCAAAGTGGTTCTCTCGCGTGAGGGCAGCGTGAATCACCGGTTTTAAGGGAGTTTCGACAAAATCGTGAGGTAGGGGTTTTGTATCCTGCTTGTTTTACCCTTTGTTTAAGTGTTTTATGATCTTGTGTTGGTTTGAGAAATTTGTGAGTAGCCGTTTGATCGATCCCAAATCTTGGAATGAAGTGAAATTTTAGGAGACCCATTTGGTATCAGTATTGAGTGTAAAGGCTATTTTAGGTGATGGTTTCATAATTTATGCAATATAGAATTGTGTGTGTGTGGTGTGTAGTAGGAAATAGCCATGGAATTGGGATTCAAAAAGTGGAACAAATGTTTGATGAGTGAGCTACCCATGGACAACCCACTTGCTCTGTTTTAGGGTATAAAAAACGGTCTGGTTGTGAAATGGACCATAAACGTCCATGTGTTTTGGCATTGAAATTGGTTGAAATGAATGGCTTAAGTTGAGTGGAAATAGATAGGTTAATGCATAAGCAGTGTGTTAACGCAGTATCTGATTATATGGAATATAATTGTGTGTGTGTAGATGTCGTTGGAATGAAGTTGTGATTTGCTCAAATGATAATTTGGGTGATAGTTGAAATTGTTGAATTACATGTGGTGTGATTGTAAAATTGAGAATATATGCATATTATATATTGGTATAAAATGGGTTCAGAAATAGCGCAATGCATTTCATATGCATCGGGTAACACAGAGTGGAATTATTATTATGCATGACCACCACTACGAGAAAAGCGAACATGGTTGCGAAGAACTGCGGGATGATTTTAGGAGAATGGGGTTGGGAGATGGTGAAAAATCATTTGGATGAGGACCATGAGCGTTTCGAGATGTATCAACACATTCACCTCGGAGGGTAGTCCGCTATTTCTGGGCATTCGGTGGTGTATTTAAGAACAACATGTTTTGTTTTTGAAATGATTATTTTTCTCATATGGCTTGGGCAAGTGTAGGGTCGGTGAGGACTTGAGACATGGGAATGGGCATGTAGACATTCAAATGGGATCACGTATTTGCCCGAGTGTGTCATTTTAAATTGGATCATTACATATGCATAGGTGGGAGTAACCTGTGGGAGTAATTCCTTCTTGGGCAATAATCACCACTGTCCAGGAATATTATTTCCAAGTCTGAGGAGCGTTCGAAGGCGACTCATCTTAGAGTAGATTTTGAAGAAACACAGGTTATGGCTTTGTGTTTAGGATAATATGTATTAGAATTGTAAATTTTAATATGTATTTGTAATGAAAATGTTATAACTCTTATTGTGGAAAATAGTTGGGTGTATCACGGTGAGTATTGGTTTATGAGCCCAAGAGGCCATTTTACTCAGTATGAGTCTCTCGCGATCTGAGACATATAGATTTTCAGCGAGTTGGCGGGTAGTCCAACGGACACCGAGTTTTAGGGCGTCACGAAGCAGTTTGAAATTTAAGTAAAGCGATTACCTTGGGAGCTCGGTGAGTGTAGAGCTTAGGTAAATGAAAAACCTAGAGCTTGAGGGGCTTGGGCTTAGGCCATAGTCTTTAAGAGGTAAGAACATCACCACTTAGTGGCTCGATATTAGGGTTAAAAATGTGATTACTTAGGAAATCCACGGAATAGGACTAGGGCTCTTGCATGCCTTTGTGTTTATGTGTGTGATTAGATTGTATAACATGTGTTGATTGTTGTGATTGATGTGTGAAGAAGTGTGCATAACATGAATTGTTATGTGTTGTGTTCTTAATATTAGCAATGAGTAGCACATAGGAAAAAAAAAACACATATAAGAATGTGTTGAACATTAGGGTTAATGCAGAAGCTGGAGGTTAGGAGGGTTTTGGACAAAATGAGTCGAATAGAAATGAAAATAAATAAATAAATATATATATATACTATATATATGCACATATATGTATATTTTTGGGTGTTCCAGAAAATATGTGTAAAACTGAAGAAAAAAAAATTGATGTATAATTTTTTTTTTTTTTTTGGAAAGTGTTCGATGGCAGAAAAAGAGAAAAAAAAAGTATGAAAAAGCGAAAAAAAATGGTAGAAATTTGTTGGGCTACGCTGACCATGTCCTATCTGATGAGGAATTGTATTGTGACATAGCCTAGGCGTGCGAGTGGGGTGGGGAGGAGGTCACGCGTGCGGTTAGGCTGTATCGAAGTGATATTGAATGGATGAGGTGTGTGTCCGCGATACAAGCAATTGTATCGTGACGAGTGACAAAAATTTGAAATTTGGTGTAGGGGGTTTATATATGATACAACTGTGGTGTATTGTGACCAATCGAAGCAATTGGCTAAGGCGGAGTCGATACGATTAAATGTATGTCGTGGCGGGAAAGCGAAGGATTGGCGGGGGGGCACAGTCGCGATACAAACTTTGTATCCTTGACCCGAAGGAAACGAGAGCGGGGCATTGTATTGCGGCGGAGCCGCGACACGGTGCGGGTTACGCTGCGTATTTGTGACCGCTGCGCTTTAGGGCGAGGTGAGACACGGCCGATGCCGACCTGGCTTTGCGGCGTCAGGTGTGCACGTAATGCCTTGGTGGCGAAGTGCGCGGTGCCTGACGATTCTGACTGATGCAACATTCACGAGTCCTTTGTTTGGGTTCGCATTCGCGAAGACACTTTGTTCACAAGATTTTTTGAAAAAAAAAATGAATGAAATTTTTTGAAAAATAAAATAAAATAAAATTTTGTAAAAATGAAATTTTCAAAAATGAAATTTTTGTTGTTAAAAATGATTTAGTGTGGAATGATTGTCTTACATTCTGCAGTAAATCATTGGAGCGTTGTGTATGAAATATTTTAATGTTTGAATAGTGTCTGAAATTTTTGTGCTTATGCCTTAGGATCTTTGCGTTAGACTAAGCACCATTTGACTTGTGTAGATGGCTGAGTCGAGGGGCGGGCGGCGAGGGGCATAGAGGCGATCCGCAGTCTTGGTCGGCATGCCGGCACGACCGGCGGAATGCTAATGAGGTTGTAAGGATTGCAATCGCCGCTATTGCACAGGCTTGTGTAGTGGTGAGCGAGGCAGATCAAGCGGCCTCCAACATTTGGCCATCGTCCTCAATGGTTAGAGGAGGTGGACTCTAGAGTCGGGGCGGCTATGACCACGGAAGGAGAAGAGTAGATGACATCTGAGGCATCAGACATGTAGGTGTTGGTACTACAAAGGAAGGAAGATCCATCTTCTTCCCGGCAGGAAGCGAGAAGACTTACATTTACTTGAAAGGATATCTAGGGCCCAGGCGAGTCGCGAGACGAGAGGCGAAGGATGGGGCAGTTAGTGACGACGAGATGATGTATTATTCTGACGGCTGCCAGACACTTCGGCCAGGATTGTCACGGAGGCGATCCGAAGGTTATGGGGGACACCTCGGTCCCAATCATCAGTGAGACGAGTTAGGATTGCCAGTCAGGATGGGCAGATGGTGTGCTACCATTGCCAGCAGCTCGGACATAGGAGGAGGGATTGCCCCTAGAGACAAGGATCCCAGGGTTTTGGGATAGTGCAGTCCCAGTCAGCGGTAGGACAAGAGAGGACATGGTTTGTTCCTCCACCCCCTAGTATGGGTCAGAGGGACTAGTCACCTAGTACTTCGCAGATGGGTCACCTTAGGCCCCGAGCGGAGTGCGGAGTGAGGTCTCGTTGAGGAGTTGCAGGCTGGGGGTTCACAGTGAGATCGGCAAATGACGTGATACCATTGCCTTGACCTGGGGCATATGAGGCGAGGTGTCTGGCGAGAGATCTCATGGTATAGAGTGGCGTTCGGTCTTAGGATATGCGAGTGCGTTTCTCGCCTTGTTGACTGATAAGCGTTTAGATGGATACATCATGTTCATTCATTAATGCATCTTGTGATAGGTTTGGAGCTTAGAGGTTGAGGCCTTTAGAAGAAGTAAGTAATATGATGGAAAATTCTTCCTAGGATGTAGGGTGAGAGTTGAGGTGAGATGTGTCAGATCGTGGAGTCGAGGATCTCGGTGATTACGCGCCATGGTGGACCATGGGAATTAGTAGACATATTGGTTGTTGATGTCATTCTTGACATGGATGGAGTTAATGACCGCCGGAGTTAGCCGATGTAATTGAGATATGGCCAGGGTTGTAAATGCATTCCGATGCTGGAGTTAGGTGAGGAGTTACGTATGCATTGGTTGGATGCGTATTAATGTGTGCGGAATTCGGGATGAAATTCTTTTGAGGAAGGAGAATGTGAGACCACTGAAAATTCCGATTTTACGAAAAATGGCAAAATAAATTTGGTAAAATCGAAATTTTCTAGATCTCGGATGATGACGGACTTCAGTTAGGGTCGTCTCTGAAATCTGGCTACCATGATTTCGTCGAATTGAGATAGTCGAATTTGCGTTCAGGAAGGCGTCGGGCGAACGCCAGCGCATTATGGGTGGCTGCGATTATTGCCGCGTGTCGACCACTCGATTCAATCAACTTGAGCTCAAGGTGGGACCCGCGATGACACATGGCATGATGCCGTGGGTGGAAAAGTAAAAGTGGTTGGTTAAGTGGATGAAATCCTCTCAACCAATTAGGAAGGGCGTGGCAGAGGGGACCAAAAGGAGCCTTCTTCTCCCTTTGGAGGTGAAGGCGTGCGTGGGGAGAGAGTTAGGTTCTGCGAAAATGGTGGATTTTTAGTGAGAGAGTGTGCAAGCTTCTCTCTAGGATTCAGATGTTGGACCGTCGGGTGCTTCGGGCGAAGCAAAGTGGGTTTACATGCGGCGAGGAAGCCGGCGTGGATACGGTTTTAGGGAGTTTATTGAACTCCGTGGTGGGGTTTTATCCTGCTTGTTTACCCCTTTGTTTAAGTGTTTTGTGATAGCATGTTGGTTTGAGGCGTGGTGGCCGTTTGTCGATCCCAGATCTTGGGCAAAGTGAGAAATTTAGGGACCCGTTTTGGTATCAGTGACAGTGTAGGGACTATTACAGGTGATGGTTTCATAATTTATGCAATAATTATGTGTAGTGTGTCTAATGAGGCGGAAATGGCTATAAGGTGGGTTCCCGAAAGAAGTGGAACAAATGTTTGATGAGTGGCGCTTGGAATGACCCACTTGCTCTGTTTTAGGCTGTAAAAAATAGTCCCGATTTGTATATGAAATGGACCATGCTTGTCCATGTTTTAGCATTGAAATTGGTTGAAATGAATGGCTTGAGTTAGTGGAAATAGATAGGTTAGTAAAGCAGTGTGTTAACTTTGATGTCACAATGATATATGGAATATAATTGTGTGTAAACCGTGGAGATGAGATTGTGATTTGCTCAAATGAGCTAATTTGGGTTATGGTTGAAATTGTTGAATTACATGTGGTGTGATTGTAAAATTGAGAATATATGCATATTATGTATATTGGTATAAAATGGTTGAAATGACATAATGCATTTCATATGCACCGGGTAACCTAGAAAATAGGTGTGTGTGCATGACACGAGTTTTCTGAAAAACGAGCATGGTTGCAAAAGGAACTTCACAGGATGATTTTCCGGATAATGGGGTTTGAGAGGCGGTCGGCGGATCATTTGAATGAGGACCGCAGCATTTGGAAGTTCTCGACACATTAGCCTTGGAGGGTAGTCCCGTATTTTGCAGGCATTCGATGGTGTATTTACTCAAAACAGCGGGTTTGTTTTGAAAATGATTATTTTCTACATCGTAAGCCGTAGTGTAGAGTCGATGGGACTCGAGACATGGGAATGGACATGTAGACATTAGTGGGATCAGCGCATTACTTGAGTGTGTGTTTAAGTGGATCGTGCGTATGCGACTTAGGTGGGAGTAGCCCATTTAGGGTAGTCGCATTTCTTTGGGCGATTCTTTCGTACTGTCGAGGAATATTGACCCCCGGTACAGGGAGCGTTCGAGAAGACGGCTCATCTTATAGGCCGATTTTGAAGAAAGCCAGGTTGTGACTTTGATATTTTTGGGATAATATGTATTGTGAGGGAGTCGGTAAGGACTCGAGACATGGGAATGGACATGTAGACATTCAAGTAGGATCACGTATTTACTTGAGTGTGTGTTTAAATTGGATCATTGCATATGCACTTAGGTGGAAGTAACAGGGTAATTCTACTGCGGCGATAACTCCTGCAATAGGGAATATTATTTGGATGCGGGGCATTCGAGAAGACGGCTCATCTTAGAGGCCGATTTTGAAGAAAGCCGGGTTGTAACTTTGATATTTTTGGGATAATATGTATTAGAATTGTAAATTTTAATTTGTATTTGTATTAAGAGAAATGTTATAACTCTTGAACTATTGGAAAATAGTTTGAAAAGATTGTATATTTTTAGTGAGTATTGGTTTATGGAGCCCAAGAGGCCATTTTATTCAGTATGAGTCTCGTGTCTGAGACATATAGATTTCATGAAGTTGTGGGTAGTCAACGGACACCCCGGTTTTGGGGCGTCACACGCTTTGTTTACTGTCGTTAGCTCGACAACCCTGCATCTTTATGAATCTTAACACTCTAACATGCTTTACTTTCTTATTTTCTAGCTCGCGGTGTGCTCAATGTGATGGATGACTTCTTTGCATGGAAGTTCCTTATGAAGTATGGCTTTAGCCTTTGTGCATTCACCTTAAAACATCATTTCTCAGGATGCATGATCTTAACTTCGCCATATGGAAAAACCTGAGTAACTATTAAGGGTCCCAACCACCTTGACTTCAATTTCCCAAGAAAGAGTTTGAGTCTAGAGCTAAATAAAAGCACTTGTTGACCCAGCTCAAACTCCTTCCTCACAATGTGCTTATCATGCCAAGCTTTTGTCTTTTCTTTGTAGATCCTTGCATTCTCATAAGCTTCATTTCGGGACTCCTCTAACTTACTCAATTGCAATAGTCGTTCTCACCAGGCTAACATTGCTCAGTATTCATTCTTATAGTTGCCAGTATGCTTTATGTTCTAACTCCACGTGTAAGTGACAAGCCTTCCCATAAACCAATCTAAATGGCGACATTCCCAAAGGTATCTTAAATGAAATTATATAGGCCCATAGTGCATTATCTATCTTTCTAGCCCAGTCCTTTTTGGAACTATTCACAGTATTTTCTAAGATATACTTTATTTCCCGATTGGACACCTTGGCCTGCCCTTAAGTCTGCGGACTGTAGGCTAGTGATGTGCGATGCTGAACATCGTATTTTCTTAGTACATTGTCAATAACCCATTACAGAAGTGGGTTCTCTCATATGCGATCAAAGCTCATGGAGTACTAAACCAGGTGAAGATGTGGTTGCGGAGGAAATTTACTAGTACTTTAGCATAATTTGTACAGGTTAGCATTGCTTCCACCCATTTGGTACAATCTGTAAGGAAACAAGATATACTTGTGGTTGAATGGGGATGGGAAAGGTCAATGATCCGTTCCCATATGTCTCCGAATAACTCCACTTATAGGATGACTTGTAAAGGCTGCTCATCCCTTTTTTATATACTCTCCATTCGTTGGCATTTATCACAAGTAGATACAAATTGGTGAGCATCCTTAAACAAACTTAGTCAGTAGAACCCTGATTGAAGTACCTTCTGTCCTCGACCCTGAAATATCCTCCATCACAGCTAAAGTATGCGATAATTATAATATACTTCCCATTTCCTCTCGAACGCATCTTCTAATTACATTCATTGATAGGTGTTTTTCTTCACATTCTTTTATACCATTAATCACATCAATCATATGCTTTATAGCTTTTTAACATCTCTAATGCTCGATTTTATCATGCGTAAACAAAAAATATTTGAAGCGAAGAAGAGCTTCAATAGGGCCAAAAAGATGAATTTTTGGGTTGTACCATGACCACCCATGGCTTCAATTATGATATGGATGGATTCTACACCTTCCAAGCTTTCCAACGAGTCCAAGGTCACCCAATTTGGAGTTCAAATGAAAAAAATATGGCCTCGTGAAGTTAAGAGAGGATTTTCCAAAACACCACATGCAGTACCCCTCAACGTTTATGCATTTTAAGTCTAATTGGTGGCCTCCAATGATTCCAAGCTTGATATAGATAGATTCTAATCTCTCTTATCTTTCCATAGAGACCAAAATCATTGCATTTGGAAGTCGGAAGAGAGAGTTATGATAATTTGAAGCTAGAAGGTGTTCGCCGTGGCAAAACCATTGTTCACCGCAGTAACAGGCCTTACCTTGGCAAACGAGCCATGCAAAGAAACTCTTGGCTTCTCTCGGCGAAGGACATATCAGACCTTGTAAAAATTAGTATTTTTACCATTTTTTCCTTTGACCCATTTCTCGCTTTATAAATTTTGGTTCTTTAGACTTGTCAGGTTTCGGTTTTGGAGGAAGAACACCCTCGCCCAGGGTTTCTCTCTGCTTCTTCTTGAATCCACCGTTTTAGAGTTTTTAGTTTTAGTTTATTTTACTTTGTATTTGGTGTAATATTGAAGAACCCATCAACTAGAGGACCTCATTCAACTTTGGAGTTGAGTTTGGAGCATTTCTCATCTCATGTTCTTTTTGTATCTCTAACTCTCACTCTCTTCTCATCTCTTTCATTATTATGGATGTAATAGACATGATTTTGATAGATTTGTGGGTTGTGATGAGTAGATAAACTCTCCTCTAGGGTTGATTGCTTAAATTGATGTTTAATTTATATATCTTTTAGAATGGTTTTGTGAAGTTGTGCTTATGTTGATGTTGGTTGGTGTAATGCTTAGGATTACTAAGGTTTTGATTTATCAATGCATGCTGAGATTTAGGTCTTCGATCCCCATACTAGGGCATCCTTGGTGATGCTTTGATTACGTCATAAAATCTGGTCTCAACTCTCTTAAGGTGTGAACTAATTAATTGGAATGCTAATTAACCTAATCAAAATAGAGTAAAGTGCAGGAGTGCTAGTCACCCAGATGGATTTCATTAGGAGTAGGACCATCTCAGCATTATGTGAGGATCGTATGGACCGAGAGGTGATCGATCCTAGCGTAGTTCAGGTAGTCCTATTGTATGAACCGAGAGGTTACCATTAGGATTCTGGGGAAAGAACGCATGAAAAGTAGCATTTAATGACACAAATGGATAGAAGGAGAATGAGGAATTGGTGTGAGAAATTGAGGGGAGGCGAAATTAATATATTACAGAGTTCCTTGAATGAACATAAGTATATACTCCCTTAATTAGTACTTCATAAATATAAATCAAATGCATGTGAGCTTGATCAACCTCTTATATTTCTTGAGAGCTTTCTTTGAGATTAACCCAGTCCTTGTAAGTGAACATTGATCACATCCTGTTTTATTTTGCTTTATTTTATTCTTATTTTAGTTTAGAAAACATTCTCCCCAAGTCATTGAGTTGCTCAAATAGTGAATGACTTCAGTAGCCGAGGTACTCAATTCTCGCTAAAACCACACATTCCCTGTGGGATTGATATCTGAACTTGTTAGTCCACTGAATTACTTGTGCGACCTGTGCACTTGCGGAAAATCGCTAACAATCAGTGCAATGCTTATATAAAATAGGTTCCTCCTAATAATAATGCTTCAGATGTAGCCTTACTAACGAAACAGCTTATGTCTCGAAAGGGTGTCGTCTGAGCTTATAAACATGTTAACTTGCCATAATTACAAACAATTATCTTGAAAATATAAACTTACAAAAATTTCTGCCTCCGTCACGTAGTGGTATTTTATTTGTGTTAGTGGTATTTACATTGTCATGTACATATATTTTGAGTCTCATTTACTTGTACTTTTATATTTACACTGTATCTAAAATCTTACATTTACATTTACAAAATCAAGTCAAACCTACAAGTGGTGGACTCCTATAGTTGTGTTGGCCCTGCAGTATGCGGAATATCACGGACGTCCTCTTCGGTACCTACACGGATAAACACTCGTGTTAAGCTTTATAACAGTAGAATTCATAAATATATGTTGTGACTATGATAGCGATCTTCACAATACTTACCAACATTTATTAGTATTACATATTACTTTACTCATATCATTATAATTCGATTCATTACGTTTAAATGTTTTTCATTTCATGTAGTTTCCATGTTTCATGTCTTTTAGAAACATTAAAAAGAATATTTTATCTCATCTTATGTCATGCCTGCATATTCCAAATAAGTGGATATGGGAAAGAAGCGTATGTACAGAAGATGCTTATCCTTATCTGAGCAGTGTCCCATAAAGCATGCTTTGTATTGTATGACCCAAATAGGGTCATTGTAATGATCAAAACGGGATCCATATTATCGACCCAAATATGGCCACTATGTTTGTAAAATGTATGTTGTAACATTGTTATCCCTATAGGCATGCCTATCTATCCAACTACGGATTCGCCATGACGATCAATTTTATTATGTTTCTTAACAATGCTGAATGTCAAACACATATCCCATTTACATGAATAATTACTGATATACTGTATACATATGGGATATTTAATGTCAATTATTCTCTTAAACATGTGAGATAGTTGCACATATTTCTTATGATCATTTGATTGTATTATGTGTTTCTTCATATAACTTTTATACCATTTTCAGTTTCCATAACCAATTATACCTTAACAGTTCGAGGTAGCTCCCAAGTCCATTTTTTACTATAATTTTGACCCTATAAACGAGATTGTTAGACAAAGTGATATTATAACTCAATATACCCTTATGTCTTAAGTTTCTTATGGTTCAAAAATCATGTCATTTGGACTTTTAATTTGGGAGATATGGTCTAAACATTCCGAATTGCTCCTGGACATTTTCCAGGAACAGAATGTGGAATTGTGTCATATATTTAAAAATTTTATGGGAATAATAGAGACATATGTTGACCATACTTTCTTCATGAAAGTTGTTCTCTTAGATGTCCAGTTTGTACAGAAATTTGAATCACCTCATTTGGATCAATATAACTTAAGTTATGATTTAAACAACCAAAATTACTCCAGTTTAGGGGACTATTCTGAGACAAGTCTTAGGGACATAATTATTACCTTATTTTAATGAATTTATGGTAACAATGGGGGATAAATTTGGCTATACTTCCTTCATGGAAGTTTTTCTCTTAGAAGCCTAGTTTACCCAGAAATTGGAATCACTCAATTTGGATGAGTGAGGCTGACTTATAACTGAAGCTCAAAGCGTGCAAAATGGGGGATAGCTCGACGAAACACCCATGGCCTCACCAGGTCTCTCAAAAGCGGGGGCCTTAGGACAGAGTTTGCTTCTTGGTACAACTCATACTTTTGTAGTTTTACTTCTTAGGGTTCTTTCCCAATCGGAATCACTTAATTTGGATGACTAATGACCAAGTTTTTGCCAAAACAAAAACATGGGTTTTGGAAAAAAATTGACAGCATCTCCCCTAAAACCATAACATTTCCTTTATACATAATCTCCTCATTTGAGGATGACAACCCAAATAACAATAAAAACCAACTTAAAACCAACAAAAACAAAAAAACAAAGATGGAGAAATTAGGGTAATTTCCCTAACCTTAATTTTCTTGAAACCTTCTCTTCTTCTCTTCTCTCTTTCTCTTCTTTTGTCTTCCTTCTACTTCACTTTACTTGTATCAAGAAAAATCTCACACAAACATGAGTGAAAGCAAACCAAACTTTTGGTTCTTCTCCTCCAAAACGATCCCTAACTTTCTCTCCAAGCCAAAATGAAAAACTCCCCTCAATCAATAAACCAAATTTAATATTATCCCTCTTTTATTTACAAGGCCTTGTTTGGCTTTTCTCATTTTTTTGTTTAACTTTCTTTTTTTTTTTTTTGCATTTTAGCCACTCTTCTATATTCTAATTGTACAACAACTTATTACAATTTCTAATTAAGCATATAATTTTCTTTATTTATAACCTTTGGGTCCTTAATGTGACAGTTTACTATTTTACCCTTAACCCTTGAATTAATTTTGGGTTTTATTATTTTTTTCACTTAGCATTTAAATTCTGAAAAAATACACATTTACTTTTATTATACCCAAAATATGTTATAAAACTACTAGGGTATAATTTGGGGTATTACATCAGATGTGCAAAGAACCTTTTCCTCTGCTGATAATTGAACTCAAGTGGAATCACTTTGGCTACCAAGTAATTGACATAATCAGCAAACCATGGCATTGGCTTTACATCCTCAATTTCCAAGAGTTGTTCATCAGGAAAGTCATCATTGATTTGAACCTCCTTAATAGGTCCCTCCAAACGTGAGAGATGGTCCGCCACTAAATTTTCAGTCCTTTTCTTGTCCTTAATCTCCATATCAAACTCTTACAATAGTAGTACCCATCTGAAGTCTTGGCTTAGCATTCTTTTTGGCCATAAGGTACTTTATAACTGAGTGATCAGTATGCACTATTACCTTGTTACCTATCAAATATGGCCTGAACTTGTCAAATGCAAACACAATAGCCAAAAGCTCTTATTCCGTTGTCGCATAATTCAATTGTGCTTCATTCGAGTTACTTGAAATATTCTCTTCCCTCTTGTAATCATGTGCAAAATTAAACACATCGCGTGCTTCGAAAGGAGTTCCCAATTTGGTGCTACTACAATCGATGCCAAAACTAATTTCTCCTTTAAAGTCAAGAATGCATGCATGCAATGTTCATCAAAATCAAAAGGAGCTCCTTAGACTAGTAGATTTGACAAGGGCTTGGCTATTTTGGAGAAGTCCTTAAAGGATCTTCTATAGAACCCTGCGTGCCCCAAAAAGCTTCTTATCCCTTTCACTGAGGATGGGGGAGGTAGCTTCTCTATCGTTTCAATTTTTCTTTGTCTACCTAAATTCCTCTTGCAAAAATCTTGTGCCCAAGTACTATGCCTTCCTTCACCATGAAGTGGCACTTTTCCCAGTTTAACACCAGATTAGTTTCTTCACATCTTATAAGCATCTCCAATTTTGGAGACAATTGTCGAATGATTTCCCTAGAGGCGAAATCGTCCATGAACACCTCGTTAGGTCTTTTCTACCATGTTTGAAAATATGGCCATCGTCGTCTTTGGAATGTGCCGTAATGCGTTTGCATAACGGGTGGCATGCACTGGATCTTAGTGTATCGTATGGGCATGTGAAAGTGGTTTTCTCTTGGTCTTCGAGTGCTATGGTAATCTGGTAGTAACCCGAATAACTATCCAAGAAACAATAATATTCATGCCCTGCCAGCTTGTCCAACATCTAATCCATAAAAGGGAGTAGGATGTGATCTTTTCTAGTTGCCTTATTCAACTTCCTATAGTTTATGTAGATTCTCCATCCATTCACTATTCTAGAAGGGATCAATGCGTTGCTCTCTGTCTTGATTACTATTGTCCCTCATTTCTTAGGTACTACCTGCATTGGACTCACCCAAAAACTATTAGATATGGGGTAGATTACTTATGCATCTAACCACTTCAATACTTCCTTTCTTACCACCTTTTTCATAGTCAGATTAAGTCTTCTTTGTGCCTCTACTGAGGGCTTATGACCATCTTCTAGCAAAATCCGATGCATGCACATAAAGGGGCGGATCCCCTTCAAATCTGCTAAGGACCACCAAATAGCATTTTTGTGGTCCCGAAGTACTCTTAATAATTTCTCCTCTTCCACTTGTGTTAAAGACGTAGAGATAATTACTAGTAAAGTTGAGGATTGCCTCATATACGCATACCTTAAGTGGTTGGGTAATGGCTTATGCTCGAATTATGGCGGTTTTTCAAATGAGGGCACTGATCTTTGTGTATCCTCTCCCAAGGGCTCATAATACTTTCTTCTATTTGGCTCAAAAGATTCCATCCATTTTACATATCCCTCAACTTATTCACACAATTCTTCCTGTTCTTCCTACATAAGGCTAATCTCCAAAGGATATGTCGAGATAGCTTTGGCTGAACCACTTTATAGCCTCCATTGTCTGATCATGAGTAAGAGTCCTCTCTGCAGTGTCATATGGAATCAAACACACTAAACTTCACCTCATCATCCTGAACTCTCAGTTTCAGCTCCCCTCGCTATACATCAATCATGGCTATTCCAGTTGCCAAGAATGGTCTACTTAGTATGATGGGTATCTCCCCGTCTTCCTCCATATCCAACACTATAAAATCAGCTGGAAAGATGAACTTGTCCACCTTAGCTAGTACATCTTCTATCACCCCCCTTGGATGCTTTAATGATCTATCTGCTAGTTGAAGAGTAATAGTTGTAGGTCGAGCTTCACCTAATCCCAGTCGTCTGAATATGGATAAGGGCATGAGATTGATGTTGGCTCCCAAGTAGCATAAGGCTCTCTCAAAAATTGCATTCCCTATCTTGCATGGGATTGTAAAGCTGCCTGGATCATTCAGTTTCTACGGTAGCTTCCTTTGAAGAATAGTGTTGCACTCCTCTGCAAGGGCTACTGTCTCATAATATGATAATCTTCTATTCTTTGACAATATATCATTCATAAATTTCACATAGCTGGGGCATTTGTTCTAATGCATCTACAGAAGGAATATTGATGTGCAGTTTTTTGAATACTTCCATAACCTTGGTAAATTGATTATCCAGCTTATTCTTGTTTAATCGTTGTGGATATGAGATATGAGGAGTGGGTTCATCCATCTTTGACTGTTTCCCATTCTCTTTCTTCTCCTACTTTTTATCTACCTGCTTCTTCTCTTGGGACTACTCACCTTCTAGTTGTTCTTCCTGCCTTATCTGATATTTTGTTTCATTCTCTACTTCTACCACTACTAGTGGCGGTCTCGGTGCTACGAATTCTCTACTACTTCTCAAAGTGATATCCTTCACATGCTCTTTCCTTTCTCTTCTTGGATTCACCTCTACATTGCTAGGTAGTGAACCTTGTTGCCTTTTAGTTAACAAGGTGGCCATTTGCCCATTTGCACCTCCAAATTCCTCAATTGTGCTGCCTGATTATGTAGTTGGGTTGAATGATTCTGAATATTAGCCTTAGTTTCATCCATGAAGGCCTTATGAGAAGTGAGCATCTGAGCAAGTGCTTCTTCCAAATCTACCTTCTTTTCCTATGGTTGTTTGTTCCCTTGGGGTGGCAACATATTATTTTGATTATTTCTCCATCCATAGTTTTGATTATTCCGCCATCCCCGCCCTTGGTTCTGGAAACTATTCATCCATATGAGTTATGTTGTTGTTGGTTATATCTAACCACAAATTGTGCATGCTCATGTCGATACATCACGACTAAAATTATCTTGTTTGTTCATTTGAATGGCATTCACTTGCCTTGTTGTTTTTGTAGGTACATTTAGTGAGCAAGAGACTTGTTGTAGGTGTTAAACACGTCTAAATCTGTGCCTCCAATCTTCTTCCTTACTACTAACTTGTCCTTGGGCCATTGATTACTGTTTGTTGCCATGTCCTCTAAGCTATCGGAGGCCTGATCTGTGGTATTCTTCATCAATGCACTCCTAGCTGAAGCATTTATAATTGTCCGAGTGGGATCACTTAGTCCGTTATAGAACGTATGCACTTGCATCCACCTAGTCAACCTGTGGTGCAGACATCTCCTCAATAACTCATGGAACCTCTCCCAAGCTTTAGTTAAATTCTCTCTTTCCATTTGTCTGAAGGTATTAATCTCTACACACCGGTTAATGCTGATTTTTAATGGGAAAGAACTTGGTAAAGCTTCATTACACCAAGCATTCCATGAAGTGATGAGTCAGGTGGTTGGCTTGTCTGACCAATGCTTAACTTGTCACTCGGTGTGAAAAGAAACGACAACAACGAGCTTACGTTTGTCACTCCATTATATTTGATCGTGTCGCATACCTCTATGAAATTGGTTAAATGTGTATTTGGGTTCTCACTTGCTAACTCGTGAAATTTAATATTTTGAAGCATCTGAAGAGTCACTAGCTTCTACTCAAAATTATTGGCTTCATTAGGTGGTCTTCTTATAGTAGACTGAACAATTGTTGGTGGTAGAACAAACTCCTAAAGCAACATATTTGGGTCATATGGTTGTATAAATGGTATGGGGGCATTGTTCCTACCATTATTTCCATTGTTTCCCCCTTATGGCTCATTCCGCTCATGACCTTGATTCTTCTCTTCCTGATTCTGCATGGTTGCTGGATGTCTTACTTGTGCTTCTTCTTGCTCTCTACGTAGTCTATTTAATGTTCTCTGGTACAGGGATTGAATGAACTAAGCTTATATCGGCCAGATCTTCACATGCGTGTAGATTAACTCACAGAGCCTGAACAAACAAGGAAGTAAAGAACCCAGTCGCCAAGCAACAACGTGAATAGCAAGATGAATAGAGAAAAGAATGGTGAAAGTAATAATATCTAGTCTTGTTACATTGTCAATATCAACATAAATACTTCTCCTAGGCAACGAAGCCAAAAACTTGACGGGCTAAAATAGGTATGTAAAGTGATGTGAAAATATAAGCTTGTTTGAGCAAGTATACGCGTCGAGTTTAAGTAGTCTGATAGGTGTCAGTATGATCCACGAGAAAGTGTGTTAGTGCGAACTAACGTCTTAAATATTATGGGACCTAGAATATTAATGGTACAATTAAAGAAAAATTAATCCTAAATTGTTTACTAAACCAATTAATGAAAACTAGGGTTTTGTCTTCACCTGCTACACTCAATGGATTTGCAACCTAGATAGATTATTCATTCAATATACCAATAAACTCACGTTGGCGGGTTGATCATGCATACGAGATATTCTATCTTGAGCAATAACTGTCTATGTCGCCGGTAGGGTATATTACATTTATGCCTCAACCCTGGACTCCGAAACGTGTAAATGCCCAAACCCTAAGTGCCACACTTAGAACTAAGATATCTCTATTCACTAATTGACCAGGTGTTGCTTTAATCATATCCTTGGATGTCATCATCCCTCGGTCTCAGACTCCCAACAAGAACATGACAATGCTGGCCAGATACCGCCATGTAAATAAAGTACAGAAATAGAGCAAGCAAGGATGAAATGAATATATATATATATATTAGACAAAAACAAAATTAACAATCAATCCATTAGAGCATAGCAAGGCCACGTCAAAACCCTATAAATAAAACTAGAACATAATGAAAATTAGTACAACCATAAGAGTCAAAATCATGAAGTGTTTAGAGAAAGGAATAAAAAGAAAACTAAAGTGCACATGATACTTCAATCCAAGCACTCCGTCGTCTCATTCCTCTGATCCCAAACCTTTGTGCTCTAGAACCCCCCCTATGTCAACCTCTCTTTTCTCCTCTCCTTATTTTCTTTTTATATCGTCTCTTGAAATTCCGCCCATAATCACACGAACTAGGCTGGGCTTTCCTCGACCCGTTGTAGCGAGCGTGTCGCTCACTATAGTGAGCTCGTCTTCCGTTGCGGCGAGTAACTGCTAATATGCTAAAATATCCTTCTCTGGACGTTGCGGTGGTGCTCCGCAGTTCACCTCACCGTACAGCGATTACCTCTGCTTGCGATGTACTTTGACAAATATTCCCTCTTGTCTTGATTGTCCTTTTTTGCCATGAAGCACTCCCTCTGACAAAACCATGAAATACCTGAAAATACACTTGGAAACAATGAGAAAAGCTTATAAATGGCAAGAGAAACATATGCAAATTATAATACTTTATATCTCTCATGAGGGAGAGAGGCTACCGCCGGCTAAGAGTTGAGTCTGATTTTGACGATGGTCCTAACATGGGTAGAGGAACATGAGTCAATAGTGCATTGGCACTGGAACCTTTTACATTAGTGCAAGCTTAGCATCCTCCAACATAAACACGAAGCAAAGGGGGATCAAGTAAATAAAGACCAATATAATCTACTTTGGCACCATTACAATGGCATGTTATTAAGTATTATCTACACGGAGTCTAAAGGGTTACTAGGACTTAAATTTTTTTTTTTTTTTAAACAACGAGGGGTTATGTTTTTGGCAATTCTTAATATAAAATCATCAATTTACATATTTTTATATTAAAATCAAGTATATAGGCTTTGATCCGATTTATTATACTATTAATTTGGATATTGTTTCATAATACATGATTTATAAACGAATTTAATTATGTATTTTTATCATTATATTATTAGTTTGTACCAATAAAGTTATTTTTATTTAGAAACAAAAGATAAATTAATAGAGGGTAGAGACATGCTAAAAAAATAATTTTGGTACAAAATCAAATTCCACTTATAAGTTAAAATTTTAATTTAGTGAATGAAAGTGATATTTTTATTATTTTTTTTTCTAAAAATAATTTACTGTGAAATTTGATTTTTTCTAAAATACACGTGGTACATAATGTTAGTTTATTTTCATTTTTTAATGAATGTCACAGTTCAAGGTAATTTATAAAATCTAACTCTTGTAATTGGTCTTAAAATTGAGACGAAACATTAGAAAAACATTTTATGACCATACCTTCAAATTCATTGTTTTTTAAATTGACATTAAAATTAAATAATTTTAAATTTTAAATATTTAATTAGTTTTAATTACACTCTACAGTTTTTCCTATAATTTTGAATACTGATTAGAAAATCATTTCCCTTTAACATACATATATATATATATATATATATATATATATATATGCATTTCCCTAGTTTTTTGTGTATTTTAAGAATCAAACACAAACTTTAAAGTAATTACTAAACAAATGAAGTGATTTTTAATACATTGAATATTTTGTTATTAAAAATATATTTTTAAAAGTTTATATTTTAATATTAAGGGGTTGTTTGTTTTTTGATTTTTTGCTGAAAGCTAGCATTCAACTATTTGTTTTTTAAAAATTTTACAACTTATTGCTGAAATTTTTAAAAAAAGTTCTAAATATAAAAAGTAAAAATATTTGGTTTTTTACATTTGAAAAAATCATTTCCGCTAAACAAATTCGGCAATTCTTATGAAGGAGGATAACAATGGCTCATTTCTTAAGGATGACAATGGGGATTTAAGGCAGGCGACTCATTCCTATCTCGGTCAGTTTATTTATTTTAATTAAAACTTGTCGAATTTTAAAATTAAGCAGGACGGGTTCTTGAAGGACAAAGGGTCTCGAATCGTAGTTTACGTTTGATTTTTGTTTTTATTTAATTTTTATTATATTAAAATTAATATAATAAAAAATAAAAAAATATTACAATTTTATAAATTATTTGATAAAATATTATTATTATTATTATTATTATTTATATTAAAGTATAAAATAAAAATCTTTTTAAAATATAATCGGAGAAATAATAATAAATAAGACCCGTTCGGGTTTAGAAAATAATCATGAAATAAGTTAAGGGCGATTACATTAAATGAAACAATCTCTTATTAAGGCGAGACATGGCGATAACTCAAAATAACGATCAGTTGTAAGTAAATACTTAACTGCCGATGTTAAAAAACAAGCTTGATTTAATCTTAATATTATTAAGAATTGTTGATATTAGTAAAAAATTATATTCGACATTAAGTAAAAAAATAAACGTCACCTAAGTATAACTATTAATACATTTATTTTAACTGTACATATATTATTATTTGAATAATTATTAATTGTATTATATTTAATCATAAAATATTATTAATTGTAACATATATAGTATAACTATATATAATATAAAACAATATATTATTTATTTGCGCTTGAAATTTCACGAGCAAACAAGGGAACGTTGTAGTTCACCATTTTCAAACTTGAGGCCATCCCACGTCGACGATGAATGGAAATAAGAGGAGGTTTTAGGCGTTTAGTTAAATGAAAAAATTTTATTTCTATCGAAATTCGAATATAGAAAATTTTGATAATATTCTGTCTTTGGTTGCGTTTTTCGAAAATGGTTTAATCTTGAATTGATTAAGAAAATCGTTTTCGTTTTAATAAATTTGGTTGATTTGGTTGTTAATTAAAGCAGAAAGCAACTGCGCGTTTTTCGATTCGTATATAAAATGTTGAAAATAGTGAATTAAATTCTTTGTTTTGAAATTTGTTTCGTCTTTATTCTGTAGCTAGCAGCGTTTCGCGTTTCGAAAAATTTGAATAGAGAAAAGCAGAGAAAATTTTATATACTATGTTAAAGTCGATTGAATGCTAAAATGCGTATTTGAAGTGCCAGGACATCGGCGTCCGCGGATCGACATTATTTATGGAGTGATTTTTGCAAGAAAAGTACTACGACTTTAGTTATTTAATATTGATATATTTGATTGATCAAATCTGTTTTGTTTATATAAATCGTTCTTAAAAAAATAAAATATTGTAACAAGACGATGAATAACATCACGCCATAACAAGTTGATGATAAATCAAATATCATAATAAAATAACGATAAACCAAACATCGATAAGATTATGACAACACAAAAAACAAGATAAAAAGCTAAATATTTATGAAATAACTATTTTATTAAAGAAGAAAATGAAATAAAAAAATGCAGATAAGTTATTTCAGGTTAAGAATAATAAAAAATTCACCCCTTTTTTACTTGATAAAAATAGGCCAGAAGAGAACAAGATTATTTATGACTTTGTTTGGAAATCATAAAATGTAAAGAAAAGATAATGGAGAAGAAAATGTAGAGAAAAAGATGAAGAAAATAAATTTGGGAGGAAAATAAAAAATAAATTTAAGTTTGATAAATTGATTCTATATGGTTATTAAAACACGTTTTAGTTTAAAAAAACACGTTTTATTCGTTTAGCTATATTTCAACATTTCAAAAGAAAAAAAAACATTAAGATATAAGGAAAGAAGGGGTTTCGAGTTCCATTCCCAATATAAACAATTTATTATATTATAAGTTGTAACTATTAACTGTTAAGAAAAAAACTTTCGGTTCTAAGCAGAGCCTTTATGTTTCTAAAGCAGGAAAATGATAACATTTTACATTATTTGATTTTTCGTAGTTTTTTTTTTTTTGTCGTTAATGGCTTAGATGATGTTTTTTTTTTATTTAATATTGAATATAATTTTTTTTAAGTTTAATGTTGAATAGTACTTAATATAATTAAGTTTTAAGTTGTTTATTTTTTAATATTGGATAATAAGTAGGAATGACAGTGATGAGGCAATTAACGGGTTTAAGCCTCGATTTCATTTCTTACTTGAGACAGTTTTAGTTTAAGCGTAATCAGAGTTTTTAATGGGTTTGAATTTGTTTTACTCGAATCAGAGACGAGTTCGAGCGGATTCGGTGTCGTTCTCATAAATCTAGATTATATTTTAAAATATTTTTTATATTATTTTATTTTATACTTTAATAATAATAATAATAATAATAATAATAATAATAATAATAATAGTGTTTTTTAATAAATAATTTATAAAAATTCATAATATTTTATTTTTTTGTAAGGAAATATATATTAATTTTAATATAATAAAAATAAAAAAGCAAATATTAAAAAATAAAAAATAAGCAATCGAAATAGCAGAGTAAATTTGGAATGAGTTTAGGAGCTTTCGTCGTCTCGTTTAATTTTTTAAATGAGAATGATTTGAGGAATTGAAAAAAAATCGCAATAGAGTCGGGATAAATGCACTGTCGGCCAATCAGCGTTAATAAATGCTTTAAGTGAGTGTTGCTCTTTTCTTGTTAAACAAAGGGGATAAAGTTTTCTTGTTTTTATGAGAAAAATGGCATTTTTCTGAATAGAAAAAGTAAATAATTTCTTTTATATTGGCTTTTATTACGAATATACTTTCAAATCGTTAAATCAACAAAATAATACGTATTATGATTTTGTTATTTGGAAATTTCCCACTCAAACTTCGAATTTTGAGTTAGTTTTTTTTTCTGATTGCATCAAAACTTCGGGAAGACAAGTGTATTTCGAAGGATATCTCTTTAATTTCAACAAAATCGCAAACAATCCTAACATGTTTCGAAAAGTATCTCTTTAATTTCTCCAAAATCTTAAAAGTAGGTCTGCAATCTGAAGGAGATTTTGATTTCAGCTAATCTCATCAGGCATATGACAGATGTTTAGAATTTTTGTTTTGAAAAAAGCAACGGTCAGTTCTCAACTACTTACAAAAAGCTGCCAAGCAGGAAATTGAGAAGAGGTTGTGAGGGAAAACTGAAAAGGCCCATAAATGCCTCTAACTTTTAACTTCTAACTTCATATCGTAAGTGTAATTTTGTCATTGTCTATTCATGTAAATAATGTTTAGTTTGATAACTTATCTATATTTATGCACCTTTTACCGGGGCTGTGAGTTAGGAGGAAGAAGAGGGCAGAATGGAGACTTCACATTCTTATTTTTACTTCAGAAAAAAGTAAAAAAAGGATGGGACTTGTAGGACAATAATAAAACTGGAGGGTGCTTACAACTCCGGTGAAGAAGGAGAAATAATGAGCAAGAGACCGCCGCCCGATCCCGTGGCGGTGCTGAGGGGTCACCGCGCTTCTGTCTCCGACGTCTGTTTTCATCCCTCCAATCCTATACTATTCACAGGGTATATATTCATTTTTTATTCAATTTCTCAAAATATTTTTTGATATTTACCATTTTTATTTATACTCTGTAGTTCCTCTGACGGTGAGTTGCGGATTTGGGATGCAATACAGCACCGGACGATTTCATCCTCCTGGTATTCGTTTCAACCTCGTCCTCTCTTTTCTTCTTCCTTGAATTTTTATCCTGACTACGGTGTGAACTGATGAGTGGCGTGAATACTTCGATTACAGGGTGCACAGCGCGGCACACGGCGTTGTCTGTGTTGCTGCTAGTCCTTTAATTGGAGACAACAAACTTGTCAGGTGATTTCTTGATCATTTTGTGTGAATAGGATTTTGATTTCAGAACCCCATTTTAGTATTATTATTAGACTTCCAGAATTCATCGCCCTCTTTTTTTTCTTTTCCGGGAATTAAAAATCATGATTATTATGAATAATTCTTGAATGGTATGTTCTTATGGAATGATCTTCAATGTTATTTTCTTGTAAGCAAATTGACTGCTATGTTTCGAAGTATTCAGGTTGTGAAACATTCTTGAAATTTAAAATTTCTTACTATGCACTAGCTGAGATTTGATGCTTGCTCTGCCACAAATTTGAATTGAAATGTTTTAAGTCAGCTAATGCATTTTATTTTCTGATCGCGTAGCCAGGGTAGGGATGGAACCGTCAAGTACTGGGACATCAAGGATGGAGGACTGTCAAGGTAGTCACTATTATTAATTAATTAGGCCTCTGGTCATTAACATCTGGGTATGACTTATGACATGCTTTCATATGTTTAAAGGATAATTGTGATGGTTCCTTCCAATATAATCTGAGTCAGTTTGATTACCAAATTTGCTAGTACTAGGTTTACTGGTTGTCATAAAAGCTGAAGATGTCCCTTTTTCGTACAATAGATTGAAACACTCTATCATTAGCTCCCTTTTGTATCGTGCTGGGATAATACCAAACGTGGATACTTCTTTTGTTAGAACTCATTCGAGTTTGTATATGTCAAGTTTTAGGAGCTAGGCTCTTGTTGGGGCGGTCTGTTTTTTGCTTGCCCCTTTCTTTTTTGTATAGGCCAGCGGCCTCCCTTAATTTACTCCCTGTAGACATCGGGTTTGCCTTTTTGGCTCTTCTGTTTTTTAATGAAGTTTGTTGTTTGCCTATAAAAAAAAAGAAGCTTGGCAATCCTGCCTGCTTGCCTAATATACTTCATCAGCATGCTGGAGCATTGAGAAAATGAATGCATTTGAGGACATGTCTAACTATTAATAATGAGCATGTGATTGGAATAACTGTTCATTACGGTGGTAGAGGTCCTTTCAATTCAGCATGCCTGAATGTTAAAAATCTAGGTTGAAAGGTGAATTTCTTGTTGCTACTATTAGTTTTTTAAGAATATACATCAATGTCATATATTTTTCTTTTTTTGACAGGAAAAAATGATATGTATAGTAACAGAGCCTAAGCAAAAGGCACAGTAAGGATAAACAATGTTATAAAATATGTCAATGCTAGATCTTGTGCTGGGAAAATTTGCAATTATCATGTGGAGCTTTAATGGTTAAAGAATTTCCTGTAAATAGAGATTGTATGGTGGTGGTGGGAGATTGGGAATGAGAACTGTTGCTACCAGGAGGGTTCTCATAAAAGGTCCTAACCTCTGATGAAACCAAGGAAGAACTTTTTTTCACATACTTAGTGAATTCCATAAAATATAAAAATACTTTTGAATATCCAAATATGGTTTGATGGAAATTCTTGGATTTTTTTTTTTAATGGAGACAGTATCTTGATGTTTTGAATGGCTATTGAAAACCTTTTAAGTTTCATATGATGCATTTGGCGTTGCCTGATGTTTTGAAGAATTAGGTAAATGTATTTTTTTGGGTCCACATTAGGACTTGAACCTGTAACCTCACCTCAATCCATTACCGCTTGACTCAAGCCTCAAGGGCTTAAGAATCAATTTTTTAGTACATTATGTTTCTAAGAAACATTTATTAGAAATTCTTTAGTCTCCAATTCTTTTTGAATGATGTCTAAAAGGCATGTTATGAAATCGTTATTTTGTGCAATATTGAGTGCACTCGTTACTTGCTAGGTGGATTTTGGATGTGGGTTGGAATTCTACATGCCAAATTTTTTGTTTGCTAGAAGTTAATAGCATAATCAAACCATCGATCTCCCTCACATGATGTATCGTCTCCTATACTCTTTAAAAAAGAGAAAGCTGATGATTCCAAAAAGTAGATGGCTAGAGATCTAGAGTGGATATTCTGCATGAGTTGCATAGAACAGTTTACATGATTAGCATCATTGAGTCACTTAACTTTGTAAACTTTCTTTTGGGTGTGATTTAGTTCATGGTAAAGATTCATTGTCAGTACTAGTTAACTTATGTTTAAGTGATATTCCTTACAAATTTTAATGCATCTGGTGCTTTTTAGCCTGACTATCAATTTTGACAACAGGTCTCCTTCTCTTACAATCAAAACGAATTCTTACCACTTTTGCAAGCTTTCCTTAATGAAGAAGCCTTGTGCCAGTGCAAGGCAAGCTGAAGGGCTTAAGCATTATCATGACATGGATTTCAAGGGCACAGTTGATGCTGAAATGATGAGTGATAGCAGTGGAAAGGCTCAAGAAAATTTAATAGAGTGTTCTGGTAAGCTCAAAGGTTTACTTAGAGTAAGTTTTAAGCGTAGAAATTCTTATGTATCTTTATGTTAAATAAAAATCTTTATCTTGAGAATTTAATGTCAAGGTTTTGCTTGAATGATTGCAATTCATGTCAAGATTAAAGTTCTCACAACTAGCATGTGACCATGGAAGAAACAAGGTTGAAGAAGAGTTCTCTTGATGCAAGTTGCTTGTTTGGTGTGGAATCGAAGGCCTTTGAGATATTTTTGGAGCCTTTAAATGGTAATATAGCAGGGGAGGATTGTAGAGAGGAGTTGGGGTTTTTCCTCTTAGATTGGATTTAGGCAAAGGGGGACTTGGTTGCTTAAGATGGTGAAAGACTGGTATGAAGGGAAGTGTTGGAGCCGTTCACAGGGGTTTGGAATGCCTCCTTTGCAAAGGTGTTGAACAAAGATAAGAGGGAGTCAAGCAATAGAGTGTGGATTGATAGGGGAGGTTTTAAGTAACTTGGGGCTTCTTTAGAGGTGTCTGGTGGGAAGGTGTGATGGTTCTTCAAATGGAGTGCCAACTTTTGATGCATTGATTTTGTGGGCAATCTTAGGGATTGAAAGGGGATTTGAATATGCATTTGTTGGGAGACAATTTCATTTATTTGAGTTTAAAATTGTTTTTGAGGTTGAAAGAGTATTGTCTTTGGGGGTTAGCTTGTTTGAGGGGAGAAGATTGTAGTTAGATTGGTTGGATTTGGATGTTGGGTTGCCTTAGAGAAGGCGCTTTTGTCAATGCAGTATGGGTGAGGGTGTTGGGTCTTCTATTGCATTGGTGGGTGGGGAAAGAGTTCTTTAGAAAGGTGGGCATCTTATGGAGATTTTGTAAGGATATAAATTGATAGAGACCAAGGAGAGGTGTCAAATTGGTTAATGGTAGGGGACATAGTTGGCTTTGTTGTATGTTTGTGGTGGTAACTTTTGTTGATAGCAATTTCTAAGAGCAGTTGTAGAAATCGAGAGGTTATGATGGCATGGAGGGATGTTCCATGCATGAAGGGAGACATGGAGTGAAGTCTTGCAAGTAGAGATGACCGTGCAACAAACTTTGGAGATTTGGTCTCTTTGCTCATGGAGGAGCACGAACAGTCAAAGTTGGTTAGTGTTGAGTGCCAGAATTTGACTACTTCCTTTGTTTGACTATTTCCTTTCTTGTATATTATTTTCTTCCTTTGTATATAAATAGGTATGACCTATATTGTATATTACACACTCATTCAATAAGAAAATTATTCTTTTCTCCTATTCTTTCACATGGTATCAGAGCTTGGTTTGATGGGAGGTCTTGGGTTCGAGTCATCTCTCTGCAATTTAAATCCCCATTTGTTTATTTGAAAATCCATAAAGGACTCTGTTTAGTTTGTTTGACTCTTCGCGTGCGGGTAAGGGGCCACATGTGGGGGAGGGTGTTTAAGAGCATGATATTCATATTAAACCCAAATCCTACAAGCTTGAGCTTTTAGGAGAGTTGGTCGTTTAATAGTTAGTAACTTTGATGGGATGAGTTTTGGCTTCCTTGTGGTCCTTGCCCACAGGAGCCTATTTGAATGGATGCAGAGGAGGCCCCTTTCTTCTTGACCTAAAGTCCCCTCTTTATGTTTGTCTAACAGAAACTAGGTTGACATTCTTAAGTTCCCAAGAAGGGCATTTGAGGAGTCCTAGCATTGGTGATGTTTCTTCCTCATTGGAGTTCTTTGTCGATCCCCTCCTAGAGGTGGCGATTTAAGGTTTTCCAGGATGGGTCTCTAGGGTGAATGAAGCCATCTGAGCTGAAGTGGTTGGCTTTGAAGCTACGTCCACCTCTTAGCCTCCTTAATTGTTGGGTCTTCTGGTTTAGATGTTGGGTACACAAGTAACTTATCAAAAAAGATGTTGGGTACACAAATAAGGCAAGGGCTGCGCCTCCCTTGGGAACTTTTCCTTCTGGCTCTTAGTTGCTTCAAGTGTTGCTCTAAGATGGAAGGTTGTTGGACCTTATTATGAGTGAAGAGAAGGGCCCTTTTGGTTAGGAGTTGGAGGGTAACAAATCCTTGGTGGCTTGTTTCTGGTTAAGAGGGGGAAGAACTTAGTTTTGCATGTCTTCCCAGTAAGTTTGCCATTTTCAACTGTTATTTGTAGTTGCTAGTGGAGTGGTTTAAAAATGAAATTGCCTCCCTTTCAGGAACATGAAGGTAAGAAAAGGACAGAGGGTCAAGGTTTCAAGGGGAAGTTAGGAATTTTTGTCTGCTTGTTTGGAGAGGGAAATGCAAAATTTTAATATTAGTGAATTGCAAGTGCTCTTCTCTCTCAATCAAGGGAAACGGCAGAAGCAATGGGGTTTCCGTTCTCTCTCTTTGAGGTCATTGCCTTCACTCACAACTTGGTTGATAGTTTTTGTTTCAGAAGGGCTTTGGGGTGGCTTCTTATTCATCCTAGGATTAAGACAATTTTATAGAGTGTTGGGGTGGGATGCTATTTGGGTGGTTACTCTACCCTTTTCTCTCTTCCTAGCCATTAGGCCTTTCTTGTATGCTTTGCTGTGCCTTTTTCTAGTGCTATTGAATATGTTCTCCTATTTACCTATAAAAAAACTCAGGGTTTGTGAGTTTCTATGTTATGGACTTTGAGTTACATGTGATGTTTCTAATATTTGAATATGTAGTAGGATGGTGTGTGATTGGAGTAGCATTGCAGAATCAGAATATTCTGATAGGGTACTATTATCAGAAGGTCTTCTGTTAGTTGCTAGGGTCTTGCTTTGAGAAAAGAAGCTTTTTTTTTTCTTGAAGTTATGACAGTTGGGCTCATTGACCTTTTTATCACGAGTAAATGGCTGTGGTATGTGGTATGCTATGGGATGATAATTTGGAAATAAACATTTATATCCTTGAAAGTTGCAATTTTACCTTGGAACTAGTAACAATACCTTACTTGTGGTATGTGGTATGCTATGGGATGATAATTTGGAAATAAACATTTATATACTTGAAAGTTGCAATTTTACCTTGGAACTGGTAACAACTAACAAACAATACCTTACTGGATTGTGATATTACCTTGTTCTATGCATTCATCATGCTGGTTGCTCAGCTCCACAGTTGTTTTGAGTCTTTATCATTTAGCTAATAGATAATTTAGAAGAAAGTGCAGCGATATTTATCTTTTATTTCTATTTTCTGAAATCAGATGTAGCGCATGCTGAAGGGCCAAAATATGTGGCAATAGCAGGGGAGCAGTCTTCTGAGGTTAGTACACTGCACTTAAGGTCTTTATTGTTATTTTTATTGTGTGTGTTTTTTTCCACACTATTTATTTGCAATATTATATATTGATTTGTGAAGGTTGAGATTTGGGATCTAAATACTGCAGAAAGAATTGCCCAATTACCTCAAAAGTGCATTGGTGGATCCTCAAATTATTGTACAAAATCAAGAGGTCCGATTCTGATATTTATCACTTCTTGACTTTTGATGGATGAATTTTTTCCCCTAATTTGGGTATTGTGGTGTAATGCTTGAGGATCGTAGGATATAGTGTTGTCTCAGGAACTCATAATTTAAAGATTTCTTAGGCTTTGAAGAATGCAAAACTAGAAATTTAATGCCTATTTCAGAAGTATGGAAGGCCCCTTCAAGATTTCACAAACTTTGCCCTTAGATGATTCTTTTAGTTGTTTCGGTTAATCTGTCTATCTGTTGCAATTGGTCTGTTATGAATATTTATGAAGTCTAAGAATCAATAAGCCACAACTGCCCTTATCCATGTTTGCTTGCAGTATAATGCACGAGGATATCAGGATATGGTTTTTGTCTTTGAAAATGCGTAGTATAATGATTCCATAAGCTTTGAATGATGTAACACTAGAAACTGAGTACTCCCACTTTAGAAATCAGAAAGCTTCCTGAAGATTTCACAACCTTTGCTCTTGGGTTATTCTATCAGCTGTTACAGTTAAACTGTGTTTGTACATTTTATTTTCATTGGATTAGTTATGATCTAGATTATTTAACTTATCATACCTTTTCAGGCTTTAGTTTGATGCATACCTAATTGTTTCTTACCAGGAATGTGCATGGCTGTTCAGGCATTTTTACCATCTGAATCACAGGGTTTCCTAAATGTTTTGAGTGGGTTTGTCCCTTTCTTTTGCACTTTACCTCTGTCAGTTCTACTTTTGTTGATTGTAACATTGTACTGAAGACCTTAGTAAAAAAAAAAGGAAGTTTAGGCCTACTATTTGAATATTCAGTCTGATAAAAAAACTATTTGAATATTCAGCTTATGTTGAGTTTCAGTCGAATCTTGTCCACCGAGCGGTTACCTTCCTCAATATATGCTTTTTTTTTTTTTTAATCAGAAACGAAAAATAATATATCAAAAGAAGATAAGATTACAAAGGAAGGAAGAGGTTTCCTTTCTACAGTACAAGAACTTTCAAATCCAAAGCTATGGCGAAAAATTACACACTACTGCCCAATCTAACTGTAAAACTGAAAGAGGAACCCCTTGAAAGGCCTTGGTACACGAAACCCACAAAGATGAATAAAAGTAAAATAGATCCCACACCTCCCTTTCAATTCTCTATTTGTTTTCAAAAATTCTTGCATTTCTCTCTTGCCAAACAAACCATACCAAAGAGAGACATGCAATCTTCCATAAAGTTTTGCCTCTAGAGGAATTTCTAAATCCTTTAAAAGCAGTAAACGGATGTACATCTTTCAAATGGAGAAACACGCTATTCTTGATAGAGTCGAAGAGTTTATTGCCATAACCACGTAGTGAAGAATGATGAAGAAAAGGTGATCAATGGACTCTCCCATCTCCTCTGTAGAGGACCTGCTTTGGGGATTGAGGAATCTATGGTCATCTCGATTGTAGCAAATCATTGGTGTTTACACCTTTACATGAGCTGACAAGCAAAGGCCTTAACCTTTGAAGGGGCTTTTGAAGTCCATATAAATTTAGTTGGGCGAAACAAAAGGGGAGTAGGAGGCATTGATAAAGCCAAGAAAAAAGATTTGATAGTAAACACACATGTGGATGACAAAGACCAACCTCCTGAATTTGCTGTAGAAGGGGATAGATGCATAGAACCAAGAGAAAGCAAAAGCTTCTGGAAGTGTTCGATTTAAAGTATCTCTGAATTGCGCGAAAATTTAGGTTCAAGGTGGAAGGGAGGAGAAAGAGCCGAAATCCTTTGAAATGGTCAAATTTCTCGGAAGGAATGACTCTGTCTGGATCCACGAGTATTGTACACAGTGGTTGATCACCCAACCATAAATCTTCCCAAAATCTAATTTTCTCCCCATTCCCCACCACAAGATGAGTATGATGAATGAATAAATGAAAATTTTGAGCTATAGCTTTTTAAGGACATTTGTGAGACCATCGAACCACCATATTGGGTGTTCCATAAATACTGGCTATAACCTCATGCCAAAGTTCACTACTTTCTCTAGGAAACCTTCATAGCCATTTTCCCAAGAGTGCACGGTTTCTCAAGGATTTCTTCCCAAAACCTAGACCTTCTTGCTCCTTTGATCTACACCTGACCTCCGACTTAAGGCAATCCTTCTTACTACCTGTTTAGGACAAAGGAAGTGTTAGATATTATCTGATCTTTTCCTTTATTGTCTTCTTGTGTGAGTCTTATGAGTGTGTATATATATAAATTGATATGTAATGTAGAGACTTGACTATTTTACGTGGAAATAATAAAATTGAGGATTATCTATTTTTCTCTTTCTTCACATGGTAGCCGAGCGAGGAAAACCTAATTTGTTTTTCGAGAATCGTGTTTCGTCGATCTCGCCTACCTTGCCGGATCTCCCTTCGCGCCGCGTGCCGGCGTGCGAATCCTGTGCCCGTGTGCCCGAATCCTGCATGGCCGTATTTCTTGCCATCCTGCTGCCGTGCGCGTCATGTAAATCGGCGACTTTAGAAGCTCTTCTCTGCCGGAAACCACAATTCAGCGAGGCGGAAGTCTACCTTCGTGCAGCCGCCGCTTGACCCGGCAACCAGCATGCGAACCTTGCCTTTCTCAAACGACTTGTCGTCCGCAGCCGTGGCGTGAAATGCCAGCGATGGCGCATGGCTCCTTCTCCGGTGACGGGACTCCTTTCTGAAGTCGTCGGCGCCGTCTTGGTGTTCTATCCCTCCGGCTGAATGCACCGAGCCTCCTTATCCACCTTTTGGCCCTTTTTGCCTCCGCCACCCTCCGTCAGTCGTCTTCTCTACAGTTTGGGTCCTCTTTTTCTTCATCTTCATTTCCCTGGTAGTGATTTCCAAGCTCCACAGTAGTGATTTCAGCTCCTGTGAAGTGGTCGCCTGCTTATTAGGCTCTCTTGATCGAAGCGTGGTTCGATCTCCCGGTTAAATTGGATATGGCAACTAAAAATTCTATTTTTATACATTATCGAATCTACTATCACATCGGAAAAGATTGATTGGTAGTGAGAATTATCTCTCTGAGTCGAAACACGACTTGGAACTGCGGTTCATGGGACGAGTTATGAGGATCGTCTTATTACCTTGGGAGGATCTTTATACCTAGTGTTGGCCAGTGCATTGGAAGAGAAAATAGATGCCTGACTATGTAGCGTATTATGGCGGTCGGTTGATCAAGAATTTTTATGCGTCTTCGGGCTTCTGAGACATGTTCTAAGTTTTGGGACTCGGTAGCTCTATACACGAATGATATCCAGCGTCTTTATAAGGTGGCTTACGCTTTATTGTTAATATCATGTGAGCGTGGATCTATCCCCAATTATATTGGCGGATTGCCTACTCTTAAGGGAGGTTCGACATTGATCACCTCTTACTAGTAGTTGAGGCTCAATAACGCGAGTTGTGAGTTCTTCATAGTCACTTACTCTCATTGGCCTCGTCCGGATCTTGAGACCCTCAGAGATCAATTCTTGGCGATCCATCGATCCCGAATCCTTAGATGATATGTTTGCTGCCTGCTAAACTTTGCCATCGATAGCCTTTAGATTCTTACGTGTTAGTTTCTCCATACTAACCTTCGGGGAGGCGTAGTGGTACGGTGAGAGACAACGTCCTCATTGCAATGCAATGAACGCGCGCGCTGTGATCGTTGTTGCTCCGATTACATGAGCGGCCTCCCGCGCCTTTACACCATTAGCGATCTTCCGATTACGATTCTCGGCCTTTGGGCTTCAAACTCCACGCACATCTCGGTATTCCCAACCCAGCGATGGTATGATGCACTATCTTCGCTATCAGCGGCCAAGTCGGCTGCGGTATACATTGCCCGAGCGGTAATACCTCTTACTTTTTTTGCGCCTCATACATCTTCTCTTGGACCTTGGATTCTAGACTGCAGTGCCCGATCCTGATATTTACGGTAAAAAGATCTTTCTCTTGTCTTCTTTACTACCCCTGCTTTACTACTTTATTCGTGGTAATGGTTTACCAGCGTAATTTAAGGTATTGGTTCAACTCATCCTCTCCTTTACTACCTCTCACTTCATCCTTTATACTCCACGAGTGTCCTTTAATCTTATTTACATCGGTAAAATCTATAGTACTCTTAAGCCCCATTCCATTATTTTTACGATAAATTTGTATTATATAGGGCCAGAGAAGTGCAGGGAAGGCGATTGGCATCGGACGTGAGTCCGCAGGCCTACATCCTCACCTCATAATAATCTGGGTTTGCGTTTCCATTGATGCTCCATCTCGTCTCTGATCGTGCGGGCGCTAGTCTTTCGGATTCGGAAGATGGTCCCGTTTTTCGGCTGCCGTCGCGCGTGTGAGTCACATCGGCAGAAACATGCTCGGTATCTCGTTCACTTGACGTTTGAATAATCGTGACATCTCGCTGACCTTGTCACCGTGTTGGGGTCCTTGTCGATTTCTGCGTCTGCTGGAGCTTCGGTGTTTGTCACTTTCATTGATGGTATTACCGATGTCTTGGTTATTTGTGGCTAATTTCGGTGAGTTATTTTACATTTTCCGAAAATTTTTATCTTGAAATTCTTACCTAGTTCAATATTTACATTAGTGTGTTGCGTAGTGATAATGCCGAGAATAATTTTTACCGCGCGCTTTATTTCGTTTATGTCCCGACATGGGATCCTTCATCGATCTTCTTGTGCTCATGCTCCTCGACAAAATGGGGTGGTGAGCGTAAGTCGTCGTCTTATTGAGGCATTTCGTCTTTCTCCTCCTCATTTATCGTATTCGCTTCGTTTTTGGGGCCCGCGTTCTTCTGACATTTATTTGATTGTCGTATGCCTCATCGTATTGCATGCTCGATTCCTCATTCCCTTCTTTTCCACGACCTGACCTCTTTATTTCCTTCCTCCTCGTGTTTTAGTTTGTACTTGCTTTGTTCATTCTCACTCCCGGAGACCAGAACTGGCTTTCGGCCCGAAGGCCGCGAAATGCATCTTCCTAGGCTACTCTCGACTTCAGAAGGGTTATCGTTGTTATTCCCCTCAGACTCATTCGATACTTTCTGCCAGCTAATGTCTTGTCGCCGAGGGTTTCGCCTTTGCTCCTCCTCAGGAGTCTCTTCCCTGGATTGCGAAGTCTTACCCTTCTATCATCTCCTGCTTTGGGCTGATGATCATCTTCTCGTCCCCCCTTCGGGTTTATCATCGTCGATCTTTGTTGTTCATTTCCGCCTGTGAGGCCACTGTTGACTCCTTCCTCTCCACCGACTTCTCTGCCGGCTCTGCACGATGCGATGGCTTGCCCATTGCTCTTCGGAAGATGTCGCTCTACTAAGCAAATCTCATCATTTACAATTTTTGAGTTACCATCGCTTATCTTACTTTACTGCGCATTTGTTTCTACTATTTCCTACCCGTTCTCTTCACAAGAACACGATAGGCACTTCCCATCCGGTGTGACGGTTAATGGTAGATGGAAGCGTATCTTCTCCGCGGCACTTGGGATCTTGTTGTTTTGCCGGTTGGTAAGTTTTGATTGGTTGTCGTTGGAGTGCTGCGATTAAGGTTAGTCTGATGGTCGGGTTGATCGCCTTAAGACCAGCAGGTGCTAAAGGATATACTCATGTTTATAGTTCGATTATGGTGACACCTTCCCCAGATTGCCCGTTAGCCTGTCGTCTGCTTCTCTCATGAGCACGCTATGTGTTCTGATTTTAGGTTGGATATTAAAAATCGCCCGCCCGTGGTGATACCAGCCCGAAGTTTATGAATGGAGCTTGACCACGGTTTTGTTGCTCGGGGGTCCCGGTTTTAGTGTGCGAGTTGCGGCTCTGCATATGGCAAACGATCTCACCGAGCATGGTTTGGCCGTTTGTTCCAGATTGTTAAAGGTGGCATGTAGCGGTCTGTGAACCATCAGTTTTTATCATCATAACTCTTAGGCTGGGTGTATTTATACGGTTGTTTATGTGGATGACATCGTCATTACGAGCGATGGGATGGTATTCGACTAAGCGACATCTTTACTAAATCTCGGAGGTCCTAGAATTAAATACATTTTATGTGAGCTTGGTGCATATGACATATATCTTTCCAGGGCGAGAGGAGAATGTTAGATATTGTACAGTCTTTTCCTTTATTGTCTTACTGTATTGTGAGTCCTATGAGTGTGTATATATATAAGTCCAATATGTAATGTAGAGACTTGACTTATTTTTCTGTGGAAATAATAAAATTAGGGATTCTCTATTTTTCTCTCTTCACAGGAAGTTTCTCTGCAAATTCTCAAGTCTTTTAGCTACCAAACCTGGAATCCTAAAAAGGGATAAAAAATAACTAGGAATGTGAGATGAACTGGACTGAATCAAAGTAATTCTCCCCCCAAATGACAAATAGGCCTTTTTCCATCCATCAATATGCACCTTTTCAGCATAGAATCCCAAAAGCCTATCGAGTTTGGATTCCCACCTAAAGGTAAACCCAGATAAGACAATGGCCACTTCATCTCTTGACAATCTAGGGCCAAGGAAATAGTGAAACCATCTCTAAAATTAGTATTAGTGCCTACAAATGGAACTTAGCTTTAGTTTATTTTTCGGACGACACTGCCAAAACTGAAGGATGATCTTGAGATTACGTGCAAAGTTCTACTTGAGGCCTTGAAAAAATGGTGTCATCAGCAAAGTGCAAAATGAACACTTTAGTCCACATATCTTCCAGCTAAGATCCCTCAGTCAAACCCTCTCTTGTGCCACAAGAATGTTTCTACTTGGGTGTCTTGGCATGAAAGAAAGGGGAAAGAGGGACTCGCTACATCTCCAATCATTTAGTGCTTTAATCACCCCTTAACTTCCATTCTGAGATTACAAAACTTGTAGAGGATAAATGACCTCTCTTCAAGATCTCCATTTGAAATTTTAAAACCCTTTCATTCTAAGACATGCCAGCCCCAATCCATGATCATACCTTTTCAAAATGGATTCTAAAGCCGATTCCTTCCTCCCGGATCTCCTCTTTTCATCCACCACTTCATTGATTATTAAAACTGCATCCAAAATTTGCATCCCACTTGGCAAACGCCGAAATTTAGAAATTGTCTCATGGATAACTTTGTGCGACCTCCTTGATAAAACCTTAGCTATTATCTTATAAAGACTTGTAACCAAGCTAATAGGTCTAAAATCCGAAACGTTGTGAGATTGACTCTTCTTTGGCACAAGTGCTATGAAGGTGGCTTTAGTGCTTTGATTTATTATCCCACAACTATTTAACTCTTGAAATACCTTCATTAGATCCTCTTTGATTACATCCCAACACTCTTGATACAATGTCATAGTGAAACCATTAGGACTCGGGCCCTTATCCCTATTAAGTTGAAAGACTGCATAGCACACCTCCTCTTCAAGAAATGGCCTATCCAACCATTCAATACTTTGTGCAGAAATAGGGGACCAATCTAATCCTTCTATCTTCCAAGGATTTCTTTCAAGTTTAGTGTAAGGCCTTCTAAAATATTTCAGAATCTCTTCTGAAATGTCATCACTGCCACTTAGATTCTCTCCATCTTTAGTCATCCAACACTTAATGAATTTCTCTTTCCTCCTTCCATTTGCCACTCTATGAAAGAACTTAGAGTTGCTATCCCATTCTTTGATCCATTTAATCCTAGAACTTTGTCTCCAATGAACTACTTCCTTTAACAAAACATCCCCTAGCTCTTTCTTTCTCAAATTCCTCAAAGCAAAAAGATCTTGAGTTATACTTCCTTCTTGTTCTAACAAATCAATTTTTTCAATGTCCAAAATAATAGCCAATTTCCTTTCCTTCAAGTCTCAATGCATACTTTTGCTGTTTCTTGATGGCCTGCTGTATGGGAGTCTCCCTGTACCTATGTTCCATGTTAAGCATAGGGAGTCTCCCTGCACCCATATCTTACAAAATTCTCATTTTATTTTCATAGGCATCCAGGGATCACACAATCTTAAGAAACGCTTCCTCATGTAATCCATCCTATTCTAGTTTTACCATCAAAGCTTGTCACATTAACTTACTCTGTTTTAAATGTTATATTGTGGTAGTCACTTTTGCCATAGGTTCTTTTTGCTTTTTATTTATTTATTGTTTCTTAGTTCTAATAAATGTCAAGGATTTAAGTTCATGATTTGCTCAAAGACAAACTAGTTTGCTAGTAAAGTCTTTAAGATATAATGGGATGCAGTGGAAACCTGTCAGGTTGGGGAAATTTGTGGGAGCAGGAGAGGATTTTTCCATCATATGGGCTGTTGTAAAGTCTCTAGGACAGCATGAACAATTTTTTTTGTTCTTTTCTCCTTTTTGGGAAGATAGAAGTATGGGTAAGAAAGGAATCGGATGTGAACAGGAAAAAGCTAGAAATTAGATGATATAATACTAGAAAGTTTGAAGAGAGAAAAGTTGAAAATCCTCTAAATTTTTTTGAATAATAGTAATAATAATCTTTTTCTATTACTGTCTGAACTATATTCATATTCACAAAGCCTAAAGGAAATAAAATAATAGCGGAGGGAAACAGGAAATGTAGAGCAACAAGAATTAGAACTTAATCATAAGTTTGATGATTGGAATTCTAATTATGATGTAAACAGAAATTAATCCCCTTGAACTACACTTATAGTGAACTTGAAATAGATGGAGGAGATGAGTAATTCAAATGGACACCTTTCAGTTCGTATATGCCTACCGAGTTGTAAATGAAAGATGTGTGATATCTCAAGCCAAGGAGTTTGATTAATCTTGATGTTAATATCATGATAGGGCATGAAACAGTATGAGAATTGGTAGTGACGAAACTAGTATGGTCCTAGAAATGACAAAATTAATTGGTGTAAGTAGATGTAGGTGTAGAGATTGCTTTAAGCAATCAAGTGTAGTGGCTCTAGCATGGAGTGTCTCACTATATTATGGTAGGGGGATCACATAACTTCATGTTGTACATCTTGCACCCTAACCTTAGAATATGCGCCCGTGTATTCATAGTGTTGAGAATCAAAGAATATTCCATAGATATTCTTTGGTTTATTTCCTACATTTTTTGTACATTATTCTCCTTCCTTTACACTTTATTTTGTTTCATTTTTGTTCCATTATTTTGTATATATATAGGTGTGAACTATACTATGTAATTCACTCATTCAATAAAGAAAAATGTTCTTTTCTTCTATCATTTCACATGGTATTAAAGCCATGAACGGTTCGGGATATGGTTTTGTCTTGTCTTCAATTTCGACAACCCATTTAGTGGCTAGATCTCTTTCTGGCCACTCCACCTTCATCGCAAAAAGCATCGGAACTCTTCGCTGCCTTCAGAATACCTCGTCGCTATTGGAAAATTTACAAGCGAACTTTTCGTCATTGTCTCTCAACTTCCGGTCGCTTGACCACACCATAAGATCACGGGACCCGAGATAAAAATATCGATTTTAGCCAGATGTCGGTATTTGGATTTGCGGATGCTGTTAAGGATATATCGGAGAATATATCTCGGATACTCTCCCGGTATTTATAAATTATTAAAAATTTAAATATATATTCAATTTATATATCAAAATTAGTTTGAAGGTATATGAAATGAAGGCCTTTCATTTCCTTTCCTACCGTCTTGGTTTTCCCCAATTTTTTATAATAATTAATGATAGCAATTAATGATAGAAGACATAAGAATTCCAATCGTCTTTTGATCTTTTCTCTTTTCTGCAAATAATTAATGATTGAAAACATAAGAATTCTCACTTAAATCTCATGATCTTCTCCCTTTTCTACAAATAATTAATGATAAGTAATTATTAAGGAATACATCTGACAAATGATAATTAATTATGGAAAACACTTTTCATTTTCTCTCTCACATCTCTTCATTTACTATTTATTTGCCCTATAACGAGACACTCACCTTAAATATTGTTTTTTTTTTTTTTTTTGAAAAATTTCTGAAAAAACACAAAAAATGGCCGATATATCGGCGATAAATGCGCAATACCGCCGACCATTTTGTGTGTTTAATTTTTCTGGCTTACCGCATTTTTGTGTCAGTTTATTATCGGATATATCATTAAAAATCGATATATAGGCGATATGTGCCGATATTGACCGATTTTTAGATTTTTCGAATAAGCGATTTTAATTTGCAAAATCATGTTGGGATAATAGACACGGAAATATCGGCGATATATCGTTGATATTGTGACCACACAATCAACTGCGAGGACACGATCTATCCTCTTGTAGCAACTTCGGCGTCTGAAGGTCAGCGATGCATCGCCACGTGTGTCATTTCTCTTCGGTAGTATCTCCCACATGCATGGTAGCGTGAGGGCGTGGGCCCATTGTAGTAGCGATGGTCCGCTGCGACCGCGATCGCCGTCTGCGTAATACTTAGCCTCACTTTGGTGTGAAAAATCTTAGTTTTCCCAATTTTCTCTCTGACGATTGGTTTTAGGGCTTTTCTGTCTCCTGAATCTTCTCCCTCTTCTGTTTTCCAACACTCTACGACACATTCAGGCCCTTGGGAATTTTTTGTTACTTAGAAATCTTAGTTTCTTGATTCGAATTAATTTCTATTGATTTCTCGTCTATGGTACGCGAAGGAGCTGTCCTGCCGGAGTTATTCTTCGCCCGATGAGTATAAGGAGTTCCTCCGCTTTTGCACTCACTTTCGGTAGCGAATACGCATTCATTTAAATACATTGCCTAGATCGGTAATGCCTTTGCCCTTTCACATTCATCTGGACACTTGATTCTTGATTCTGGAGCCCTTGATCATATTTCTGGTAGTAAGGATTTTTTTTCTTTCCTTACTATTAGATCACCTTTACCCATGATTACTTTAGTTAATGGATCTCAAACCATGGCTAAAGGAATCGGTTCGACATGTCCTCTTCCTTCCATACCCCTTACTTCTGTCCTTTATGTTCATGATTCTTCTTTTAATATGATTTCTATCAGTAAGTTGACTCGTGACCTTAATTATTTGATTACATTTTCTGATAATTCTGTCACATTGCGAAACCAATCTGAGAAGACGATTGGCATAGGGCGTGAGTTTGAGGCCTCTTTCATCTCGGCTGCCTTCATCTTTGCCTTGCACTTCCATGATTACTCCTCTCCTTATTCATAGTTGCCTTAGTCATCCGAATATTTCCAAGTTTCGGGTAATGGTTCTAATTTTTCTAGTTTGTCATCGATTGGTGTGATGCGTATTAGGCAGGAAATATGCTCGTGTCTGCATTCCTTAGCCTTTGATCATGGGACTAAGTCTCCTTTCGAGCTTGTTCACACTGATGTTTGGGGTCCTCTTGATTTGATGCACTAGGGTTTCGGTACTTTGTTACTTTTATAGGATTATTCGTTGTAACAGCTATTTTGATGAAAACTCAAAAGTGAATTATTCTCTATTTTCAAAAATTCCATCTTTGAAGTCGAACTCAGTTTAATACTTCAATTTGTATCCTCACAGTGATAGTAGCAATGAATGTCTTTTTGGACCATTCTCCTCTTTTTGTCCTCATGAGATTCTTCATCCAGTCCTCTTTGCGGCATGCTTTCAGGAGATGGAGTGGGTGACGAAGCGAGTCATTTAGTTGAAGCAGCTTGCACTCTTCCTGCTCCATGTGGGTTCTCAAACTTTTGGGGATGCTACCTTAGTCGCTTGTTATTTGATCAATCGTATGCCATCATCCGTCTTACATGATAAAATCCTAATTAATTCTTTTTCCAAATAAATCTATAACGCCTTATCTCGTGTGTGTTTGGTTGTGTTTGTTTTGTCCCAGTCATTAACTGCTCTTGGTCGAAACGAGCTTTCGGCCAACCATGAAGATGTCTTCCTCGGTTATTCCCGTCTTCAACGAGGTTATCATTGGTACTCTCTTGATACACTTAGATATTTTTTCTTTGCCGATGTCACATTTTTTGAGAACTCTTCTATGTTCCCTATCAACCACCCTCCCAATTTTGATGTTATATCTTTACCCCTTCTTTATCCTGTCCTGGATACCTCACCTATACCTTCGGTTACTCCACCTCGACCATTGTAGGTTTATACTCGTCGCTTGCGTACTGACATCGGGCCTTTGGATGACTCATCTCCTACGACACCCTCCTCCATGATGCTGGTCTTGTCGTCTCCCGCTGATCTTCCCAATGCCATTCGGAAAGGTACTCGTTCCTCTCGTAACCCTCATCCTATTTATAATTTCTCGACTTATCATCGTTTATCTTCCCGCTTTTCGTATTTGTTTGTCTTGTGCTTTTGTTTATGTTCCTGATACGTGGATGAGGCTTTATCCCATCCGGACTGGAAATATGCTATGGTTGAGGAATTAGTTGCTCTACATTCTAGTGGCACTTGAGACCTGTTTACTTTACCTGCTAGCAAAACATTTGTTGGATGTCGTTGGGTGTATACAATGAAGATTGGCCTCGATGGTTGGTGGATAAGTCTTAAGGCTTTCGATTAAGGGGTACACTGCAGTGCATGATTCGACTCACTATGATACGCTTTTCCTGTCTCCAAAGATTGCCTTTGTTGTCTTCTCTACCCGTAGGCGCTATACGATCTTTGCCTTTAATGTCAGTTAGATAAAAAATGCCTTCTTACATTGCGACCTGGCAGAGGAGGTCTATTTGGAGTAATCACTTGGGTTTGTTGCTCAGGGGGAGTTTGGATTGGTATGCAGGCTACATCGCTCATTATATGGCCTAAAGCAGTCTTCTTGAGCTTGGTTTGACCGGTTTAGTTCCGTGGTTCAGGAGTTTGGTATGACTCGGGCTGACAAATCCCTTTCGGTTTCTATCATCATACGGTTTAAGGCGATGCATTTTTTGATTGTTTATGGATGACATTGTTATCCGCGGGCAATGATCGGGATGGTATTCGAGGTTGAAACGACATCTCTTGACCACTTTCGGACTAAGGACTGAGGCTTCCAGTATTTTTGGGGATTGAGATGGCTCGATCGTCAGTGTTGTTATGAATTAGAAAACGTATGCCTTGGAAATATTAGAAGAGACAAGTGTGCTAGATTGCAAACACATGAACACTCTATTGATCAGAATGTCAACCATTGCCGGGACGGGGGCTTTGTGATTCGGGAGATATGACGACTTGTGGGAAAACTAAACTATCTCACCATGTCCTTGACGGACATTTCCTTTAGATGAGTGTTGTTAGCTGTTCACTGCAATCACCGTGATAGCCAGCACGGGATCTTTGTGATTCGTATCGCCGTTATATAAAGGGAACACGGGCGAGGTGTTTATATAAGCGGTCGCACGGATTGTCGGATATTGTGATGCGGGTAGGCGGAGGTTTACTTGCAGATAGACGCTCCACTTTTGGGTATTGTGTATTTATTGGTGGAAACCTAGTATCCTGGAAGAGTAAGAAACAAGATGTTGTAGCCAAGGTTGAAAATATCGGTTTCGACGAATATATCGATACTTGGATTTTACGGATATATCAGTGGATATTTTTACATGAATATTGATATATCGAAAATTAACAAAAATACTTTGAAATTCATGGAAATATTTTGTAAAAGTGTAAAAATGATATTAATAATCAAATATACGTGAGATTCACATTCTGATAGGCTTTTAAAACCAAAATGAAAGATTGATGTGGCTCCATTGCAACATTTGATGGAGAGGACCATCTTGGTGAAGAGCAAATACTAAATACTTGAGACATGGTGTTCCGGTAATATTGATTATAGGATCAAACATGCCATGCATAAATGTCTTGACTTGTACCCACAACCTCTCTATGAATTGGTAATTCGGGGTTCACCCACATACTCGTTTGAAATCCTTGTTGCATTTGATATGAAATTTGGAATGACATTTGTTCAGCATGAGGATAGTTTAACATTCTATATTCTTCTTCAATGGAAGCTGAAGGATTTGAATAAGGCTGACCATAACTCATTGTGTGAGGACGAAAAATGTTGGCGTCATTGGATGAATCACTGTATTGAGTGCTAATGCTCATGAATTCAAAACTAGCCAAAAATGAATCCTCATTGTGTTGTGTCATCCATCATTGTTGACCTCTATATGACTTTCCAATGACTCCAATACCTGGACTAGTACTCCTAGACTTGTGGTCTTCATCTTGTGTAGCATGTGTGAAATGATCTTCACCAGTGAATGGACTCAAATGGATATTGACTTTGTTGTCGATCCGCAATACCCCCATCATCATTTCCAGTATCACTACCATCATTAGTCTCCTCTCCTCTTGAGCCATTATAACCTGTACTAGACGTATCATGAGCCATTATAACTTTATCTTGAGCGATATGTCAGCCAAAACTAGATCCTACCGTATTGACACTTGAATCAAGAGGGTCGAGAAATAGCAATGAGGGTGAAATAGTGCTACATTGTCTTGGTAAAAACATTCACTTATGAACTTCTTGGAATAAAACACGCTTTCAACATCAACTTGCTTCTCGAACATGTCGCGACAATTGTGGATTAGGATTTCCATCTTCATGCATTCGAATGGAGAGGTCTAGCACTGTGGAATAATTGATTATCCTCTTCTTTATAAACTGAAATTTGAAATGTCGAAGTAAATCAAAATAATTATTTTCAACAACTTTATCGGTCTCTTTTTGCTTGCATATCAACGTATCTTTAGTTTTATGTTATAGTAACAAAAACTAATTGTTGGAGAACCTAGGAGTAAACAAGTCGGTTATTTGTTTGGTATGTATTAGAGCAAATGTGTTCGATTTCCTTACACCTTTGAAGAAGATGTGGTTTAGGAAAGAACCTTGAGAGCTAAATTCCTCGAAAATGTGGACGTGGTTTCTTATAAATCACAATTTAGTTGCAATAAAAATAACTAACATTCAAAATCTAATAATAACATGGTAATAGACTTTACTTTTAAAGTTTTAATGGGAATAACACTGACCAAGAATCATTAAATCTCTTGAGGCTATTGTTGCTCGATCATCGAATCCTCATTTCGAAACATTATAAGCTGTGAATTCAAAATGTATCTGTCAAATCAATATATGTGTAAGTGTAACCAAATAAATTGGATCAATTTAATTAAATTGTAACTGTGTGCCTGTTTAATTACGAGGAGGCTTGCGTTTAGTAGAAGATAATCTTTCAAATACTTTGTGAACATCTTGGAGTATCTCAAAGTCACTACTAACTCCAGGTCTATATTGAAATCTTGGATTCAAATAATATGCTACAAAAATGATTTATAATTAGTATATGATAAAAGGAAGATAATATGCATTAAATGTGATTATGATATTGCTTAGTTACCTGCTGCATGAAGAGGATATTTGAGGGTTCTATCCCAACGATCTGCGATGATTGTTTTGACCCAATCTTTGGCATTGAGTTGATGTAAATTTTGCTTCGTGCACGAATCAACTCATACACAAATGACTTTGTTGGGGCGACTTGGAATCAACGGTCACGGAAGCGTATATAGTGCCTCATAGATTGATACAACTTAGAGACCTTCTCCCGATATGTATGATCAAACACAAGTATTTGACCTCATGTCCAGTAATTACGTCGATTAAGCTTGTGAAAGCCCATTTTTCACTATGCCGATCTTCTTGAATTAGCCCATCTTTTTTAGAAGACTTTCTAAGGCGATGTAATTTGTTGCACATCTTGTTGCCTTCGGATGTACAATATCTCTACCATAGATTATTCTAATTTTTGCAAGCAAGCAACCATGATTGTAGATGAAGTTGATGATTTTTCGTGCATTGGTAATCAATTCCAAAATAGTAGCTCTTTTACCAATGTCTTCAAACATCAAGACAATGCAGTGTGCTATGCATGTTGTCCAATATAAATTGTATTTCTTCATTAGCAACTTCCTTGCCTTCACAAATGCTGATCCATTGTCTGTAGCAATTTGCAACATTTTTTTCACCAACTTCTTTGATCACGTCCTTCAACAAACCATAAATGTATTTGTTGTCTTTGATCTGGTCGGATGCATCAATGGACTTGAGGAATATTGTGCTTCCTTTAGAATATATCGTAGAGTGTGATGCTCGATTTCGGTAGGAGCGAATCAGTCCATCACGTCACACATAATTGTGCCAGTAGGTTTCCATTTCTTCCTTTGGATGTTCATATAATCTTCAATGTCTTTATACTCCATATCCAAGTATTTGTTTTTGATTTCATATGGAGATGATGACTCTATTCCCATGCCTAAAAGTAGAATTAAAGGAATTAATTATATGGTTTTCAATTATAATATAAGATAATAATTTTATTAGAACTTGGAAACTGATTTTCACATACTAGTTTGTTGCGCACCAATATTTATGTTCTTGAAGTGGTTAGAGTTTGCTTTGTGAGGCGCAACACCTTTATATATGAAGAGTTTATTGATTAGTTGACCCATTGTTTTTTTGATTGCACTACCTTTAAAAAGATTTTTAATGCTCTTTTGTCTTGCTGCCGAAGATTTATATAATGATAGAGCAAGAGGTGGTGATGGATTCGATTGTCTCACACTTTGAAATCTTTGCATGCTTCCCCGGAAACTGATTTTCACATACCAGCTTGTTGTGCACCAATAATCATGTTCTTGAAGTGGTGAGAGTGCAACTTTTTGTGGCGTAACAACATATCTGAAGGAATTTGTGATTAGTCGATTATGGTTTCTTTGGTGCACCGCTTTAAAAGATTTTTAATGCTCTTTTGTCTTGCTACCGAAGATTTGTATAATGATAGGCAAGATTTGGTGATGGATTCAATTGTCTCACACTTTGAGATCGTTGCATGCGCCTTGTTGGATCAGTTGATTGTGATTGTGAAGGCTCACTTATTGCAATATCTCAATTAGAAATCAAAGTGAATCCGTTTATTATATAAAAACTAATTTAAGTTAAAGATTTACCCATTTTTCTTTTGCCTCTCGTAAATCCTTCTTGTTGTTGTTGATTCTATTCACTAACTTTTGATGCACGACATGTTGCTCGAAATTCAGCTCTCTCATTAGGGGTCATGTCAGCCGAATACATATATACATCATCATCTTCCTCCTCTTCCTCATCCTCATCAATGAGATGTCTATGGCGTCCCCCCATTGTGCCTCGTAGTTCAGCTTGAATTTCTTTTATATATGCTGCTTTCTTCGCTTTTGCTTTATTTTTCTGGTCTAAAAGTTGTCTCATTTCTTGTTTCACTTAGGAGAATACAATTTTGGACATTTTTGTCATTTGATGGGGGATCAGGTATGTGATGAGTGAAATTTAAGCCAGTGATCCACAGCTTTTTATCCATAAACCCTGATAATTGCATATTGTATCATTTTTATTCCCCTCCACATGTGTGTAATATTTCCATATTGGATCTCGGCTTCCACTATCCATCATATTAAATTAAACTTATATAAACTATATTATTGTAGTATTCAAACTGAATCTATTTTCATATAAAACTATAAATTTATAATATGCATACACAATATTAACTAATATATAACTTAATTTCAAATATTAACTAACATGAAAAATTAATTTATTAATATATTATTACTAAATTAAACTAATTTAAAATATAAAAACTTCATATAAAAATATAAATTTATAATATGCTTACACAATATTAAGTAATATATAATTTAATTTAAAATATTAACTAACATGAAAGGTTAATTTATTAATATACTATTACTAAATTAAACTAAATTAAAATATGAAAGCTTCATATAAAACTATAAATTTATAATATGCATACAGAATATTAAGTAATAGATAACTTAATTTCAAATATTAGCCAACATGGAAAGTTAATTTATTAATATATTATTACTAAATTAACTAATTTAAAATATGAAAGTGTCATATAAACTATCCAATTAAACTAATATATAGTTATTTTAAAGAAGACATCGCTATTATTAAATATATAATCTAATATAAAACTATATTATTAAATTTATAATACTATATAAAACTATATTATACTATATAAAACTATATTATTATTTAACAATATATATATATATATATATATATATATATATATATATTATATTACATTAAACTAATATAAAACTATATTATTAAATATATAATCTAATATATTTCTATTTTATTAAATTTATAATCTAATATGAAATTATCAAATAAGACTAATATATAGTTATTTTAAAGAACACAGTACTATTAAATTTATAATACTATAAAAAACTATATTATACTATATAAAACAATATTATACTATATAATACTATATTATACTATATGAAACTATAGTATTATTTAATAATATACTATATATGACATTACCTTAAACAAATATAAAACTATATTATTAAATTTATAATCTAATATAAAACTATATTTTAAATAATACATTACTATTAAATATACAAAACATAAATACAATAATGATAATTTAAAAGTAAATTAACATAAATACATACCTTAATTAACCTTGTTGAAACTTGAAACTTGAAATCTTCAATACCTAAATTCCCACTTTTTTTGAGATATCACAAAGACAAAAAAAAAAAAAAGGTGTGAAATGAAGATTGGATATGGGTAGAGAGAATTTGTGATCAAATGGAATAATTTTAGAGGTATTTATAGAATTTTTGGGGTCAAACTAGCCTTTGGATGGTAAAAAAATCTTTGTAATTTAATTCTAGCCGTTGAATTTAATTTTGGTGTAAATTTGACTGTTAGATCTTCTTTAAACTGTTGGGATCGATCCATAACTGTTGGATCATGTCAAGATTTTAAATCTGACCGTTGGATCACAAATCCGACCGTTGGAGAGCATACAAAATTTGGGTGAAATATGGGCCGTATGATCAAAGCAAATTCAAATCTGGCCCTTGGATTAGTCAAAATAGCCGTTGGAATAATTTGAAAGCACGGTTGCAATCTAGGTTGTTAGATCATCTGCAGGAAGATCCCAGTCGTTGGATTCGTAAGTCAAATGGTCATATGCTTTTGAAAATATCTCCGATATATCGTCGATATTTTATCAAAAAAATCAATTGATTCGTCCAAACATGTGTGTGTTCCACAAACTTGATATTTCCACGATGTTATGGTTATCGACTGATATATCGACAATATTACCGACATTTTTTCGAAACTTCGACTGACCGATTATTGATGGTCAATATCGTTTCGAACCTCATCGATACTCGATATATCGGCAGATATATCGAGGTATTTCAACCTTGGTTGTACTGAGTCAGATCTTTGAGAAGCGAATGCAGGAGTTATGACTTTGGCGACATGTGAGCTCATATGGCTAAGACATCTTCTTCAGGAGCTAAGATTTGGGAAGGATGAACAAATGAAGCTAATATGTGATAATCAAATTGTTCTCCGCATTGCATCCAACCCGGTCTTTCATGATAGAACCAAGCATATTGAGGTCGATTGTCACTTCATCAGAGAAAAGATCGCATCAGGATGCGTATTCTTAGTTTTGTCCAGCTCGGTGACGACCAACTAGTGAGACGTGCCAAATCTCTCGAGAGGTTAAATTAAGTACATTTGTATGAGGCTTGGTGCATTTGACTATATCACGCTCTTCTGACGAGAAGTGTTGAGAATCAAAGAATATTCCCTACATATTCTTTGGTTTAGCTCCTACATTTTTTGTACATTATCCTCCTTCATTTTACATTTTATTTTGTTTTCTTTTTGTTCCATTATCTTGTATATATATAGGTGTCTCTATACTAAGTAATTCACTCATTCAATAAAGAAAGTTATTCTATTCTTTTGTCCTTTCACACATAGGAAGGCGATAATGTCTCACTATAGAAATTTTTTTTTTTGATAGGCAATGCCTCACTATAGAAATTGTTTTAAGCAATAAATTGTAGTGGCTCTAGCATGGAGTGTCTCACTATATTATATTATTATGGTAGGTGTCACACCTCCAAAACCAGCCACTGATTTTTCGCTAAGTGTGCGGCGCTGAGTTATCGAACATAGCCTACCTTTCCTTCCTATTTCTCAAAAGCAAAGTAAAATGAGACAAAACATCATTTATAGGAAAAACTCTTCCCAACTTGTATTTCTACACGAACAAGATACAAAAGTTAGCAAGTGTCTCAACACTTGGTCATTACATGGAGAACCCACAAAATAAAACATACACAACGCTCTTCCTTTCACTCTCACACTTTCGGTGTTCTCTAACACGTGTGTTTACAATGAGAGGGGAGAGGCCTTATATAGGGATCCAGGCATCCCTTTGGAATAGTTACATCATTTCCCAAACAGATGTCTCCCTTCATAAGCATCATGTTTCTCTTGAACATGTGCCTCTCTTCACAAGCATCATGTTCCTCTTGAATAGGTGCTTCTCATCCCAATGGATGCGAGCCCATGCTCCCTTGGGCTTGGTCCATGAGGCCCTCCATGTGTCGATCCCAGGCTTAGATCTTGAAGGGGGTCACAAGCCCACTTCCACCAAATGAGGTTGACGGCCTTGTTGTAGGTGCTCCTCCTAGTACCATTGTTATATGATTATGAATCACTTTCTTCTCGTTGAAGGATGGACACCTTCTCCCTCTTAGGACAGTCTTTGGCTAGATGCGGACCTTGACATGTGAAACATCCAACCCATTTGGATGCTTGTTGCACATTCAACCACTTCCGACACCCTTCCCACGGACTTGTGCCCTCTCAATCCTTCTGATCCCGAACCATTCCGTTATGTTTCAGCATTACCAGAGTCACCCAAGTCATGATCTCGGGCCTTCCCAACTCTACATCGTATCCCATCCGAATGCGCCACTAGAATTTTGCATATTCTATAAAATACATCGTTGCTTATTGCTTTGATACCACTTGTCACACCTCCAAAACCAGCCACTGATTTTTCGCTAAGTGTGCGGGGCTATGTTACCGAACTCAACCAACCTTTTCCTCCTCGTTTCTCAAAAGCAAAGTAAAACGAGACAAAACATCATTTGTAGGAAAAACTCTTCTCAACTTGTATTTCTACACTAATAAGATACAAAATTCAGCAATTGTCTCAAAACTGTCATTACAAGGAGAACCCAAAAAATAAAGCACACACAACACTCTTCCTTACACTCTCACGCTTTCCATTTTCTCTAACACGTGTGTTTACAATGAGTAGGGGAGAGGCTTTATATAGGGATCTAGGCATCCCTTTGGAATAGTTACATCATTTCCCAAACAGGTGTCTCACTTCACAAGCATCATGTTCCTCTTGAACATGTGCTTCTCATCCCAACGGATGCGAGCCCATGCTCCCTTGGGCTTGGTCCATGAGGTCCTCCATGTGCCTATCCCCGGCTTAGGTCTTGAAGGGGGTCACAGTAGGGGCACATAACTTCATGTTGTACATCTTGCACCCTAACCTTATAATATGCACCCGTGTATTCATAGGAAGGTGATAATGTACCTTTTACTCCTAGTTTTGTTTAGAAGAGGATGTTGAAGAAGAATTGGCAAATGATGACACATACAATAATATCATGTACTACGTTTTATCCATTATATGATAGTATAAGTGGAAGCATATGTATGTTTTATCCATTGCCAATGAGATTGTAGATTCAATCCTGAGAAGGAAAGAGTGTGGGTTGATTTGCAAACTAGATATAGAGAAAGCATATGACAACATTAGCTGGGAGTTTGTGTACCAAGTATTGGACATAATGGGCTTTGGCAAATGGTGGATCAGCTAGATAAAGTGGTGTATATCCACAACTTCTTTCTCGGTTCTCTTCAATGGCACCCCGACTGGGTTCTTTCAGAGTTCGAGGGGTTTGAGACAGGGCGACCCCCTCTCCCCCTATCTTTTTGTGATAGGCATTTAAGCTCTCAGTAGATTGTTTAAGCGTGTAGTTGAAGGTAACTATATCTCTGGCTTTAAGGTTGCAGATAGGGGAGGTGAGGAGGTGGTCATCACACCTTCTCTATGTTGATGATACACTCCTATTTTGCGAAGCTGACAAAAATCAACTGAAGTTTTTAAGTTGGACTTTGATGTGGTTTGAAGCGATGTCGGGGTCGAGAATTAATTTAAATAAGAGATATATCATTCCAGTAGGGATTGTTGCAAACGTGGCGGATCTAGCTACAGATCTCGGATGTGGAATAAGTTCCCTCCTTACTTCATACTTGGGCCTCCCCTTCGGAGCCTCTCATAAGGCGATAGGGGTTTGGGATTCGGTTGAAGAGAGGTTTCGGAAGAGACATCTTGGAAGATGCAATATATTTCAAAAGGTGGAAGGTTAACACTATTGCGTAGCACTCTGTCTAGCCTTCCAATTTATTACTTATATCTCTTCCGAATGCCCTAGAAAGTTTGTGCTAGATTGGAAAGAATCCAAAGACAATTTTTATGGAGAGAAGGCAGCCTAGCCTTGAGAATAAACCACACCTTGTCAATTAGGCTACTGCTTGCACAGAGAAGAGAAAAGGGGGCCTTCGGATGAGAAGTTTCTCAAAATTGAATAAAGCAATATTATGCAAATGGAGCTGACGGTTTGCGAATGAGAGGAACTCCTTCTAGAGAAAGGTTATCTGTAGTAAATTTGGTGAAACTCCTGGAGGTTTGCACACTTGGGACATTAGGGGTGGTTTTGTTGTTGGCCTATGGAAGGAAATCAGGAAAGAATGGCAGGTTTTTTTTCCAAAATGCGTGCTTCTCCATAGGTGATGGAAGAAGGGTTAGCTTTGGGAAAGATGTATGGTGCGGAGAGGAGGCACTTTGTTCAGTTTTCCCCTCCCTTTTTAACTTGGCTATGGATAGAGAGGCTATGGTAGCGGACATGTGGGATTGGGACAGGGAGGAAGGGGGCTGGTCTCCAACCTTTCTAAGGTCTCTTAATGATTGGGAGATAGAAGAGATGAAAAGATTCTTTGCAACTCTTCACAATCTGAATTTTAGCCCCTTAGGTGAGGATAAGTTGCTTTTGGAGGGAGTCAAGGACAATGGTTTCTCAGTAAAGATCATGTACAAAGGGTTAGATCACTCTCCCTCTATAGAGTTCCCGTATCATTAAGTTTGGAATTCAATATTGCTTCTAAAAATAGGCTTTTTTTGCTTGGGAAGCCTCTTAGGGGAAAGTGCTTACGTTGGATTAGTTTAAACGCTGTGGAAGGGCTCTTGCCAATAGATGCTTTTTGTGTGAGGAGGAAGAGGAGATTATAGAGCATTTGTTGATCCATTGCAGCAAAGCCAGGATGCTTTGGGACCTTTTTTTGTTGATAGTTGGGTCTAGTTGGGTTTTTCCGCGTTCAGTTCTTCATACCCTTCTAGCATGGCAAGGAGCTTATGTGGGTAAAAAACTCAAAAAATCTGGATGGCATCACGCTTGTGCATCTTTTGGACTTTATGGTGTGAAAGAAATAGGGTGGTGTTTGAGAATGAGGTTCTCTCTGCTCAAAAGATTAAAGCTAAATTCTTGAGCAATTTGTGGAATTGGGCAAATTTGTATAGTGTTAATATGAGTGCTTTGTCTAGACTTTGATTTGGATGGGGAGTAGGTAGAGTGTTGGGTTTGTTGGGGGTGTGGTCTTTTGCGACTACGCTATTGCTTTTGTTTGTTTCCTTTTAGTTCCTCTTTGTATATGTCGGAGTGCTCTTACAGGAACCCTCTGGGTTCTTTTGATCATTACATTGCTTTTTATTGATTAAAAAAAAAAAAAAGTTGAAGCATATGTACATTTTTCATTTAGTTTTATCCTTTGATATTTGAATTTGACATAACTTACTATGGTAGAGAAAACTGATGTGGAACAGTTCGACAACTGTTTTGAGGTAAAGAGAAATATGGGTACCTAAAGGGAGAAAACAAAAGAAGATAGATGAGAAAAAAAGAGAGAATTAGATGCAAAATATAAGAGAGCAGAAAGAGAGAAAAATGGTGAAAATTTTTATTTGCAATTGTAAATTAACATTTTGGTGGTCTTAAATCATCACATTGGAACTTATGTGGGCTTAAGTTGTGATATATTTAAACTTGGAAGACCATAAAGTTGAGTCTTATGATATAAAATAAAATAAAATGAAAGTAAACAAGATAATTAGAAATTATGTTCTCTTCATGGTAAATTCAAGAGAAATTTTTGAGTCCATCATGCCTAGCTCATGTGGTAGAGTGTTCAACATTTAAATGGGAAGGACATAGGGAGGGGGGGTCCTGTGTTCAAGTCCTAGCGGGGACAATTTACTACATTATAATTGAAGTGTTTAGTTGTCAAAAAAAAGAGAAATTTTTGAAATTGCCAAATTCCATATATAAATAAATACGATTTCTTTTAGTGCATGGAAAAAAAGGAAGAAAAAAAGACTTTAGAAAGCTAAATCCACATGTTTGGAGAGAAGAATTCTAGGATTTTTTAGGATACTTGTAAAAGACCAGATGTGGGATTTTTGAGGATACTTGAATGTGGCTTTTGGCAAGTACACCTAAGGTTAGTCTTCCATGGTGAGGTTTAGATGAGGTTTTGGAGATGTTATATGTATAGGGAGTTGGTCTTCTTGTCTATATATTTCGTGGTAAGGATCTCATTCTTCTTCTTTTTCTTTTTGGGTAGGTAAATGTTTTTTTTTTTCTGGGTCCAAATTGGGACTCGAACTTAGGAATTCTCATGCAGAATTTCTCATTCTTCATATTAATTAGTACATATCATGTTGTTGATTTTCTTTTTTTTTAAAGGAAATTGTTGCAGGTTTACTTGAGACAAGTCCCTATTGATCTTCGAATGAATTGCCAATTAGGATAAAGCGTTTGACTTCTTTGGATTAAAATCAAGTACATTGTTGAATTAGAGGAGACCTATTGTGACATCCCTACCTAAGTTAAGGGTGATAATGTTATTAAGATATTAATTAATTTGCTAAGGGAAAAAAAGTCTTTTAAAGTTAAAAGCCTTAGGTATGAAGTGTATTTTTTTTCCTATTCTTTTCTAAATAAAAACCATTTTCACAAGAGATTTAAGAACGTAGGGTTGAGGATTTTGGAGTCTAGAATATGCATATCGATTCTCAAAGTAAGATTTTTATTTTTAGATTATTGTTTTATATTCATTTGATGGTTTTGAATACCCTAAATTTTCTTTAAGAAAATCCTAAATCAAGATTAGGGTTTATTTACTTAGATTTTGGAATAATATATTAAAAATTATGATTATAGGTTTATTTGTTAATGAGAATATGAAATTTTGGATATTCGGAAAAAAAACCTAAATTAGGGTTTGTCTAATTATTTTTTGGAAAAAAAAAATTGAAATTATAATTATAGGTTGATTAATTTTGTGTTATCAATGAAGATGAGAATCTCTAGATATAAGTTTGGATTGATGTTTGGTTGTGACTTAAAAATAGAAAACAAAATTGATTGCTGTGTGAAAAAAAGTGTTACCATGCCTTGAAAAGAATCACATAGGAATAACATGACTTTTGATTTTAGTTTGAAAAGTCAAAAAGCATGTTTTAAAACATAATATTATTAAAAAAAATAAAGAGTAAGTTTAGGAACTTACATAAAGTGGGTCTTGGACACCTACATAAAGTGGGTCTAGGAAACTTAAATATAAAGTGTTTTTCAGACCCATTTTATACTTAGATTTCATGGACTGACTTTAATACTTAGGTTTCCTAGACCCACTTTATGCTAGTTTCGCAGACCCACTTTTTGTGAGTTTCCTAGACTTACTTTTATCTTTTAATAATATTATACTTTCCATGCTTTTTGACTTTTCAAACTACAGTTAATCGATATTCCTAAGTGATTCTTTCAAGGCGTGACGACATCTCTTTTTATTTTTATTTTTTATAGTCAATCAATTTTGTTTTCTATTTTTTTTTGTCACAACCAAACACAAGGATCAAAATATCGGTAAACACGGATATATCGGTAATTTGATTTTACGGAAATATCGGAAATATCGGTAAAATATCGGTGGATATTTTTGCAGCTCTCAGTTATTAAAATTTTCATATTTTAATTATATAGATTATGAGAAATGATTCTTATCTTAATTAAGGTAGATTAAAAATCAAATGGATTAGTAATTATTAAATTCAATATGTTATATTTAATATATTATTTAGATATTATTATGTTAAAGAATATTATTTATTTGTTTGTTATTATTATAAATATTATGTAGATAATGAGGAGATTCAAAATATTATATATTATAATTTTAAAATTTTAAATGATATTATTTTATTTGCTTTTCTGTTTAATTAATATTTGATTTAAAAATATTATAAGTTATAATGTAAAATAAAAAAAATAAAATATTATAAAGGGATTATGAACAAATAAATAATAAGAATATAAAAAGTTTGCATTATATATAATAAGTCACGATCAATGGCTTGGTGGTTGAAGGGTGCAACTTCCAGGCATTTTGGGTGGGTTCAAAACCTGTCAGAAGCAATTTTTTCATATTTTTGGAGCCAGGGAGAAAATCAGAAAAAAAAATTTTCCAGGAAAAATCGGTGGATATCGGAAAAAATCGGTTTTTCGGAAAATCGGTTTGCTCGGAAAAATACGGTTCATCGGAAAAATCGGCGATTTTTCTCGATTCCACTCACCCAAAAATCTTTTCGGCCTGCAGAAATCAATTTTCTCAGAAAAATCAGGCTGAATCGGAGATTTTTGTCCATGACAGAGCATCAATCTAAGCCTACATTACCTCGATCAGTTCACAAGTAATTTAAAAAAAAAAATCTAGAAATTCGTTTTCTGAATATGAAAATTAATTAGCACTGTAATTATAATTTCAACATTTCTTTTTTTTTTTCCTTCAAAAAATAATCACATAAACTTTGTTTTTTGGTTTTTTTATTTTCCAAAATTTCATACTCATTAACAAATAAACTAACAATCATAATTTTTAATCTTTTATTCCAAAATCTAAACAAATAAACTCTAATATTGATTTAAAATTTTCTTAAAGAACATTTAGAGTATTCAAAACAATGAAATGAATCTAAAACAATAACCTAAAAAATAATAGGAAAAAAACACAATGTATACCTAGACTCTAAAATCCTAAGACTCCAAAATGCTCAACCCTATGTTCTTAGATCTCTTGTGAAAATGACTTTTTTTTTTTAAAAAAGGAATAGAAAAAAAAGTCCAATTTATACCTAGGACTTTTAACTGCTAAAAGACTTATCTGCCTTTAGTAAATTAATTAATATCTAAATTACATTATTACCCTTAAAACTTTTGTTTGGGGTGTCATAATCTCTCCCTTAACAAAAGTTTAGACCTCTAAACTTGACACAAGTAGGTCCTTATATAACTTTTTTGCTAGGTAAGTAGGTCCTTATATTATTGAGGTGCTTTTCTCTCGTCCCCTCTTCTAATTCCCAAATCATATCTTGAATATTATGATTCTTATTGTGTTTTTTTTTACCACTAGACCTTTACTAAGTTGACAACAATATGATGTGGTTTTTCTTTTTTTTTTTTTCACATCCATATTTGAACGAATACTTTTTCATAAGTCCAATCCTCATAAGTCTAAATAGGCTCCAATTTCAAAACATTAGAGGATAAAGAAAACATATTTTCTCCAAATCAAACATGGAATAAATTATAACTTAGGCTTGGAAGACCGCCTAATACACGAAGACACTTACTTTCTAATATTTCAAAATCTCCTTGAGTCACCACTTTGGCAGCTCTCCTCTTGAATATATTCATTTTTCTTACTTATTAAAAGAAAAAAAAGTTTTTCCCTTTTTCGAAATCTTATTGCAACTTAATAAGTGAACTTGATCAAAGAAAACTTGATCACTAAATTCAAATTCCAAAAATTGTTCGAGATTATCAACATAACCCTTATGTGTACCTTGAGTTACTTCCAAATTTTCTTAAAAGCTATTATAGTATGTATCATACGTTAACATATCTGTTATAGTATGTATCATACAATAACATATTGGTTTGTATCTTATTAGGATACTTTACTTATAGGGTTGTAACCATTTAGGAAGAGTAAATCATCTTACCTAAATGCATAATACAGCAACTACTTGTATATATATGTATGATGACTCAATGGAAAATACGAGGAATTCATTCCTCAAACTCTTCTCCTCTTGGTTTCTACATGGTATTAGAGCCTAGGGCTTAGATTGGGAGAGTTTTCATTGCTAGGCGATTTTTAGTGCTGAGAGTTGAGGTGTTTTTAGACACCTATTTGAAGTGGGATCTCACCTTTGGCACGAGGAGCTTCCGGTGCGATGCACCTACCCATAATTGGTGACCTTAAACCATGGGCGGGCTCTGCCCGTCGCGATGGTTCGGGCCAAATCCACATGCGCCACACATCTTGTGTGGCGGCCAGAGAGACATTCACGATCCGGTCTTCTCCTTCGGTGTTAGCCGGCGCCGATAGGACCTCCTGTCCACTTGGTTTCCTTGTTTAGTACTTGGATCTGCTGTTTTTGGTGGTTTTGTGTTCGAAGCCCTCTTTGCCTAGGGTTTTTGCGAGATACTTTTTTTAGTCTTTGATTTCTAAAGGTACTTTCTAGCCTTGATCTACTCCTCTTATTCATAGTGGCCGATTCGGTGGATAGAAGCACATTTCCATATGAAATTGAATGCCCGGAAGTGATGTTTAAAATCGTAGAATAATGATTGGTCACGATGCTGGATTGGAGTAAAACAATGCGTCTCTACTTGAGGATTGAGGAGTATTCATATGGGCAGTCATCTCGATAAGGACCCTCCTACTGATGATTCGAAGGACCGATGGCTGGAGGATGATGCCCGTCTCTTTCTCCAAATTCGTAATATCATTGACGGTAAAGTCCTTACTCTCATTAATCACTGTGAGTATGTTAAGGAGCTAATGGATTATTTGGAATTTTTGTATTTTTGAAAGAGGAATATTTCTCGCATATTTGATGTGTGTCAAACCTTTTATCGCTATGAGAAACAAGATTGGTTGCTTACAAAATTTTACATGGACTATAAAGACATGTGAGGTGGGCGATCTTGCTATTACCCTTTAGTCGAATGTTAAAGTCGGCGAATCGAGAAAGATGACAGTGGTGAGCTTCCTAGCCGCCCTTCCTTCTGAGTATGATTTTGTTAGGGCGCAAATTCTGTCTAGCCTTGAAGTTTCTTCGTTCCAAGAAACGTTTAGCAGAATATTCTGCACAAAAATATCCTTGCCTACTCTTTCATCTGCCCAGATGAGCAGTGCTCTCATTGGTCGAAACATTGGTGAGTCTGGAAAGCCACAATATAGAAATAGTGGCCTGAGGGATTGTGTGTTACTACTGCTGTAAGCCTGGACATGTGATACAAGATTGTAAGAAGCTGTAGAATCGGAATCAGAGATTTTCGTCTACTCATATAACCTCCTCTAATGAGACATCGTCGATCGGTTCGATTCTTACATAAGCGAACTCGCCAAGTTCCACATGTACCAGGAGGCGTGAACTCCGTCTACTCTAGTTACATTTGCTCGGGTTAGGTAACCCCGAACCACATTGCCTTGGTCTTCTTCATCCTCAGAATGAGTCGTAGTGCAGACTCTGAGATCACATGACGAGTAATTCCAGCTATTTTCTACCTTTAATCCTGACCTTCCTTCCCTTGTCACTTTGAAAGATGGATCACAGTCCTGTGTTCTTGGTTCAAGCACCATTTTTCCCGCTCCTTTTATTCCCTTATCATCTGTCTTGAGTTTAGCTAATTTTTCTTTTAATTTGGTATCTTTGAGCAAACTAACTCGAGCTCTTAAGTGTTGTGTCTCATTCTTTCCTGAATTTTGTCTCTTCTAGGATCTTATGATGAAGCAGATTATTGGAAGAGGACATGAGTCTAGGGGTCTCTACATTCTTGATCCTGCGGTACTGAGACCTATTGCATGTTCTGGGGTTACTACCTCATTTGAGACTCACTGCAGATTGGGCCATCCTTCTCTTCCCCTACTGAAGAAGTTGTGTCCCTAGTTTTCAAGTTTGTCGTCCTTAGATTGTGAGTCTTGTCAATTTGCGAAACAACATCTTCTTAGTTTTCTTCCTAGAGTCAATAAACTAGCTAATGCTCATTTTGAGTTAGTCCATTCGTTATGTGAGGTCCATGTCCAGTTGTGTCCCCAACTAGGTTTCGATATTTTGTTACGTTTGTCGATGATTATTTGCGAACAACTTGGTTTTATTTAATGAAAACCCGTTTGGAGTTATTTTCTTACTTTCGTGTCTTTTGTGCTGAAATTCACACTTAGTTTCATGTTTCTGTTCAAAATATGAGAAGTGATAATGCCAAAGAATATCTATCCGAACAATTTGAGTCATTCATACTTCAAAATGGAATTCTTCATCAAACATTTTGTGTTGATAATCCTTCTCAGAATGGAGTTGCTGAAAGAAAAAATAGACACATTTTTAAAACTGATTAGGCTCTATTGTTTCAAATGCACGTGCGTAAGCATTTCTGAGCTGATGTTGTTTCCGCGGCTTGTTTTTTGATTAATCGGATGCCTTCCTTTGTCTAGGATTATGCCACTCCGTTTCAAACTCTCTTTCCCCATAAATCTTTGTTTCCTATTGAACCTCGGGTATTTGGGTGTACTTGTTTTGTTCGGGATGTTCGTCCGCATGTGTCTAAACTCGATTTTTAGTCATTAAAGTGTATCTTCCTTAGTTACTCATGAGTTCAGAAGGGGTATAAGTGTTATTGTCCTAGTCTTCGCAAGTACCTGGTTTTTGCCGATGTCACATTTCTTGAGAATACTTCGTTTTCTCAAGATTTGATCCACACTAGTTAGGGGGAGGATGATGATTTGCTCGTTTATACTCTAGCCTCGCCGGTGCTGTTCTCCTTTGAATGAAGCCTCTCCTATCCACTTAGGTCATGCTTGGCGCTTGACACCCCTAGTCTTGAGCCTCCTCTTTGCACGGCATTGGATCGAGTTTTTCGGTGATGATCTTCCTATTAGTCTTCCGTAAGTAAATGATTGGTGTTAAATCACATTCATATTTTGCTCTTATAAACCATTTGTCATCCATTCTTGTTAGTTTATTGCATCTTTGGACTCTATTTAGGTTACTTTATTTCAAGGTTTCTAAAGGCTCCCAACACCTTTGGTTGGCGTAGTCTTTATGATGAAGGAGATGGTGCATGATTGACAATGACACTTGGGACTTGATACGTTTACTTTTTGGGAAGAAAGCCATTGGTTGCCGATGGGTATTTACGGTGAAGGTTAATCTCGATGGATCGGTTGCTTGGTTGACGGCTTGCCTTGTTGCTAAAGGGTATGCCCAGACCTATGGGGTGGATTATTTTGATACTTTCTCCCTGGTTTCCAAGTTGACTTCCACTCATGGCTAGGACCTCCACCAACTTGATATTAAAAATGTTGTTCTTCATGGGGATCTTGCGAAAGAAGTTTATATGGAGCAACCTCTCGGGTTTGTTGCTCAGGGGGAGATTGGTAGAGTTTTTCACCTCCGAAAATCATTATACTACTTAAAACAAAGTCTCTATGCATAATTTGGCAAATTTAGTGAAGTGATCGAGAAATTTGGCATGCAGAAGAGCAAATCTGATCATTCTGTCTTTTACAAAAATTCTCAAGTAGGTATCATCTTGTTAGTTATGTATATTGATGATATTATCATTATTGAGAATGATATGGCAGGTATATCTTCACTAAAGCCTCTTCTTCATGGCCAATTTCACACAAATGACTTAGGAATGCTAAAATACTTCTTGAGTGTTGAAGTTATGAGCAAGGATCAAAATATCGGTAAACACGTATATATCGATACTTGGATTTTAGGGATATATCAGTAAAATATTTGGTGGATATTTTTACAAAAATATTGGTAATTAAAAGTTATTCAAATATTTAATTTTTTTGAACAAAAATATTAAAAATTAAACAAGAATATACATACTAAAATTATTTTGATAAGTATAAAAAATGATAATATCATTTAACTTTTGAAAAAATATTTGAAATTCCTAAACCATATTTATATTTATTTATTAAAAAATAAATTATTTTTGTTAAAAAAAATTTCATCATATGTAAAATAAGAAATAAATTATTTTTATGATTTATACAAAATATTTAATTTGTTAAAAATATTCATAAATAATAACAAGGAATATAATAACAAATTGCACTAAAAACTAATAGTAATAGTCATAACTTTGGTGGAGAAAGTTGGTGAGCACGTTTTGGGTAGAGTTCGAATCCTTATCTGTTTAATTATCAAAGTTTTAATAGGCAGAAATTAAAAATTTGGAATATTAGCAAAAAATCGGTAAATATCGTCGAAATTGACGATAAAAGACCGAAAAAATGATTAACTGACTATTGGTGGAGTATATCGCGTCGACCTACTGATAACCGATATTTCTTCGAAATATTGGCCATTTTTTCCGATTTTTTGTTCCTTAGTTATAAAGAGAAAATGTGGAATCTTCTTATCTAAAAGGAAATATGTGCTGAATCTATTGTTTAAAACAGGAAAATTGGCAGCAAACTGTCGGAGTCCCTATGGCCTGACCTACATCTTACTAGAGAGAAGGCAATTGTTTGAAGACTACGAGAGATATATAGAAAGGTGGTTGGGATCTTTGAACTACCTTATAGTAACACGCATTGATATTGCATACTCTTGTTTGTTATTGTTGCATAGCTCAATACATGTCTTCTCAACAGTTGATTATTGAGGTATTGGAACGGGTCTAATACTCTTGAAAGACCTTACTGGGACGTGGAATTTTATCACGATGTCATGGCGTATGAAACAAGTGTTTGCGGATGCATAAATTGAATGGATCCTAGGAAGGCAGTCCACTTCGGGTTCTTGTGTGTTTGTTGAGATGAAATACAGTTTCGTGGAAGTAACGAGAGCGTTTGTCTCTCAATCTAGTGTAGAATCTAAGTATAGAGCAATGACATAGTTTGCATGCGATATTTTGTGGCTCCATCAACTTTTGGTGGAAGTTGATATTAAAACCACCAGATCACAACAAAGCTCGGGTGGCGACAACAGGTTGCCACTTTATATTGTACCACAATCACATTTTTTAATGAGCAGACTAAACACATAGAGATGGGTGTCATTTAAATCAGTGAAAATCTGGCTCGGTTTGATTTTTTATAGGATACGTGAAGGCGGAGGGGACAATTAGGTGATATCTTCGCAAAGGCCTACGTGAGCTGGTTCTTACACATGTAATAGTTAGGCGTGATTAATATCTATCTTTCCCGACTTGAAGTGTTATAGCATGTCGCCACGTTAACATATTGTTTCTTATCTTTTGGATCATACTTATAAGGGTTGTAACAATGGAAGAGTAGATGGAACACCTAATGTATAGCCTAACCTTTTTGTATATATATGTATGATGACTCAATGGAAAATACAAGGAATTCATTCCTCCAACTCTTCTCCTCTTGGTTTCTACAAAAGCACAAGTTATGCCCTAAAAGTTTTCTCTCTTTTGACATGACTAATAGCAAATAAGGTATCATCGTGTCCTACCATAAACGCCCTTAAAAGGCATCTTCCTGATACATCCTAATTATCTTCCCAATCCAAAGTACAAACTCTTAACACATCTTTCCAAGCTTGGATTGTGCCTTTTTAAAAAAAAAAAAAAATCAGTCTTAAGGATGGAAAATATTCTTGAAATTCAACAACTCTCATTTTTTTATAGACAAAGCCAAAATCAAAAGTAAGACACGAATTCCTATTGGATGCTATAAAGACAGGCAGGCATATCATGCATTTTCATAGGCCCCTTAATATCAGGAAAACTTAGATCGATAGAAAATGAGTAAACTTTGTCAATAAACCAACCATCACAATTAAACATTATTACCACCTTAGTTTCTTGGTAACCCTATCACAAAATTCATAGCCCTCACTTTCATAAAAAAATGCAAAGGAGTTGCAAAACAGTACTGGTCATTGATGTCAACTTTCATATATAAAACCAAACCTAAAGTCACAAACTGTGTTGAGTGAATCGTAGTCTTTCTCTAATAAACCTAAGCAACATCTTCGACTGTTCAATAGGTCAAAATTTCATTTATTGTGATAAGGAATGTATACATTTCACCGATTTTAGTGTTTTGTGTTCTACAACCAAGACATAATCATTGAGTCTTCCTCATCCCAGGTAACAAATTTGGGATCATCTTTATTTGATGTTGGTCTAATCAAATGACCAGGCTTACATTTTCCCTTTAGAAATGTGTTTACATGCTGAGAGCATACCAAATAGTTTTGGCTATTAAGCTTGAATGAGTAGTAAAAGTTTTAATATTCATCAGTCAGTAGTTGGTTCTGTAATGCAATGTTTGAGGTTGGATTTTTTGAGGTTATCTGAGCTTTTAGATATAATTGCGTCAAAATAGAGACAAAACTTGGGAGAGTAGTGGTGCAATAGTTGATGTTAAAAACTTGTGATTATGATTCTTTTTTTTTTTTTTCTTTTTTTTACTTTTCAAAAAAGAAAAAAAAGAAAAAAAGAAATAAAATAAGGCCACTCAAAAGAGAAAAGAAATGGTGATGACAATGAAATCTACTTATGGGAGAGAATAGCAGCAATAAAGGCAATGAATTGATTATAGTGAAAACTTCGGGGAAAAAAAAGTAGAACAGAATTTAGAGACCTTGAATAGGCTGTAATACAATGTGGAAAAAATGAGTTTTCATTCATACATTTCTGACAGATGATAAGGTATTTGTGTTATACAATCCTATAAAATTAAGAAATTGAAATACACAAAATCAGGAAGTGGTGCTATAGTTGATGTTGAAACTTGTGAATATAATTTTTAAGAAATGATCAACAGTAAAGAAGGCCACTCAGTAGAGAGAAAAGAAATGGTGATGTTATTGAAATCTACTTGAGGGAGAGAATAGCAGCAATAAAGGCAATGACTTGGAAAACTATTGGGAAAAAACTAAAAAGTAGAACGCCTATCATGCTTAGCTCATGTGGTAGAGCATTCAATGTTTAAATAGGCAGGGCATAGGAAGGGGAGGGGTCTTGGGTTCGAGTCTCCGTGGGGACAGTTTACTACATTGTAACTCAAGTGTTTAGTTGTCAAAAAAAAAAAAAACTAAAATCTAGAACAGCATTAAGAGACCTTGAATAGGCTGTGATACCATGTGGAAAAAATGAGTTTTTCTTCATACATTTCTGATATGGTATGTTATACAATCCTAGAAAATTAAGAAATTGAAATGCACAAAATCAGGAAGTTAGTCTAATTCCAAGAAATCCAGTACCTTACAAGTCAGGAAATATTACCAATTCCATACAACTATACTAACTCAGAAATTGGTGAATTTATTCCTGGGTATTCCATTTAGATGGTCAACAAACTCCTAAAGAACTACCTTGTGAATTGCCACCAATGCGGGATATTTGACACACTATTGATTTAGCTTTGAGGTCTTGATTGTGAAATCTTCAATATTATTGACTAACCATAAACATGGGTGTTGAAATAAATAGACCAGTAGGTGGCCTGTTAGGAAAAGCTTCTTCAGCAATCTCTGCCCTTCTGTCTCCACCTTGCTTATCTCATATAACAATGGTCCTTGGAGAATATGTATATATTATTATCATCAACTAAATATAGATTTTCTAAACCAAGGTTAGATGGCATACTAGACTTGATGACAAACCTAGAGTTGTTCTCCAAGATAAACCTAAATAGTGGCTCCACCAAATCCATACAATCTTGAGAGTTAAGTTAAGAATTGCATTTAAGGCATTAAACAGATAATATGTGTGGTTAACCTTGGATCATTTGTGAAGTTTATAAATTATAACACAGGTTTTGTTCCTTTAAGAATTCGAATTTGTAGTCTCCACCCCTATGTGGAAGAAGCTAAGTATAAACCTGTGCTCTTATTTGAGCAGTGGCCATTTTAAGCATCCATATAATTGGATGAGAGAGGATCAAAGGATGAAGGAGAATGTCCTGAATTTGGTGTTATTTTTAAAGAATTTCAAGATGGTCACTGTCACTATCAAGATCATCATAGTCAGATTACTTGTTTAGAGGCTATATTGGTTGTGCATCCCTCAAACTTCTGTCTGGGAGTTTCTTAAGTTGGGAAATGCACAACAGACATGCAGGTATTTTACCTTTGTAAGGATAAAACCATAGCTTAGTGTATAGGTTTCGTTGGTCTTCCTTGAAACAAGATAATCCTGAGTTTGAGTTACAATGTCAAACTTGTCAGCTAGCTAAGGCTAAGAAAAGATAGCTGATTTATATACACCTTTACTTGTAACAAACACCTCTTGGAGAGAACTTAGTATCACTTTTATTATTGGGTTGCTGGAAACCCCCCAGGGATATTCTTCTTTTGTGGAGGTAGATTCTTTTTCTAAGATGATTCATTTTATCCTTGTAACAACACAATCTATTGCATGTAGCCAAACTATTCTTTAGGGAATTAATGTAGAGAAGTAATCATTCTTCATGTAAGTGTCGGTTTTTTGGAAGACACTTAAAAACTCTTGGCACCAAGTTGGAAGTCTATTTTGCTTTTCATAAACTCAATAATGGTTAGACCATGGTTATTAACCATGATTATGAAACTAGCTTGGGAGTCTTGTGGGTGACAAACCATTTAATTATGATTTAATATCACCAGCAATGGAGTTGGTATATCATAGTCTCTTAAAATGTATGCCAATGAACAAAAGGCCCTCATGTTGATATCTATATAAGTTGGTGGGTTGATATACAAACAAGAAGTTGGTTGGAATTCTCCACTATATTGATGCTTGACTGGATGTCATTGCCCTTGCTGTTTTTAATATGTATTGTTAAATTTGTTAGGAAAGCAAAATTAGGCAGTCCCATGTACAAGCTTTTCAAATGTTCATAGATTTTTATTCCTATTCAACATATTCCTGGGGCTTGTTGAAGTTTTATTTTTATTTATTATTGTTTACAAAGCTGGAAAATTCTGCTTTTACTTGGACAACTTTTGTATGAAACACTATACTCCTCGATAGGGGCAGAGCCAGGAATTTCCCTCAATGGGGGCAATCTCCAACAATAAAAATGAGTTGGCCTGGTGGTTGAAGCCTTGACATTTGACACTTGAAGTCCAGGGTTCAAGTCTTCTAGTTGGGGAAAAAAATTGGTTTTTTTTTGCTTTCCAGTTGGGGCAAAATGATACTATTAAGGTTTAGAAAAAAGAAATTCAAAATTTGAGTGGGGGCAATTGCCCCCACTGGTCCTGCCTTGGATCCGCCCTTGCGATAACCTTTGAAGCCAACTTTGTCTTACCAAGAACCAAATTGCAGTCATCCCTACGTGCAAACTTGCTGGAATCTTGGCCCTGAAATGTGTTTGCAAATTGATATAATTATTCTTCAAGGTTTAACTAAAGATTTTGGTGCAATATTTTGACTGTCTCTTACGCTGACCTTTCCCTGTGTTGGGTTTTTGGAATTGCAATCATGCTAAAATGTTGGTACTGATGGCATTTCTTCATCCCTTGAGATGGGATATACTAACTGATATTTGTCATGTTGTTCGCAAGTTGTCAAAAGATTAATTTATATATATACTCAATAATTCTGATATATTATTTTCTATGCCAGTTATGAGGATGGAACCATGGTTTGGTGGGATATAAGGAATCCAGGGGTTCCTATAACTTCTGTAAAGTTTCATTTAGAGCCAAGTGAGTGAGATCCACTCTTAGGAGTTGTTTCCACCTGTAGTTCTATATTACATTGTTTTTGTTTCCTTGCTTTCTTTATTATGATATCTTACATTTTCTATTACAGTTTTAAGCATATGCATTGATGGGTCATGCAGTGGGGGCATCTCTGGAGCTGCAGATAACAAAGTTGTGATATTTAGTCTAGATAATCCAATGGTAACTATAATTGTGACATGCACTTCTTCATCCGAATGTTAAAATGTTGACATGACCTGACAAAGGCTTGTGGTGTCCCCGAGATGTTCTTTAAATTCGTAGAGTTCCATATTGACACAATGGCCTCATTTGTGTTTACTAGTTTGTGTTTTTTACTTTTATTTTAACTGTGGCAAATAGTGACATTAATGTTAAATGACTTTGAGATCCTGTTATGTTGACAGAACATGCTAATGGCTTTTGGTAATTTGGTTCTCTTTTCTTTTCATTGTTTTCTTGGGCTGTCTGGTTCTGCCATTCAAAAAATGAAAATGTAATTTGAAGGCATAAACATCATTGTAAGTGGCTAATAACAAATTTATCTATATTGATTAAAAATGGAAATTGTAGCTTTCATCAAATTTATCTAGACATTACTGATTTTTTGAGTTCTTTGGGTTGTGTATAGGGGTGGGCATACGTTTCTGTTTCCCCTTTTTTGGCTTGGCTTTTTGGAGCCTTTGTATGCTTCCTGTATGCCTTGGGTTCTTTCCTTTTTCTCAAATATATTTTTTCTGCTGTTTACCTATCAAAAAAAAAAAGAAAAAAAAGGGAAAGAAATGAAAATAAAAGAAAAAGATTTGTCTTTCTGAAGTTTAACGCTCTGGACTGCAATTACATAACCTTGTTGGGGTGTCAACACAACAATCATCATTTTTTGGGTGGGCAGAACCAAAATTCACCTTAAAGAAAATATTGACTTTCTGAATATGACTTTCCTGTGAAAATGGCCTGTCAAAAATTACTTGAGCAGTGGCCAACAGGCTGTAGATGATAGCTAACTCGATCTTGTACCAATGGATGTTAATTGGCTGTGATCTGTGTGAAGAATGTGAAATCACCAGTTGGTGTTCATTATTCATTGACTGGAAATGTGAAATCATGACAAAGCTTCCTTTCTCTTTCCATATGCAGTCATCTGAGGACGTCACTTTTTATGGAGGTTTGGTATTTTGGAATTTTATCATTCTTGTTCATTTTTATCTTATTTGGTATTTTTGGCTTAGGGTTCATGCATGGTCAAGAAAGAAATTTGTTTGGAGCAGCCTGGCATATCAGGCACCTCAGTTCGATCAGATAGCAAAATTGCTGCAACTGCTGGGTGGGACCATAGGTTGGTATTCGCATTTTTCGAACTTAAAAAGGTTTTCCTTTTTCATTTTCAAGTTTTATGGTAGTATATGAATTGTCCTATTAATCTATCAATACAAGTAATCTAGGTTTTATTGATATTACCAAGGAAATTTTCTTTTTATCATGCTAAGAAAATTAGGTGCTGCAAATATCCCAGGAACACCAGAAAAAATGGAAAAGAAATGATTCATCAAATACTAGATTTTCTTGAGTAATTAAATGTTGTACTTTTACTAGCATTTTGTTTAACCAGGAAAGTTCTCATATTTGATCCTCTGATTTGCACTCTTTCAGCCTGATGTGGTCTTCACATATTAGTATTTGGGAAAAAAGTTTGTGTAAACCAATTTCTATGGAAGTTTGGCTTCTAATACTTTCCTTTTCCCTTTCTGATGACAGAATAAGGATATTTAACTATCGGAAAGGAAGTGCTTTGGCAATATTAAAGTATCATCGTGCCATGGTAAACTTTTTCTTTCGTTTGGTTGTTGGAGTTGAGATTATTGTTTTAGGTGTATCTATATCTTGGTTTTAGATGCATGTCTCAATAGAAGCGCCATTATGTGTTCTATACCGCTTTAAGTGAAAGCATTTTTTGAAGGAAAGGATCTACTTTTTACTTGGTAGCAATCATTTTGCTTGGAACTTTTTCTTTTCTTTATTACGAGATCATATATTATTAGGAAAGTGACACTAGATACCATCAATATGCAATCTACATAACAACAAGACTAACCATGGAAGCACACACTAGGTACAAAGTCAATAACTCAAGCGAGGTGTGGTTAAAGTGGTTTAGCTCCACATGCTTTTGTGGGGAGTTGACAAATCTTGGATGTTGTTCTTATAACAAATGAAGCAACTAACTCCAAATTGAAGAGTTTTAAAGGTGCGATAATATGTGGGTGGAATGTTAAGAAATCACGTAACCATATCAATTGTGGTGTTTTGTTGGCAGTTTTAGAGAAATGGGATTTTTGGCCCTCCAATCTTCATGTCACCGCAAAAGTTTACCTTCCATCACATTGTAGCTTTGGAACAGTTAAGTAGCAAGTTCTTCTCTGTTTCCTCTCACCTTTGACAACAACCACCCAAAAAAAAAACTATTTAGGAAAATTCATCCCTTCCTTTTGAGTTGACAAACTATAGAATTTTTCCTAAGTTGCTTCCAAGAAAAGAAACCCACCTTCATAGATATTCACTTACTCCACACTATGCTTGCCAAGAAGGGTTCTGTGTCTCCCTAATTGAGAATTTATCACATTGGTTACATTCAAACTTAATTTGTCCTCCTCTTTCCCTCTAATTGACAAGTGATGTGATTCCATAAAAAGTGGTTGAATCTACAATATATGTGTAATTAGTTTTTTTCTTTTTCTTTTTTTAAAGACAAAGTTAGTCATGAGTTAATTAGTAATATCTGATGCAATAGATAGAAGCACAACTAATATAGATTTCATTTCACTGCCTGTACCCTTATCAATCATGTCTACAAAAGTATTTTGGCTAAAATTAAGGTATCTATGTATCATTGGCTTTTTATCCATGATAAGATTTATTGATTGGTCAAACATTATGTAGTGCATGAGCATTATCTTTTATGTAAATGTCATCTAGTTGTGGCCTTTTGGTGCCCTTACATACATTATGTCTACTTTAATGCATCCTATTGTTAGGTGTTGTGTCTCTATAAGGAATATGTTGATTATTTTCCTTAAAAAAATTTTTTGGAAATATTCTTGCTTAATAAAATACAATATTAAAATGATACTTTGGAATACATCTAGGGAGAGTTGATTGTAATTTTGTTATATAAAAATTGAAGAGATGTAATGAAGGAGAGGATGGCCTAAAGAGATTTTGCAGCTGTTGCTCGCTATCAAGACAAATAATTTATGGTTGTCTTGATGGAAAAGTGATTACATAGCTTGGTACATATGCCAATACATAAATCGAGCAAGTAGGGGGATACACAACCAGTTTCCTAAGCAAGGTGATTATGAAACTAACCATAACTTCCTTTACTAGTGTTAGACATATGTTCAAGAAGTGAGTTGGCAATTGAGTGTTGTAGAATTTTCATGCTTGATAACTGCATACAGAATACATGGCAATGTCTTGTCCTTCCAAAGTGTTGAAATGTTAACTCTTTCAAATGGTAGCATTCATATGAGCAAAATTTGTCAATGAAGAATGTTCATTCTAAATCTAAATTGGCAGACCATGAAAAATGCCATGCTGATTTGGGCATTGTCCAAGCCAACCAACCCAAAGGCTAAAAATAGGCTGATCTCAAGCCTCCTACCCATCCTAAAATAAAAGATGTGTACATAATCCACATGGTGATTACACAATTAATGTACATCATGTCGATATCAGATCCATGGATATACTGAATTAACAACTAATCCATATGAATGTAACAAGGGTATAGCAAAAGCCCTAGAAATAAAACTAACACATCATGTTGTTCATTACAATCATTGGTGTTTTTAATCAGTAGGAGTTTGAGAAAGAAAATACAAATACGGGAATCTCACGATCTCTCAAATCATGCTTGCGTCGTCTTCTCCGTCTCGTCCTTCGTCCTCTTCTCCCCTTTGTTTTGTTCTTCCCCCTCTTATTTGAAATTCCGCGGCGAGTCAGAGAAGGCGTCAGCGACAGCCGCAGCGTTGCGGCGTTGAAGCGTTCTGGCGTTGGGCTGAGATTGTACGACCTGATAATACATGACGTTGAGCTAGGATCTTGATCTACTCCTCAATCTTGCCGTTTTCACCTAAAATACCTGGCCAAGTATCAAATATAAAGCGATAAGCACACTTATTAATGTATGAAATGACCCGAAAGCATGCTAAACCGCGAGTATATGATGAGTGTTTTGGGCACTCATCCACCCCCAACAACTTCTTACTTGTCCCAAACGAGAGATAGACTTATAACACACATAAGCCCGACATGCAAAACTCCCTACGACAGGTGTAGTATAGATGACACCAAAGGAGAGTGAGGAACCCGAACTTGCAATTACGAGTCTTTATCTTTACAAAATCGGGGATCCTTAAGATTGTGCAACTTTCTAAGAGACCCTAGCCATAGTCGAGGTTGACCAAACAACTCCAACCACGAGTTTTCAATGACCTTCCCGAAAGTCTATGTTCAGTTGTTTCATGATCTCCAACATATACCTAGGGTCCAGTACCCCCAAACTTGCAGTCCACTCACCCATTTGAAAGACTCTAACCACAGAAGGATAAGAACGCTCCCTTTTTATTCACGTATTACCTAAGCATGAAAGGGGGCTAGTGCCTATAGGTTTCAACTGAGTGTCCCTGTAGCGGGGATCCATTGGTGACTCCCCACCAGTTGGTTAAGGGCATCAGGCATTTAGTTCATCTCGAAACCTAAAGGCCCTAAACTCGTGGAAGTCAATAGTGGCATTAGGCTTCTGGTAGCGCCCTTAGGATCGGTCAAAGTGTCCGATTGGAAACTCCCACTTATTTTATTCACACATGTTTTTTTGATCTTTTTCTTCTCTGTTTTTTTTTTTGATTTGGATTTGGGGCTCAATGGCAATCCCCTTTTCAAAGGTGTCCCATCACTTATGTGTTAGCAATCCTCTAGGCTCATAGAATCCTTACAAGCAAGGTCCCAGAGCCTCGATATATCCCAGATCATCAAAAGCAAAGGTGGTGCGATAAACTACTTGGGAAATGGCTTCTTGAAGTGCAAAGGAGATGACTAAACTAAGTCACCCTAACCTTTCTAGCATACCATTCCAGATCATGGCACAACCTAAGGGTCCCTTTTTACTTTTGTTTGCTCGATCTTTTTAAAAAATTTGGCTCAAATTGACCTCCCATTAGCGATCATGGCATCCACTCACACACAATACCTAAAACAACCTAAAGCACACGATTCTGTGAAAACAACCTAAAACACGCAAACACCTAAAAATCGTGCATAAAAACAAAGACACATACAACCTAAGCACAAAGAAAAAAAAAAACTAAAAAACAACTAAACACGTAAAATGTTTTTGAAAACGTAAAAACCAAACCAATCACCCCACCAAACAAAACCACAAAGGTCCTCAATGTTAACAAAATATGAGATGAGGCGGGAGTGAACTCCCGGTGACTCCTGATCATCACGGTGGTGTGGTGGCCTCGTGGAGGCAAGGAGTCAGGGCAAGTCAAGGTCGGATGGAGTTGCTCGAATGGTCGCCCGATCACAAGAGATGACTCCGTGTTCATGTCTGCCCTGAGCGTGTCCATGTCTTGGATGATGGAGACCCGGTACTCCTCGGTCTCATCCCAGTATGCATCAAATCAAGTGGTTAGGTCATGGACCTGGTCCTCCAGTGCAGTGGAAGGATTGACTGGGTCCTCCTCCTGGGATGGTGATGGTGGCGGGGTCAGGATGACCGCCCAACTCTCTCCCGGGCACCTGGGTCGATCCCAAACTCAGATTGGCAGCTCTAAGCTCGCCCCTCATTTGAGGGCTCATTGCCCGAATCATATTCTCCGTCTTGGTACACCCAGGCTTGTCTTTCTTAATCATTATTGCCTGACGTATCCAAGCCTCATTGTCGCCTAAGGCACCTCGGCTTCGTTTGTATAGAATTACTAAATGAGAAAGGGTGTCCGAGATTCATTTTAGAAGATATTCTTAAGTTATGTAGAGGATCGCATCCTCTATAACTCGCCGACATCAAATGGGGATGTCCCTTGATTTATGGCATAGTTAAGCAAGGTTCTTTCGCCATCACTAACACATCGGCCACGGACAGACGGATGCCACGTAAGAATGCCATATCTTAGGAAAGTAGCCAAGTGTTTGGCCTTGAAGTGGCACCGCGTGCCCTTCATTGTCTGGGCCTACTCGCCATTCATTGTTAGCATCCTAAGGACTTTGGGATAGTTAGGGTTCTCATGGAGCCTATCATAAGCTTCGGGGTTAACCGGCTCAAGGTTATAGTATTGATTGATAGACTTTACACTAAAGTCTACCAAAACCTCGCGCACTCGCATTCCTTTTAGTATGTGAGGCTAAATTCCTGGCGTGAATTTCGCATTCACCAGAAGAAATTAGTCTCGGTTAGCAGTGCCCTCCATCCCCTTATTCGCAATGGTTTTGCGAAAAGAAACTGGCCGAGGTGGTGAAACCCCTTCTCCTTGATGAAGGATCAGCTCAAGATTAGGTCGAATTTTTCGCCGCACTCGATCTGACAAATTTCATGATCAGAATCAAGAGCTGCTCTTCACTTGCCTCGCTTTCTTTTCGAGCTTAATTTTGCTTTTGCTCTATTACTGTGCACTTAGTGAGGCAGTGGGTCGGATGATCTCAGCTTTTAATACAACTTTACTTGGCTTCCTAACCCCTAGTGTGATGCACTCTACCGAAATACCCAATAAAGCCACACAAATCTCACTTAGGCCAAAAATCAAACAACTAGTATGCACTACGTGAGATAGTGTTCTTAGCTCAAACCTAAGGCTTATGTTACCACCACCCACTCACAAGGTTCCTTCTCTAACTCAACCAACCCACGAACCCCAATACAGATCGAATCTGCACCTGAACTTACCCGAAAACCAAACTGTAAAAAGATATCAAAATGATGGTGGACTTTAGGGTTTTTGGATCTAGAAATGTGCTTAGGACTTTGGGGGATGCTCAAATTGGTTGGGACGAGGTCGATGGGGTCAGGGTCAGGGCACCCGCAAAACCGTAGAGAGAAAATTAGGCTCGAGTTGTCGGATCCTCGAGAACATGAACGCCTGCAGTTCATAAATGGCAACGTCACGACGTTGAGATCCAACGTCTCGACGTTCCAGAGGGTCATGCTTCCAACGTCGCAACGTTGAGTCTCAACGTTGCGACGTTCCAAAGGATGGAAATTCCGACCACTTTTCCTCAACGTCGCGACGTTGGGATGTCGCGATGTTGCAACATCACGATGTTGCTATCCATCGTCGCGCACAGAGAGGGTAACTCAACTTTTGATAAAGACATTTTTAAGTTAAGGAGCACTCCCCTTTTGAGGTTCTGATCTTTGTCCAACCTCGAAGTAGATTTCCCGAGCTATCTCTCTGTCGCCGCTTCGATCTCGGGGCCTGAAAACACAACAACTCACATAAGTTTGCAGTCTCAGAGAAAATTGTCATCATAAAATAATTGAAAGCATTCAAAACTACATTAATGAATGAAAAAATTTAAAATGCTTGGGTTGTCTCCCAAGTAGCGCTTTGTTTAATGTTGTTTGCTCGACTTCCTTGAATCTCAATGTCCGTCTTCAAAAGAGACTAGAAATGCGAACAAATCTCCTGCAGTGCTCCACGACCGCCCGTATGGATGGAATATCTCGCCTTCCCTACCTCAACTCTTGGTTTCTTTCTGTGTTGCAATGAGCTTATCCTTGCAGGTTACCATGACATTCCTGGATATCGTCATCGGGTTCATCATCCGGATGTTTCGTAGCTAGGAATACATGGAACGTGACCTCATCTCCTTGCACATTAATTTGCGCTTTTCCCATAGCTAAGAAGGGTCTACCAAGTATGATGGGGACCGTATCATCTTCTTCCATGTCTAAGATGACAAAGTTTGATGGGAAGAGGAACTTATCCATTTTCACTAGGACATTTTCAATTACACCCCGTGGGTGTTGGTAGGACCTATCAGCCAATTGTAAATTTATCGTCGTTGGTTTTGCTTCTCCCAACTTCAACCTTTTAAACATTGAGAGCGGCATCAAGTTGATGCTTACTCCCAAGTCACAAAGAGCTTTACCCGATACCGAGTTTCCTATCGAGAATGGTATAGCAAAACTGCCTGGATCTTGAAGTTTAGGTGGGAGCTTCTTTTGGAGGATTGCGCTACACTTCTTAGTTAGAGCAATAGTCTCATACTCACCCAATTTCTAAATATTTGCCAAGATCTTTTTCATGAACTTCACGTAACTTGGCATGCTCTCAAGTGCATCCATAAAAGGTATATTGATATGTAATTTCTTGAAGATATCGAGAAAACTTAGCTTAACTCCATTTTCTTCTAGCTTACTCCTTCTACCTCGTGGATGTGTGGGACAGTGGGATTACTTTTAGCACTGACTTATCCCCTTTCACCACCTCTGTATGCTTCCCATTGAAGTTGTTTAGTCGGGACTAAGCCCCATCTTTCTGCTCTGTGTCAACCTCTATTTCCGACCGGTCTAACTGTTTTGGGTCTTTTACTAACATTGTTCTTGGTGCTGCTACTTCCCTTCCACTTCTTAGGGTTATTGCTTTGTAGTATTCCTTACCTTCACCTCTCATGTCGACCAATTGCCTCGCAAAAGAACCTTACGCCTCTCAATCAACCGTAGATTGGCCATTCGCTCCATTTGCACCTCCGTGTTTCTAATTGTCGCCCTCGGTTATTTAGTCATTGATTGATTCAGATATTCGCCTTTGTTTCATTCATAAAGGCAATGGAAGTGAGCACTGAGCCGTGGGTGGAGCCTGCACTTCTACTCAATGGGGGCAACTTATAATAATAAATAAAATAATATTTAATAAACTATAAATACAAAAAAAGTCATATTAATTGATAACATTGCAATCGAACACATATTATAACTATCCTCGACGAGTTTTCATATTTTGAAAGTGTTGCATAATAGTTTCATTGTCAATAATATCAAATATATCTTTTTCTATATACACAAGCAAGTAGTCATTCATACATTGATCTCTCATCCGATTTCGTAGTCGATTTTTCACAATATTTATAGCAGAAAATGTTCTCTTCACAGTTGTAGTAGCAACAGGTAGGACCAAAGTCAATGTAACAAGCAAATAAACAAGCGGATACACAATGTGTCTTTTTGTCTCAACCATCTTTTGTGTAAGATCACTAATTCCTTTCTTAACTCGCAAAATTCACTACTGTGAGCGCATATCAACGACGCCGACGCCTCAAGTCGGGATCATTACGATCATCAACTCTATTGGAGAAAAATCTTGTGGATAAAATTGGGCAAGTCAGAGTAACTTTTGGTTGTCAAAGGCAATAAATGAATCACAAAGATTTAGACAAGCCACACAAAGAAGCAACTTAGTGTTTACCTCAGTGAAACGACTATTAAGCTCTTGAAGTTGCATATCTATAACGACATAAAACAACTCTACTTGATAATGCAAATTTGTAATTTCATGAACTTTACATCGTGGTCTCCCTTGAGTTAGAAATATATCATTCGTGCTTGGAATATCAATGTTATGTCTTTCACAAAAATAAGAAACTTGATCAAGGAACTCCAACTATTGTCTCTCATCATGTGAAATTGTTGTTTGCATACTTTAACCAAAGTCATGGCATTAACAATGTCTCGATCCTTCCTCTGTAATGCTTGTCATAATTCATTTGTGATTCCCAATATAGTTCTCATCAAATGTAAAACTAAAGACAAAGTCAAATTATCTGCACCCACCCACCCAAGTTTCATTGTTTAATTTGAACCATCCTCTACAATAATCTCAAATACTTCAATCACAGCTGAGAACATGTTAATCAATCTGAGTAAAGTACCATAATGTGAAACCCAATGTGTATCACAAACACATATAAGAGTGGTTTCTTAGTTTAATCTTTGTCCACTAGAAAACTCATCATGTTTGAGAGATTCACTAACCACTACAAATTGCTTATCATGAAGGATATCACGACGTTTGGATGAGGCACCTACTACATTAATCACATTAGGAACCACACTAAATAGAGAAACAATTTGAATATGATTTTTTGCCACAGCCACAAGATCTAACTGAAGTTGTTGAGCAAAACAATGAACATAAAAGGCACATTCATTCTTCGTAAATAAGTGTCTTAAGACCATCGAACTCCCCTTGCATATTACTCATTTCCATCATAACCCTATCCACGCAACCTGTACATACTTAATCCATGTCTAGAAAATAAACCATCAAGCCAGCCGCCTAAGTGAAAGAGCAAAGGCATAAGCAAATATGTTCAATAAATCACCAATAAAACGCCAATTACATGCCCTTTTCATCCACATATCGTAATACAACAACCATTTACTCTTTTCCTGAGAGATCATGAGATTCATCAACTAAAATAGAGAAAATTGCATTTCTAAGATCTTAGACAATAACATTTAAGGTCTCAATTGCAATAGCTCTAACAATGTCTTTTTGAATTTCAAGTGCTATCAATTTCAAATTTTCAGGAGCATTTTTTAAAGTAACCGCTTTAATATCCTGATTATGATCCGCAAGAAATCTTAGAAGCTCAAGAAAGTTTCCTTGATTGCTAGAATTTTCAGATTCATCATAAATTCACGAAATGCAATGCTCGCCTTAAAAGAAATCAAACACAATCAAAGACGATTCAAACAAATTCGATACTCACTTCGAATTTGATCGTTGATCGTCGATAGAATGGTTTCGGCGTGTTGCTTTGATTCAATAAGACTTCACATTTTCTCCAAGCTTAATTATGAGCACTAAAGGGGCTACCAACATGAATATTGAATCTTTCTTTTTTCTTCCAAATTGAGAACCCCTCACTAACAAAGGAATCACCACCGCTGTTTCAATATCTAGTTTGAAAGATAGCAACACAAGCAAAATGCTAAAGATCTTTGTTATACTATACTCTAACCAATTAGCGTGCATTCCGTAAACCAAGAAGGATTGAATCTTCGTGATAATTCTCCAAATTTCTTAGAGGGAAAGTTATGCTTTTTAGCCTGACATGGACCCTTTTGTAAACATGCTCTTCGAACTTGATCTCGAATGTTAGGATGATAATCTAAAATCCTAATTCGTAACCCAGGGTCTGCAGGAAGATCATCTAAGTTGATTTCAAGTGGACATTCTTTCAAATCTTTACTAATTCCTTTTGAAGAAGACGAAGACTCAAATTCTGATTTTCTTTTAAAATATTTCTCCGTACTAGAATTTAATTTACATATTATTAATAATAATGTCAAACTTAAAACAAGAATACTAAAAAATATAACCATATATATATATATATATATATATATATATATATATATATATATATATATATATCATAAATAATTCAATATCTACATAAAAGTTACCTAATAGAATTCATAAACAAATATATTTATAACATTCAAAGTTCAAACAATATATTTAATAAACATTTTATACAATATTTCTAAATGCAATAATATTTTTACATTATTTATCATTATATCATATAAAAATTAAATAAATTAAGTATAAGGATATATCATATAAGTATAAATAAAAATAAAAGTTATCACAAATTCTATAAATACATGCTTTCATTATACAAATTGTACTCTATATAGAGTATTAATCCAATAAAAATATAAAATGTCAACTTAATCATAACATATTCCAACTTCCACAAACAAAAGTTTCATAATCATAGTATGAACTTAATAAAAATATAAAATATAAATCATCAACAAATATATTTCATTCCACTTTTACATAAATTCTCATGATATTAATTATATATGAACAAAATAGAAAGTACCAATATAAAATTTAATAAAACAATTTAAAAATATTCATCAATCATCATCATAGCATATTTGATTTGAAATATTAATATATTACATATTAACATGAATGTTTAAGAACATAACATAGATTCATAAACCCATTATATAAAAGAATCAAAAGATTATTATCAAATATCAATAATAAATTCTAAAAGATGAACAAAACATAAATTCATCATGTATTTATATAAACATTTCAATAAAATTTAAGAAATATAAATATAAAAACTTACAAACAAATTTCTTATTCGTCCTCTTTTTTCTCTTCTTTCTCTTCTTCTCTTTCTTGGTTTTTCTTCTCATTCCCGTCCTCCCTTAAAACCGGACAAAGACAGATTTGACATTGGGGCAAATTTCAAAGTGCTAAGAATTTTGATAATTTTTTTAGTTACATACTTAATTGATAAATATTATATTGTCTAATTTTAATCAAAGAGATTTCAACTCAGTGGTTATCCTAACTCAGCATAGTCTAAGTTGTACATGTGGTCCACTGGCTCAACCTTTGCCGAATATAGAATTTTTTTTTCAAGGGGGTGTTTCTTGCCCCCATAATCGGTCTTAATGCTAGATCCGCCTCGATTCGAGCCAAAGCTTCTTCAAATCTACTTTTCTCTCAAGGCTTGTTCTCTCTCGGGAGGTGGCATGCCATTCTAATTGTTCCCATCCATAGTTTTGATTTGCCCGATTATTCGGCCAACTCGCCTGCCCGATTCTCATAGGTGTTACCCCATCGACTCGTCAAGTATGATTAAATCTCGACACATACGGTGCCTACTCTATTGTCATCTGGTCCGATTGGCATTCTGTAGTACTGTGTTGTCCTCCACATGAGTCACATATCTCCCAAGGGTTAGCCTGAATAGGATTTACAGAACCTTGCTAGCGTTGTAACTGTTTGGTGAGTTGTGCGACATGATTTACCAAATTGCTCAAGACCTTTGTGTTCGCACCTCCCATTGCCTTCCTTGGTATCATCCTGTCCCTGGGCCACTGGTTACTATTAGTAGCCATATCCTCTAGGATTCCATACACTTGGTCTGTAGTCTTCTTCATCAGAGCGCCCTCTACTGAGGCATCTATAATCGTTTCCGTAGAATCACCGATCAAGCAAAAGGTATGAACTTGCATCCATCTAGTCAAGATGTGATGTGGACACTCCTTACCGCTCATGAAATCTTCCCAGTTTTCGGGGTTTAAGTCGTCTCTCCAACCGTCTAAAAGTGTTAATCTCATGACTAGTCAGGCGATCTCGGGAGGGCTGAAAAACTCGTTAGGAATTTCGCGACCAAATCATTCCATGAGGTATCGGAATCGTGGTCGGGCTTGTCAACCGTTATTTAGTTCTATCACCCAAGCCGAGTAGACAATCTCGCCTGAAGCGCTTCTTTGTTACTCCATTGTATTTGACCGTGCCGCATACTTCAATGAAGTTTGTTAGATGCGTGTTTGATTCTCACTTCAAGTAAATTCCACGGAACCGAATGTTCAAGCATCTGCAAGGTTACCTGTTTTCAAATGCCGAGATTGTTCGTGATTTAACGGGTGGTCTTTAGATAGCAGACTGAACAATCGTGGGTGGTAAGGCAAACTCTTCTAGCAACATAAAAGGATCATCTGGCTGTATAAACGGCCTGGGAGCATGATTCCTACTATTATTCCCATTTTGTCCCTCTTGTGGCTCGTTTTTCTCTTGGCCCTTATCTTGCCCTTCCTGGTTTTGCATGACTGCTAGATTTCTTTGGTGTGCTTCTCTTTGCTCTCTGCGTAATCGGTTTAAGGTTCTCTCTGGCTCAGGATTGAATGGGACTAGTGCAACTTGACCTCGTCTTCGCATACACACACATCAACCTTTACTGCAATCACACACAAAAACATAGAGACCAAATTACAAGCACTTGTGTAAACATAATAAAATGAAAAGAATTCCAGAGTAATATCTAACCCGCGCTATTGGGTCACATCAAACACGAAACTTCTCCTCAAGAACGCCCAAAAAACTTGACTCCGACCGTGATAGGCTTTTTGTGTAAAATTAATGTAAAAACGTAGGTCCATACGTGCAAGTATACGTGTCGAGTTTATGTAATATAGTGGCTTGTCAAGTGTCGTTCCCATAAGGAGAAGTGTGTTGAATACCGGAATTGGCTCTAGAATATTATCCGAATCTCAAACTCGAGTGAATTATGACTAATATAACGAAAAGCTAATCCTAAACGAATTTTTAACTCAATTAATGGGGACTAGGGTTTTGCCTCCCCTTGCCACGCTCAATGGATTACTATCTAGATAGAATTGATCATTCAAGACATTAACCTGATCTAAGCTACCTGACGATCGTGTTTCCACGAGATATCCCCCTCTCTGAGGTATATTTGTCATCTCACTAAGAGGGTTTGACGCATTCTACATCAACCCTTAACTCCGAGACGCTTAAATGATTAAACCCTAATCACCACACTTGGAACCGGGAGATCTCTACTCTCCGATTTACCATGTCACTTACTCGATCCCGTGAACCTTTATCTCGATCTCGCATTCCTGCAAAGAGATGTTAATGTTGGCCAAACACCACCATGTAGATAATTCATAGAAAATAGAAGTAGTTTGATATTAGATCCTTCTGACATAATCAATGAAATCGAATTAACAACTAATCCATATGAATGTAACAATGGTACAACAAAAACCCTAGAAATAAAACTAACACATCATGTTGTTCATTACAATCATTGGTGTTTTTAATCTGTAAGAGTTCGAGAAAGAAAATACAAATACAGGAATCTCACGATCTCTCAAATCACGCCTGTGTCGTCTTCTCCGTCTCGTCCTCATTTCGTCCTCTTCTCCCCTTTGTTTTGTTCTTCCCCCTCTTATTTGAAATTCACACTGACCAAGTCCCGGCAACGTCACGATGTTGGGGCGTCACAACGTTGGGCTACAATATTGTTTGACCTCAACATAGCGACGTTGGGCTAGGATCTTTCAAAATGTGTCCTTCATAGAAGTTTCTGTACCCGGAGAAGGGTGATAGCCAGCCTTACATTGCTTAAGAGAATGTTCTCCAGCACGCCAATTTATGTCATGTCTCAAGCAGTTATTCATAGGTTGGTGCATTTTTGAGACCATAAAGGATTTATAGAAATTTTCTTTGGGTGGTTGGTTCTCTTGAGAAAAATCCACATACAATTAAACAGTTGATCTTTTGCTTGGATAAAAAGAGAGGCTTGGATTAGATCCTTATGTTCTCTTAGTAAGGCTTCACTTGGCATGCATGTTGGAGATGCATTAGAGAGGTGGGTTATAATGGGGAAGTGAGTGAAGTAATAGAAAGTTTGTGTTCTTGTATTGGGAGGGAAAAAGGGTATAAGATAGATAGGTTTATGGAACGCCATAAAAGAGAGTAGATAGTCTTGAAAGTTAGAACCAGTTTGGAAGTGAGATGCCAGTAGAGGGAAGTTCTGGTAGGATATTTGGCATGGTGGTTTGCTTTTGATTCTCTTTCCCCTATATACTAATTGTTGCTTGCAATGATGCTTGGGTCATGGATGTTTGGGAGTTGACAAGTGGGATAGTTATTATTAAATCCTTTCGCTTCCTAAGACAGTTCCATGATTAGGTGTTGAAATGTATTGTTATTTCGTTGGGGGCTGGAATAAGGAGTGATGTTGAGGAATTGTGAGGATAGTTTAGTTTGGAGAGATAAATCAGGAGCCGTCTCCAATGAAAGTATATTTTTTCTTTTTTTTCTTTTTTATTTTAAGGGGAAGATTTTTACTTTGGATTAGCAAAAAGGAGAAAGTGGTCATTAGTGAATTGGAGCTTGTTTTTACAGGAATGAAGTATCAACTGACCATATTTTTTATATTGTGAAAAAGCCAGAAGTCTTTTGCATCTTCAGTTTTCCATGTCTGGCATGGGTGCTTCCTCTTTAGTGAGGGAGACTTGTGTTGACAAGGTAGCTTTCTTGTCAGAAAGCATAGAAAGGTTTGATGAACCGTGCAGCTTATGTTATTTTGGACCATTTGGCAGAAGAGAAATAGATCTTTTAAACATGCGGGAGTATAAATCAAGTGCTCAATGACTGCTTCTTTGGTCTAGAAGCTCCTTAATCGAGGTTTTGTGTCCATGTTAGATTGTGACTGGTTGGCTTTTATTAGTGGGGAAGGTATTCTTTTGTGTTTTTTTTTCCTTTTTCCTTTTTCTTTTCGACCTTAACCATTTTTGTGCATACTTCCCCTATACCTCAAATGTGCTCTAGCCTTGTTTAGTAACTTTAGTTTATATTTGTATTAAAAAAGGGCATTCAAGGAAGCAAGCAACCAAGGTCTAGTATGCGATGAACATAAATTTTAATAATTTGTGAGGTAAATTTAGTCATGTTTGGAGATTTAACTTTCCCATTTATTTATTTGCTTACAAGAATTTGAACTTTGTCCGTCTTATGGTCATTTGTCAAAAACGGGCCATTCCTGTTACTTGCACGTCTCTTCAAATCTAATCCATGTTTGGCATTGTGGTGTGCTTCAAAAGCTTTTAAAGCACAAATCTACCGATCCATGACTTGATTGTGGCCTAAACATTTAATGTTCTCTTCTGAGAGAGAAAAGAGAACAAAAAAGTGGAAAAGTTGAAGAGGCTAGCATTTAAGATCTTATCATCTAGAATTGGGTTCCTTCTAACATGAGAATTGTGCAAAGAGGGGAGTTCTTGGCAGCATGTTGTTCTTTGAATGTCTCTCTCCCTGAATGATTGACAGCATAAACATCATGAAATTTCTAACTTGAAGTTTATTTATACGTTTTCATTTTTTGCAGTGCAATGCTGTCTCATTCTCACCTGATTGCAAGCTGATAGCTTCCTCCTCAGAAGACTCCACAGTCGCACTGTGGGAACTTTACCCTCCCCAATGCAGAACCTAAATTATATACTGTTATGCACCGAGCCAGGAGGATTGCAAGATTTATTGGTCAATGGCATGGTCCCAGACTCTTTATGTCTGTTTAGTTTTTGTTTTTAAAAACTGTTTTCTGTTCTCGAAAACAAAGAGAACAAGTAAAACAAGGAGAATACGTTTGGTTTTCAGTTTTTCATTTTTATTTTTTGGTTCTGAAAAACACAGAAAACACTGAATTTAGAGAATAAAAACAGTTTTTAGAGAACAACAAAATAGTGTTATTTGTGTTTTCAAAAATAGTAACCAAACAGGCCCTTTTGTTTCTCTTATTTTCATGACTTAAATATCTGTTTTTGTTTTATTCTTAATGTAAATGGTAGATTTTGGGTGGCATGTTGAGTTCTTGTTGTGAATAAAGTAAATCAAGAGGTACATGGGGCCCCTAAATGATTTGAAATGAATTGGGCAGCATAAAGAATTACGTACGCGTAGTCTTACAAAACAAAGTATTATTCTATTATCTGACCTGGGGGATGAAATGATTATTATTAGATTAGAGCAAGATTTTATGTTATTGGAGCCGAAAGAAGAAATGAGACTCAGCTGAAGACCTTATAGACATAAAATGGTATGTATTAATACCAAAATCCTGAAGGGTTATCATATACTGTGACTATTTATTGCATAGAGATGATGAAGAGGATGATCCACCGTTCCTATCACTGAAGGCTGTCATGTTTGGTTCTACTACCCTCTTTGCTTTTGAGAAATAGTTTGAACACGAAGACAAAACGACAATGAATGTGAGAATATTATTTTGGAACTCCTTGTCCCTTAAGGAAAGGAGACATCCATTGATAGGGCTTTAAACCTAATCACGTAGGAAATTCCAATTCAAAAGACGGTTGATAAGTGCTATAGACTCGCTTTGGCACAATTTCACTCTTAGAATCGATTTATTGCATAAAGATGATGATGAGGATGATCAACAGTTCCTATTACTAACTTTTTTCAAGTCATGTTTGGTTCTACTAGACTCTCTTTGCTTTTGAGAAATGGTTTGAATGTGGAGACGAAACAACAATGAATGTAAGAATATTATTTTGGAACTCCTTGACCACTAACGAAAGGAGACATCCACTGATAGGTTTCTGTGCCCCACCGGAGTCTCAACTCAAAAGACTGGCCCGATAAAATATAATCTGGCTGTTCTTAAGACACTCTTCTTCACACTTCATGTTAAATCGACAAGATCGTGATATTCCATACTTTGGTAAATCGAACGTTCTCAGACTGATATTCACTTCGCCGCTCACACTACGATAAAGATTTAACGATCCACATTTCGCAAGACGTGAAATTTTCTCTCGCTACATACCGTCTCTTAAATTAAAACACTAGAATGTATAAAGCACTAAATCCAACAGAATCCTAACAAAAAATCGACCTCGGCATTTGGCAGAATCTCTAAGCTTTATACCACTCACATTTTTACGCACTGATGTGATGGGATCACCCACCACCTTTGAGAAAACCTTTTCAAGGGCCCGCTTCTCATAAAATATCATGTGCTAGAATATTCTTCTCTCACAGTTCCACACTTTTGTGTGGAACCAATGTGGGATCGGATCACCCACCACCTTTGAGAAAACCTTTTCAAGGACCCGCCTCTCATAAAATACCATGTGCCGGAATAAAATACGACGGCTCTCATAAAACCTTTTCAAGGACCCGCCTCTCACGATCAAACATTAGGAATTAAAAACATACCAATAATCATTCTTTTTCAACTCAACCTTATTCATTCATAGCTGTGGCCTGTGGGACATTTCCTAGGGGGGGCCCCCCTCCAGGACTACAATTTTGATCTGTTTTCCAATTCCATGAGTGGTTGATAGGAAATTTTTTGAGCCAAGGAGAGAGTGGCAGGCAGAAATGCCAGCCAGCCAGCCAGCCACCCATCAGGCAAGAGTACTCCTATTTTGAGGTGGAAGTGGAACCAGCTACTGCTTTAATGCTCATACGTGGCTTAATCTGGTAGTCATCTCTCCCTGTCCCATCAGTTTCACTATTTTTTATTTTATTTTTTTAACAATTTTCAAAGGAGTGAGGCTCGCCACCTCTTGGAGCCGAAGGAAAAGAAAACATGGGAAATGCCTCCTCCAAAGTCCAAACCATCCTTTTCTACCTCCTTTTTCTAATCTAAAGATAGGATAAAGCCTTGGAATCAATCAGCTGATCAATTAAAACCCCAACACAACTCTTCAACCTACCACACGACAAAAGCATAAATCTGTGGGGAGTACTGCAGAAACTTTTAAATGGGTTGTCTCATCTGAGTAATTACTTATTTACATTCTTCATCTTCAACTTGTCCAAAAGTTGCCTATTATTATTGCCTTGCAAAAGATAAGTACAGTTATCCTAATTAAAAAAAATTTGGTCCACCCCATTAAAACCTTTGATCATGTGCCACACAATAAATGCCTACCTTCCATCTTCAATACCACCAGGGATTATGGGATTATGGGGGTTGAGCTCACTTGTTATTTTCCTTCATTGGTAACTATCAGAGCATTAAATGAGCAAAGAGAAAAAAAGTTGAGTTACCAAAGCATTAAATGAGAAAAGAAAAAGATTGACTTATCTCCAAAGAAGCAAATTAAAAACATCAAAGATATCCAAAGTTTCACCTCGCCCCCAAAATGGTTTTCTTAAGACGCCAATTTTTTAAATTAACGATATCCAAAGAAATGGAAGATCTAAATTTTTGGGGCCTATTCTAAATCTATTCCAATTTTACTCCCTGACTTTCTTTAATACTATATCGATATACCCTCTATTCATTTATATCAATTCAAAACACTATAAAATATTTATTAAATTCATGCTCCATATCGTCAATATTTTTTAAATTAATTGTGGTAGCTTCTTATAAAAAATAAAAGAAAACAAATAATTTATCAACTATATTTAAAAAACAATGCTATGATTAATAAGAAAATACGATCAAATGTAAATGAGTAAATATTTTGTTTGATGTCTCAAATCATATATTAATATTTAAAATATATAAAATTAATAATAATATATTATAAATATTAAATATATTTAAATATAATTTTATATTTAAAGAAATATAATTAATATTATGACGTCACCGGGTTCAACTGCTGCTCAACCAGCTGGCTCGACCGATCCGAAAGGATGAATCTGAACCCAGAATTTTTCCTGCCTTGGCCATCGCATTCCGCTTTTTAAAACATCGGAAAACTGATAAATCCGCTTTTACATATCAGCCATTCATCGACTGGCCAAATCACACGCGCTTAAAACATAACAACATCGGGTTACGAATGATTTTCACCGTCAATGTGATTTTGGTGCGGTGGGGTTTAAAAAGTTGTTGGGTTTCGGATGATTTGCCTTATCGGCTGGTGACTTGTCATCAGCGTCGGGGTTAATAAAAGGCGATAAAATTGATGCCAGCGCTAGTAGTGTAATCCGACTGCATCAAATCACATCGGGGTTCTGTGTCATGAGTCTCCGATATAGTAGTCGTTGAGCATCCGTCACTTTGTGGGGTTGTAAGGCGATAAGGCGGTCTCACGATATAGTAGTCGTTGACTTGTCAGAATCGCGAAACGTTGTAATATGGTTTCAGGTTCACGATCTGGTCTCAAAAACATCCCATAAATTGAGTGTGATGACCGCTACAAATTTACACCCATCTTAATTCCAGTTTACTCGCTCTCGAAAAAATGAGTAACTTAAGTCATCTGATGAATGATTAAATGCCCAGGATGAAGAAAGAAACACACGGTTCGCGGTCGGGTTTAGAGTGATGCTTTCACAAGATGCGTTTATGGAATGGGAGTCGGTGAAGGCGATCACAGATATCATTGATCGGAGTTAGCGATTCATTTGCTAAATGATTAGCGATTTGAGAATCGATCTACTGACGAAGCGTTATTAAATGACGGTTTCGTCTAAGTCGGCCGTTGTTTATCTGCAGTTTTTTAAATACTATTTCTGGTAATATGTGATTATTTAAATCTGAAGAAGAAATCTTTGCCCGACCATTAGGTTTATCCCGGTGAACAAAAAATGGCGAACTGCGAACCCCCGCGTCTTGCATCTGATATGTCTAGTGATTTCAATCGATGAGTATGTTAAATTGGAGAGACCCACGACCATCAGTGTGTCAAGCGGTCTGCCAGGAATTGAGTAAATTTTTGGTGAATATAAAGGATCGGCTTATTCTTGTTATCGTTAGGTTATTCACGATAAAGGCTAATCAGCGTGAACTGCGCGGAATCTTTGGGGAGTTTAATTTGTATGCGTGGGGGTGGAAAAATGTCGAATTCAGCATATCGCAGCAGATAATATCTTGGCGAAATGTCGTAAACCATTATCGTCTTCGGCCGTCGGCGTCTGACATGGATGGCATGCTTTTTTGGCGTCAGGATAAAGCAATGGCGTTAATGTCTTGGCGCCTCGATCTCTTTCTTAACTGCGAGAAGGATGTGACCTCGATTATCTGCGTAATGGGCAGCGAATTCCTGATATGGGATCTTATCTTTTGAGCGGTATATATCGAAATGGCGGCAATTGTTATTCGATTACACATCCTGAGATTTGGCTCGCGTTCTTTTGCAAATAAACATGAGAGTTGTCGAAAGGATGTAGAACGAGCATTTGGGGTCCTTCAAGCTCGGTTTGCTATCGTTCGAGGGCTAGGCTAGATGCGGCATCACCACGACTTAGGCTATATCGTGGCGTGCATTACTGTACACAACATGATGGTGAGGATGGCGGGTTGATGGCGAAGCTGTTGCGATGGCTGCGCGATGGTATGACTCATTAAGACGATACCCCCGTTAGTATCATGAGCGAATGGCGCTTTGATCGATTTATGGCTAAGCCATGCCATTCGAGATTGAACACCCACTATGCCCTCAGAAGCGACATCATTACACATCTGTAGTTACGGACAAGGCGTTATCGAGTAAATTTACGCTTATTTTGATATTATGTTTCTTTATGTTATATTATGTTATGTTATTTGAATGAAAATTAAATTTAAAATTAGTGACATCTTTTAATCATTTTATAACTATTAAAGTACACACATGACTAAACAATACACATTTTCATTAAAGAGACAAATTTCAAATAAATTGAATATATAAAGGCCCGAAGTAGTCGGAAATGCGTAAAAAGTTAGATACTTGCATTTTTAAATTCTTTCTTGCCATAATCGCATTCTTCTGTGATTGATAATATTATTCTTGTTGACAGAGGCAGTATGTGAGGTGTCTATTCCATAATGGCATCATCGTGATCATTTGCAACTATCTTGACCGCGTGTTCTGTCTACAATTACTTGCGTCCTCCTATCGACTTGCTCATTGATGAGTGAGTTTTTTCCTTTCTCCATGTCAAAAATTCTTCTCTTTTAATACGCGAGATAATTCGCGGGCTCAGTAATAAAATAAATTACTAGTATCTTGTTGGACTCGCCTTACTTTTAAATACACTTTCTTTAGGCTACTTTCCTTCAGGGTCTCTTCCTTGGAAACTAGCGTTGCATTGCTATATGGATCTTGATCAGGAGTCAAGAAGATACATGTGTTTCATGAGTTTCCTCATAAACGGGGGGAGCGAGTGCAGAATTGACTTTGTGGTATAATCATCCACTTATCACGGTATTTAAGCACCTCGAGCAATGATCATAAATCCACGGACTCCTAACTTACGCTTGGAACATATTCACTTAAGCTTGCATCTGTTGAGAAGAAAATAAAATTAGATAAAAAATAAAATTATGGTTTAAATAATTGTTATACAAAATTATAACAATAGATAACTGACCTCGTCGGTGATGTTAGCTCCACTTTGCGACACATTTGCGATCTGTCTGCAGTATCCACGCCATTTGTCTGATAATGTCGGATTTTATCCACATCCCGGTTTTGTCTGAGCATGTTAAAGTCGATGGTGGGTCAACTCCGGCGTTGGTAAAGCTTGGCCGTCGCTCGATCAGCTTTGGCGTTGGTTGCCCGATACCGATCCGCCGGATGCGGGTTATGGTCCAGCCAAAGATATGCAGCGATCTTGCGTCACCGCCGATTAAGAAGGCTTTGCCTTATAGCCCGTATTGGAGGAGATGTCATTTTAGCCTCTGAAAATCAAGAATTAAATTAAATATTGGTATGCTAAGGTGGAAAAGAAATTCAAAAAAAAATAATTAGAATTGAAAATTCACATCAATTTTATTTATGGTTTAATAATTTTATAATAATTAGAAGTTAATGAAAAATATTTGTAGGCTAATAAAATAAATTAATTCATATCAAGTAAAAGATTTTATTCTAAATTATGCACAAAAAATATGATTTATGGTTTTGTATTTATTAATAATATTTTATTTATAATATTATTTTTTGAAAATAATTACCAGAAAGTTAATTAAAATATTTGTAGGCTAATAAAAATAAATTAATTTATATAAAAAAGTAAAAATGTTATTTTTTTAATTCGTATTTTAAAGTATTTAAAAAAAATATTTAAAATAAGATCTGGCTTGATTTTTCGTTTCGTTTTGTAAAATCAAAAGCAGAGTGTTTGTTGGGGTGGGGAGGGAGCTTCCAGTGGTCGGCGAATGGGATGGCCCGGAGAGGATCGGGGGTGGGGTTGATCGGGTGGAGATGGCGGGGCGGTGGTCGGCGGTGGGGAGGGATGGCGGCGTGGGGATGGGGAAGGGAGATCGCGCTCGGGAGGGGGATACTGCGGCGACGGGTGATCGGCGTAGGGAAGGAAAGACCGCCGCGACCACGGTGGGGGACCAGCGACTGCCGAAATGAGCGAAGGTCACTGAAGTCGGAGATGGCGTGCCGGCGGCCGTTGAATTTGGACGAGCGGCGGCCCGCAGGAGTCACACAGCTGCCCTTCTTCTTATTTCGATTAAAATCCGATTGTGTAAATATTGGGTTTTGCTATTTATAAAATAATTTATCCGTTGGGAGTTCAAATGCATTTCCGTTACATTTTGGTTGGTGATTTTACGTGTGATTCACATTTTGGAGATTTCTTACGCTTTGTGGATTCGGTTTTTGAGCCTCGTTTTTTGCTTCCAACGGCTAGAATTCGAGGGTATCAATGGGTTTTCACACATTTGGCTGATAATAGTGATCAACCATATTCCGTGATTTTAGATCAACGCGTATGTCCTCCAATTTTGGCTCCGACTTTGGTGACTGCTTTGGAGGCGGTTTTTGTCAAGCAGTAAAATGGGCTTTTGCTCCCATTTTAGCTCCTTTGCTTTGTGGATGCTCTTAGAACTTTGAGTTATGGCTTCACCCTAGGGATGGCATCGGATCGGATTTGGATCGGATTTTTCAAAATCCATATCCGATCCTAAATAAAAATAATATATCCATATCCATATCCATATGTGGATAAAAAATCTAAATCCATATCCACATCCGTAGTTTCGGATATTCTCATTGATATCGGATTTATCAGTAGACACTAAGACATATTTTCTTCAGCTTTATGTGGCTGATTATAAGCACCATGATTAGTAAATTTAGGAATATAAACTAAAGTCTAAGTTAATAAAACATCGCCATCCCATTACTTTTGTCGTATTCTAGCAAATGGGAATTTTCTATTTAGTATAGTGAGTTCACTTCAGAAATATGGAGTAAAAAAATTGAAAAATAAAGGCAATTGAATTTTAAAATTGAAAACTTGGAAAAGAATGAGAGAAAATAAAATAAAATAAAATAAAACAAAATAAAAGAAATAATGTAAAGAAATCGGGTCATAGATCGAGAATGTCGATCCACTCTGATAGGTGTAAGCTTGAAAATCATCACTCATGCTAAAAAGAATATATCTCAACATTTTATGTGTCAAAAGTTAATTTCATGATGTCTAGAATCACGGAAAAAAATCAATGAGACATTCTAAAGTCGTTTAATAATTTATTTTCAACAAAACATATACAGTGTGCCAGATTGGGTAAAAACAGGACATTCCAAAACTTTGATTTGTTTTCCATCTACAATTTACTTTACAAAAACCAATAATTTAAAAAAAATCTAGAATGGTATAAAATTATTGGAAATTAAAAAAGTATTACAAACTGGTGAATCAAATTTTAGTCCTAGAAATACGATAAATGGACAAGTTGAAAATAAAAAATTCTGAAAAATCATTTTACTTTACATGTTTAGGATAATTGTATCGCAAGTTACAATTTACTTTACAAAAACCAGTCTCTTTCCCTTTTCTTTATTTATTTTTATTTGGTTTAATTCAGAACCATCATTACACCATTCTACAAAATAAAAATTATTATCATGGTGTAACAAATATTTCTATCACCTTCAATCACAATTAATATTTTATTCTACAACTTGACAAGCTACAACTTACATTCTCCACCAAATTGCACTTGCATAATAATAATTATAATTATTATTTTAATTCGCTCATGGAACCGACACTAGACCAATATTTCGAGCACATAAGCATGATGAATCTCGACATTTAAAAGCCTTGGCGTGATGAATGCCAGCGTTTAAGCGCGGCGTGATGAATCGATCTCAATATTAGAACATGATATATGTATTTTAGATTGGTAATGTTAAACCGATGCGGCCACAATATTATATTACAATAGATTACGTAATTAAGCTACTCGATCTAAAATAAAAAGAAAAGCTGAGAATCTGAATCATTTAACACATCGAATGTTATGAAGGAATAGTCCCAGAGTTGCTTTAATGCTTTTGACGTGATCACGAACTACAAGCTTGTTTTGAGATTTCTGAGCAACTTGGTCCAGGAATGAGGTGTTTTTCTTTTTATAAATCCAAAGCTGGTTTTTTTTCCAGATGTACAAATTGGTGCCTTTGCTTATGCTTTCGACAATTTCAAAGTATAGACTCATTTTCTATCAAAAAGCAGAGCTATCTTCCATCAAAACCAGCTCTCCGTCTCTTATGCTTTCTTATCATTTCATCGCTTATATTAGATTAAGATTTATGCAGCCAGTATTAGAGTTAGGGTTAGTGATGTTTGATTAGGACTTTAAGTGTTAAAATTAAAATTTACAAAATTAGGAATTAAAATTTGTGGTGTTACATTAAGGTTAAGGATTTAGGGACTAAATAAGACGGGCCCGGGGAAGATCGCCCAGATTTGTCGAACTTTCCTGCTGAAGGGAGATTAATCGGTTAAATCTTGCCGCGAGAGCGAGATAGGCGGTCGTTAAAGAGTTTAAAGTCACATAAGTTTTTAATTCTTATCTGATGGGAGAGCCTTACGTATCAAGCGACTATCAAGTCTTTGGGTGATTCAAGAATGGCTTAAGCTCAAACATCTTGGAAGAGATATGTCAATTATGCTAGGAAGGATAATGAAGAGCGTGGATCGATGTAATTTGTATGAGGCTTATCGACAAATTAGGGTTTATTGGTGTTATAAGTTTAGAATTTACTGTGTTAAGAAGTTAGGGTTTACAATGTTAGCATGTTACGTTAGGATTTACAAATTACAATTAGGAGACTAGATTTATAATTTATAATGTTATTGTTAGGTTTGGGGTTTACATTATTATATTTTTAGTATTCATTTTCTAACTTTACTAATTAGGATTTTAAAAAATAGGCAATTAAATATTTGAATTAGCGTGAGGTCATATCATATTATATAGTGTTATTACAAATTACAATTGAATTCAAATATTGTATCGGATATTATAACGTTGAATATTAATTCGAATATTCACCACGCATGTTTTGGGGGTCGGATATGATACGGGTTTCGGATCGGATATCTGCAAATCAGTATCCGTCAATGTCGAATTCGAAAAATCGGATTTTATCATGTCATGTCAATTATCAGGTCAGCCGGATTTTCTCTTTGTTTGACCGGATCGGATCGAATTCGGAAATCGCGGATACGAGGCCATTTGCCGTCTACTTCACCCCCACCCACTGAGCTATGCCTTGGGCAAAACCAATAAAGAAGATTGCACCAGAGGTGTGCGATTACTTGGTTTTTCGCAGTCCAAAAACCCTTATATGGATTCATCTTGCATGTATGTGTACTTTTCAGAAGAGAAAATTCTGACAGGATCATTAATTAACTTTTTTTTTTCTTAGGCTATCATTGGTTCCTTAGGAAATTTGTGAGAAAATGCAAGATAAAGAAAATAGAGAAAAAATAAAAATAAAAATAGAGTTGAACCAATTATATTATTTTAAATAAATATAAAGATTAAATAATTTAAAATTATATAAGTTTCTGAGCAATTTTTTCACATTTGAAATTTTTTTTTTCATTAGACAATCAAATAAAAGAAATTTACTTTTGATAAGATTTTTTTTTTCCCTTAGTATTTTTCAAAAACCAGACACAGCCTTATTTATTTATTTTTTTAAAGGCTGATTATTATTATTATTGTGTGTGTTATTATTATTTTAAAAATGTTCATCTTTAAGTATAGATTTTCCTGATTTTTTTCAAGGGTCTGATGTGAGAATTTCAACAGTAAGCTATTACAAAGCAATTCAGAGACTTCTCTACATTCAAAGAGAAGAAAAGTCAGACTTCATTTAGTACTCCTGCCAGTTCACCAAACACTAGTTTTCAATCTTGTGAGAAAATTTGGTAAGGATTATTATTTTCCGAAATAAATTATAATATTGGAAGACAAAAATTGATCATAATCAAGTCAATTCTAAATGTATTAAAAACAGTTACGGAACATATCCCATTGGAAAAATATAAAAATAATCCAAAATAATGATTCAACAAACTTCGAACTTGAAAAACAAGCTTTCTCTTAGAGCAAAATACTCTAATAAAAAGGCATTGATAAATCTAACTATTTAAATCAACTATAAAAGTAAGTACATCAGTAAAATACATTATTATGTTATTATTCACTAGGCTATTCTTTATTTTCATTAAGTCTGATTTTATATATTTAGATTTCACAAATCAGTGTTATAACATTACTATGTGGTGATTGAAGCGAAATTAATTTTTCTAGATATGAGAGCAATTACGTGCAAAAATATAAAAGCAAGAAAATTAAGGAGACATTGAGAAATTGATACTATAGTTTGGTGTATCACAAATACTCTGCAAGGTCGTGTTAAGTCATTAAACAATTTACTAAGAACCAATTGACTACAAACGTAACATCGAACTTACACAATCAAAAACCTCGTAATTTACAATGTTGTCACTGTAAAGAATCTTCTAAATGACAAACAATTTTGAATGAACATGTTGATGGACAGCCATAAATCAGTTGGGTCCTCCATATTTTGACACTAACAAAACTATGAATTGTTTTTGGACCACTAAAAAATTGATTGAAAACTCCATGGAAGATAAGCTTGGAAAACCAATCCAATCCATATTTTGACACCAACAAAACTATTAAATGTTTTTCGACCACTAAAAAAATGATTTAAAACTCCACGGAAGATAAGCTTGGAAAACCAATCCAATCCATATTTTGAGATCAACAAAACTATGAAATGTTTTTGGGCCACTAAAAAAATGATAGAAAACTCCATAGAAATATAAGCTTAGCAGTAATCCAGTGGTTTATTAGGTTGTGTCATATTATACGAAACATTATTAATGAAAGGCAAACCAAAATTAGACTTCCTTCTTAACTAAAACAAAATTTGAAAATTTTCCTTTCTTGACTAATGAAGCATTAAAATCGGACAGCTTTATCAACCAAAAATTAATTAAAATATATCCACCATGCATGATGTATACACCAACTTACTAACTTTTCAAATACATTTAACAATCTTCAAATGTATTCTAATCACGCAAGCTTGATTCAGCCTTTCCCTTGAAAATATTAAATAAGCTTTGGATATTCCAAGGTAGCTAATGTAGGCTTATACATGATCTCAACAACATTGACCTCAACCTTTTAAAAAATAAATTTATTTTAGGTTGTGGAATCATTGTAATAGAGAATATAAATGAAAATTTTATTTTAGGTTGTGGCTGATAGATAATTCTTCAAAAAAAAAAAAAAAAAAAAGGTGATAGATAAAGGATAGAAACTCCTTGATGAAGATTTTTTCTTTTCCTGTTTCTACAATCTTGACACCTTTGTATATTTTCATAAAAAACCAAAAATAAAAATAAAAAAATATAAAGAACATTGGTAGCTCTAAAATGCTATTAAAAATTTTAAGGGCATATTTGGTTTATATTTTTTAAAATTATTCTTAAAAAACAGTTTTTGAAAACATAGAAAACACAATTTTGATGTTATTTAAAAACTATTATTGTTCTCTTAATTTAACGTTTTACATATTCTTTATATTTTTTAGAATATAAAAAAAATGGGAACCAAATATATTCTATATGTTTTTCTTTTCTTGTTCTCTTTATTAAAAAATAATTTTCAGAAATGGTAACCATACATGTTAAAGCAGGTGATATCATGCATGGATTTAATTGATCCTAGTCCCATGGAAGAGTAAGTGCCTCCTCCTCATGGCCAAAGAAAGAATCCTAAGTATAATGAGCCAAAAGCACAACCTCAAGTGATTCAAACAATCAATCGTTGAGATTATTATAATATAATAAAACTGAAGAGGTTTTAGGACCCAAAAAGAATCTAATCATATGATTAACATGCATGCAGACTGCGGTGTCCCTTTGACGCCAAATATTAAACAATTTCACATAAATCCATAACGTAACTGATCTTCCTTCTCTCTTACACCAATCCATCTTGTCTTCTCATCTCTCTCTCCTACTAAATTATTTTGTAAAAATTAAAAGTATTTATTAATTCAAAACTAGTGTCAAATAATCAAAGATTTAATAAATAAGCTTTATTGAATAACTTGTCTTAATTCATAGTATATAAAAGCATATCGTGGGTTGAAATTATTGGAGTACATCGTTGGTTACCGATTCATAAAAAATGAAGGATAAAGAAAAACTAGGATTAAAGATGATTATTTTCTTTTCCCTAAAGTATGTTCTATTAAATCTTTGTAAATTATAGAGCTGTTGTCGTTTATATATATAACGAGAGAATAAAAATTGAGCTTGTCACAATGAGAACTATCAAGTAAAAAAAAAAAAAAGCGTAATTAATGGCCAATTATTATTAAATTATCTTGCTCGTGATTCATAATGAACAGATATAATATTATCATTAAAATTATAATATGATTATGCATAGATTAATAAATTAATCGAATATAATTCAGTCTTCACTCTTCACCCACTACATGTACTTGGTTCTTGGTTGGCTGCCTTTTTCTCCCACGTGTACTCGTGAAGTGAGAATCCACACCCACTCTCCTCAAACTCTATGAGAGTTGCGTCTCAAAGTAACCTGTATTTTTGAAAAAAAAAAAAAAAAATCTCCTTCATAAAAGAGACTTTTATTTTAATATAAAAACATGTTAAAATTGTAATCGGTAGCTCAAACTTCATTTTTGTACTAGGCATCTTTCGATGAGTTGATTAGGACAGCTCATAACTTATTCAACCCAATAGCTATTGTACACTGATTGATAAATAATATTATATAAATAACATACAAATTTCATAAATTTATAATTATAATAAATTTATTTATTTATTTATGTTTAAGTAAAAATTTATGTTATATTTTTTAATTATGGTTATAAATTTTTATAATTTCAATTTTTTTCTCTTTCTTTTATATATACATATATAGTTTATTTTATTTTTCTATCATATTTATATATATAAATTAATATTTATCAAATAGTAATTTATAATCGGATATCAACTACGAGGATCCAGCTATCAACAATTAATTGAACTAAAAAGGGTCGTAGTTATTATCATTAACTTTAATTTTTTGTACCTAAATTGTAGTTCCTTATCCGCAGCTTTATGCTTGAATCAAAGTCGAAGTTAGTAATTAAGGTTTTAATTTACAAATAAAACTTATTAACTGTAGTTTTAACAATTTTTTTTATATCATACGTTCGAAGAATGGACTAAAATCAATAGAATGGTAGAATTCTGATTCCTTTTCATTGGTCTCTAATTTTATATTCTCTAGGTGAAGTCTACATTTTGTCATAGGTTTCATTTTAAAACAACCTTATCCTCTTCGTATACTTTCCTACACACTTAAATAAATGAGGTCATTTATATCAATATAACTTTTTTTATTTAAAGTAAATATCAGTTTTTTTGTTCCAACAAGGAGGATATACCCCGGAGCAAGCATTAAACTATCCTATTGTGAGCCATAAGACTCATAGTAACTTGATGGAGGATCTCTTTCAGGTCTTTAAAAGGGGTTTCCCATCTCCTAAGAACACCCTGCTGCAAGTATAAGACGTGTTTCGTCATGGAATCAGCAATAGAGTTCCTTACCTTGTAACCCATGTTGGATGTTAACCACCCATCATTTTCTCATCCACCCTTTGTATTGAGTAAGAGCATAAGGGGGTTGCATTCCGTATTGGATGATATTTTTATTTAAATTAAATATCAGTTTAATCAAACATACGGATTTTCTTGAATAAATAAATACGTAAAATTAGTTTCTTAAAATTTTTTAGTATAGAAATGATTAAGGAGTGGGGAGGGTATGATTTGAAGGTTCCAAAAGATCCATTGCCGCGATGCGCGGGTGTTTCCTCACGCGCCAGCATGCGTGTGGGAATTGGAATACAAACTTCCACACTCGACATCGGCCAGTATTTAAGACAGACGGGCAGACAAGGTTGAGACATCCACAGTTCACCATGGCCACCCCACCGAGACCAGGCCATATGATTGGTACTTTGGTTTTTTCGTTTCTCTTTTGGCAGCTATTTACTGCCGGACCAGGCTGCCGGATTTTAACTCATGCAGCCGGAGGAGAGTGGGAGCTCTTGCTTAAAAACATAGGCATTACAGCCTTGCACATGCAGCTACTCCACAATGACCGCGTCGTCATCTTTGATCGAACTGATTTTGGGAAATCCAACATTTCTCTGCAGCATGGAAAATGCCGGAATGATCCAAAGGACACCGTATTGTCCATTGACTGCACTGCACACTCTGTTGAATACGACGTCGCAATTAACTCTATCCGTGCCCTTACTGTCCAAACCGATGTGTGGTGTTCATCGGGCGCCGTCATGGCCAATGGTCAATTGATCCAAACCGGCGGCTACAACGATGGTGAACGCGTGGCTCGTATTTTCAAGCCGTGCTCGTCCTGCGACTGGGAGGAAGTTCCATTGGGACTAGCGGCACGGCGGTGGTACGCCACTAATCATATATTACCAAACAACCGCCAAATAGTGATCGGCGGCAGACGACAATTCAATTACGAGTTCTATCCCAAGTCCGGCAATGCTAGAAATGCTTACAGTTTACCCTTCCTTGAGGAAACCAACGACCCCAAGATAGAGAACAATCTTTATCCGTTCGTTTACCTTCATCCCGATGGGAATTTATTTATTTTCGCTAATAATCGAGCTATCTTATTCGATTACTCCAACAATGTCGTGGTGAAGAAGTTCCCGACAATTCCCGGCGGGGATCCTAGGTGTTATCCGAGCACTGGCTCAGCCGTCATGCTGCCACTGAACTTACACGAACGGTCCATTGAAGTCGAGGTTCTGGTGTGTGGCGGTGCACCCTATGGATCCTATACCCAAGCCTTAAAGCATAATTTCGTCGGTGCTCTTAAAACATGTGCAAGAATCAAAATCACGGATCCTTCGCCGCAATGGGTCATGGAAACAATGCCTCTGGCGAGAGTCATGGGGGACATGATACTGCTCCCGAACGGCGACGTCTTGATCATCAACGGTGCATCCGCCGGGACTGCCGGATGGGAGTCCGCTCGAGACCCGGTTCTGAACCCGGTCCTTTACAAACCCGGTAAACCGGTCAGGTCGCGGTTCGAGGTAATGAACCCGTCCACCATCCCCCGGATGTACCACTCGTCGGCGATTCTCCTCCGGGACGGTCGGGTTCTCGTCGGAGGAAGCAATCCTCATACCTACTACAACTTCACCGGCGTGCTTTACCCGACGGAGCTGCGGTTGGAGGCGTTCTCACCGAAGTATTTGGATTCTGGGTTTTCGAAACTGCGGCCAATCATTATCTCTCCCGCTTCCCAATCCAATATCGGGTACGGGCAATATTTAACGGTTCGGTTTTCGGTGACTGGAAAACTGAATCCAGATATGGTGTCAGTGACGATGCTTGCACCTTCATTTACCACTCATTCGTTTTCGATGAACCAAAGATTGCTGGTGCTTAAAAGTGGGAATGTGAAAAATGTGGAGAAATCAACCTTCACGATTTCGGTTTTCCACCAGGTTCAGTTAATCTTGCGCCATTCGGGTACTATATTCTAACATGGTTCATCAAAGGGATTCTAGTGAGGTATATGGGTCCATATTCAGTGATATATTTTTTCTTTTCTTGATGGGGTAATTGGTTTAGCAGTCAAGAACAAAAGGGGCATTATTATTTTCATTATACGGTTAGAATATTGAAAATTGTGAAATCAAATAAAGCTATGGGGTTCTTCTATCAATCGTGTGTGGGAAAAGATATTTGTAATTGTATTTTCATGCAATTCTTATAGTAAAAAATAAATATAAAAAGCAATGTGAATGCTGATACCAATAAATGCAGATCACGTAAAGCAAGAGACAAAGATAATGTCATTTTCCACCCTTTCAACTTCATTGAAGCTCTCGCAACTGTTAATGTGAGACCTTGTTATTGGTGGTTCTCACTGTAACACATCTGTTCCTCATAATCCCTCAAATTTTGCTTTAAATTTTTTTTAGAGTAGCCCTATAGCTCGGCTACAAATAATAATAAAATTATAAAAAAAAACGAATAAAAGAAATTGAACAAAATTTTCAATTTTTCAATATTAATCCTAATGTTTGCTATTTATAAGCGCGGCCAATCACAATGGATAAATCAAAAAAATCTTGTAGATAATCAAAAAATCGTAATAGATAAATAAAAATACAGTTAAATAAATAATTAATAGTAATAAATTCGTCATTGGACTTGGACTTTTATCTCGTTTAGCTCTAAGTGCATCGTGCTCCGGATTTGAAAAGAGGCTATTTCAGAAGAGTGAAAGGAAAGGTTGCAAATCAAGCGATAAAGAATCCGAAATGATGAAGATCATTTTCATATATCAGTAGCGTGTATCGGAGACGATCATCTTGAATTTAATGACTTGACAGAAACACGTCTAGAAGTCGGCTCATCGTCGAGGATAGTATCGTCTCTGCTAGAAAAGCATGTGAAGGCGTAGTGGAGTGCTTTGCTTTCTTTAGGCAACACGAGCACGCTCAGAGAAATGATAGAAGGAATTTCAAGATATCTCGGTAGATGCCAAAGTCCTACATTGAAAACGTAAATTTAATGCTCCGTGTCATTAGGCAAATTAAGAAGATATCATTAGATCGTTTCTGAATGGAATAAGGGTCCATGGCTCTTGCATAAAGTTTTTGATCGTTTTGGAGTTCTTCGGGACGAATACGAGACGGAACATTGTCACCAACATTAAATTCTTTAGATCTGAATAATCGGTAATGGGTTATACTCACGCACTCGTTACTTAGAAATTTTTAAGCCTAATCTTAGCATGTAAGTCGTGGATGTGTTTCTGAAAGTTTTAACGGTTGGGATCTGGCATGTATTAGTGGTAAAGGGCAGATCAATAGGTGTACTTGGGGTGATGTGATTAACGATTTGAAAAGGACTTTTCTTAGTTGAACAGTTATGAAATTGTTATAAACAAGGCTACATTTGTTGACAAAATTAAATCGGCTTGTTTTACCTGACAAACACCCTAAGCATATTACGAATACGATTAACAACCTCGGTTTGCCCATCGGTCAGGGATGGCAGCGGATGAAAATTTTAAGTGAGTGCTTAAAAGCAAATTCAAGGTTTTCAAAAATAGCTAACAAATTTCACATCCCTATCAGATACAATGGTGGAAGGCAAACCGTGCAATTTAATAACTTCTCTAAAAAAGAATTTAGCAACATGTGAAGCATCATTGGTTTTGTTACATGGAATAAAATGTGTCATCTTAGAAAATCTGTCAATAGCAACCAAAATAGAATCATGTCCTCTAGCCGTCCTAGGCAATCCAAGAACAAAGTCCATTCTAACATCTTTCCAAGGTTCATGAGGGATAGCTAAGGAGTATATAAGCCAGTGTTTTGTTTCTTAGCCTTAGCTATCGGCGTGATGCATTGTGCAACTATCTATGCATCCCTTTTCGAGATAAGGCCCGATAAAACCTATCTTCCAACCAATGCAATAGTTTTATCCACTCCCGAAATGTCAAACTAAAAACCACCGGCATGCATCTCCCCAATTAATAAATCCACAAATGATGTCAAGTACGCACAAATTTAGTCACTTTAAACAAATACCCATTTTCCAACCCAAAGGAAGTCGGATACTCTTGGCCAGTTTACCATTACTAACCTGCATTATAAATATCTAAAGTCGGAATGCGAGAATACTTATTTTTCAATCTATCAAACCCAACGACATGAGCACTCATACAATGAAGTGTAACAGTTAATCGACTAAGTGCATCAGCAGCTTTGTTTTCAATACCAGAACGGTAATTAATCACAAAAGAATATTCATTCTAAAATTCAACCCACTTAGCATGTCAAGCATTCAATTTCTTTTGTAAGTTTAAATATCTTAAAGCTTGATGGTCAGAGAAACCTGAGTCGATTCGGCTGACAGTAAAACCTCCAGCGCGGGGCTACGCACTATAGCATAAAACTCTTTATCATATGTACACTATCGTCTTTTAGCATCATTGAGTTTTTCACTAAAGAAAGTTATAGGGTGGCCTTCTTGACTCAAGACACCACCAATACCTACACATGATGCATCGCAGCAATCTCAGCTTTAGTATTAAAGTAGATATCCTAGCTGGTGCCTTAGTCATTATGACCTTGATTTCTCTAAATGCCTGGCTAGCAGCATTAGACCATTGAAACTCCTTGTTTTTTAAACATTCAGTGATAGGAGCCATAATAGTGCTAAATCCCCTTATAAATCTCCTGTAGAAAGAAGCTAAACCATGAAAACTACGAGTCTCAGTGATAGATTGTAGTTGAGCCACTCCTAATAACTGCAACGCTTTTCGAGATCGGTGAAATGCCATGTTAAGACCTGATAAAGCTGAAAAGCACAAGTGGTTGCATAAAGAAACACTTAAGGTTAACGTAAAGCTTGGCCTCGCATGAAGAGTGAAAAACACATCTTAGGTGTGATAAATGCTTTCTTCTTTGGTTATTTATAGATCAATATGTCATCAAAGTAGACCACGGTACCAATGAGGTACAAGGACATGGGTCATAACTCTCATGAAAGTACTAGGAGCATTAGACAAACCAAATGGCATGACTAACCACTCAAACAAACCATCTCATGTTTTAAATGCAGTTTTCCACTCATCTCCTGGCCTAACACGAATTTGATGATAACTACTACGCAAATCTATCTTAGAGAACCAACTAGAACTAGCTAATAGGTCCTACACTTCTCTCATTGACACACGCCCCTTCTAGCGGCGGATGTGCGGCCACCTTGAAATCCCAGTAGATTACCTCGCGACTAGAAACTCTTGTGAAGCGAAGCCGTATTGCTTGCTTAAACCTCGTATAAAAATTTTTCTTTCTTTTTTTCCAACTTAAGTTTGGCTGAAATCATGGCGTGGAAAAACCTCGTGGCCACTGTGGTGCATATAGGACAATTCAAATCTTGTATACCTGACTTACACATTTTTTCAAATATGGCAACGACAATATTCTCTACATTATCCACAAAACTACAACATGTACGTACATATGTTCCATTATACAAATTCAAGTATAGTGCTACAAAATATTATTAATACCTGACACTTATCTTGATCTTCGGGACAAATCCTATTGTGCTCGTCTTACGTGCACAATACACGGAAAATAGTTTTTAAAATAGAAATAATGAAATTTAAGCGGGCTCGGTGAGTGTATCAACATAAAATGTTTTGCTTTTCCGGAAAACATCTCAAAACTGTAAAAAAACTCTTTTACAAATATTTTCTAGAAGCCTTGCTTGCTTACTTTGCTTTGCTTGCTTTAAAAGTTTCTAAAACTTTTATGTACCCCTTGCTTCTGTACTTGCTTGCTTTTAAAAGTTTATAAAACTTTTATCTTGCTACTTCTTTCTTTTCAACTTTGCTAAAAGCTTATAAAACTTTTATTGCTTGCTTGCTTGAAAGTTTATAAAACTTCTGAAGCTTCTCTTGCTTGCTTACTTTATCTCGCGAAAGTTTAAAACACTTTCACAAACCTTTTGCTTTAAAAGTTTCTCAAAAATTTTTATAAAAACGGGAGCGTGGGCTCAACCGTTTGCTTAAAATCACCACGAGAACCTGGACTCAACCAATCGTTTTGAAATCAAAGCGGGGCACAGTAACTCGGCCGTTTGTTTTAAATCTCTCTGGGACCTTGGTTCGTCGATGCATCAAATCTCTCACGGGAGCTTATTATCGATCGTGCACGATGGTTGATTTTCAAAACTGTATGATCATGCTTATAAATCATCAACGGCGCGGAGGCACATCTTGCTTGTTGTGCTAGTGAGCGGGGGACGCAGGCATCGCTGCGGTGGAAGGACTTGTGTCCACATCACCTTTTCCGGTAAATATGGTGGAATTGACCTTGTGTCGCCATCACCATAATTTGGTTAGAGCTCATAACCTTTTATACTCCAGTACGTGCCACGGTCTCCTTTAAATCGTGTGTGTTCTAAGTTTGCCGACCGAACAAACTAAAATATGTGAAGTATCCTAACTCCACCGTGCGTGCGGAATACCTCGATTGGTTTGCTTGCTTAGGCCCCAGGGATTTTAGTTAGGCCTGTTTTCCACAAAATATTCTTTTCTTTGCTTGCTCTTTGAAAAATGGTTTCTGACTTCGAAACCATTTACTTGCTTGCTTGAAAAATGGTTTAATAATTCCAAAATGTTTAACTAACTAGCTTTAACTAGCTTGAAAAATGGTTTAATAATTACAAACCATTAAGCTTACTTGCTTTGCTTGCTTGAAAAATGGTTTAATAATTCAAAACCATTTAATATCAGTGTAAACCAGTTTATAATAATAATACACTAGTATTTGAGAAAAATAGGTTTAGAACACTCACCTCTTTGATTGCTAAACTTGAGAGCACGATTCCACAGTTTTCCCGCATTTGTTTTTAGCCTACACACTCAAACGAATACGACGACATATTAATCGCCTACGTAATCGCATAACTTAACATACTTCTTAGACTTAGTCACACTTAACGAATATTCGCTTCGCCCCAGCTGTCACATCCCACATCGGATAGGGGAGAAACTTCCTGGCACTATATAAGTATGGGTTCCTCTCAATCCCAGTAGACCGTTTTAAAGCGGTAGGGTCCCTTAGGCGAGCGGACAATATCTATGGTTGGTAGGGTCGTTTAAATGGTATGGGCCAGATCCTGACCTTCCCCGGAAATGTGAGAATGCATTAAGTTTATTTGCGATCGTGGGACAGCGAGGGCATTGTGTTTGCATGGGGGTGTTTGTCACATCCCTTCGGATATGGGGCTTCACGGCATATAGGGAATGGGTTTCCTCTCAACCTAGTAAGACGTTTCGCGTGAGGTCCCTTAGGCGGCGGGACAATATCTACATGGTTGGGCGGGTCGTTACAAATGGTATCGGTCGATCCCAGGCCCGATGTGGAAGTGCATTCACGTTTGGCGCAAACCCGTGGGGACCTGGCGAACGTTGTGTTTGCATAGGGGTGTTTTGTCATCACATCGGATAGGAAAAATTCAAGCACTATATAGAGTATGGGTTCTCTCGACTATTAGGCGCGTTTAAAGCGTGAGGGGCCCATAGGCCGGCGGACATCTACATGGTTGGGCCGGGTCATTATCAATGAGTGCGCTCGTTTAAATCTAGTTCAATCTTATTTGAACATCCTCTTAATCATTTACTAAGGTTCCTAAACTATCGGTGTCTGGTCGGGCTAGAATTATCACAAAACTACACAATCACGGGCATTTGGGCACACGTACGGGTACACATGGACATGTGCCGGTGCGGGGTTTGCAGCTACGTTAATTTGTGCCGGTACGGCGGACTGTGCCGGTACGGGTTAACTACGTTGAGGGCGTAAGTGCAGGCCACGTACACCTATCTTAGATACACCCTTGGGAATTTGCCCAGAATTGCTCCTTTTTGCCACTTTTTGTACCAATTCTCTTCATACAACTTCTATAATTCATATACCTCAAGAATTTACATGGAATTCATCTAAAAACAACTCCATAACACTTGAATTGGTGGTTTGGAACCTCATCTGTAAAACACAGGTAAAAATCACATGAATTCGGCACGAAAGGTTCGCGATTCTTCTAAAAACCATATAAATATAGTGATTCCATGTTTTATTTTCTGAGTGGGTTTTACCCACGCTAACCTCATGAAATCTGAGGGTTTGGGTGACCTCTTCCCAAAACCACAGACGAAGGATAGCCCAACTATTCTCGACGATCCATACGAAAACCCATACATCAAAAGACTATGATTCAGGTTAAAACATATTTGATTTTGGTCTTCTTCTCACTTCTTCTTCTTCCCTCTTCTTCCTGCTTCTTTTCTCTCTTCTCTCTTAAGCATTGAACCCTAGCCTTTGGAGACCAAAATGTGAATTTTTGGTTTGTCTCCCTCTTTTATAATATTAACTTTCCTTAATTGCAACTAAGTCCTCATCTCTTTAATATTGCAATTCAATTCTTGTTATTTCTATTATGGCCCATCTCTACTTTTTTAAGGATTTTCATGTCCCATTTAGTCAATTACCGTTGTACCCTTGCCTTGGTACCAAAATTCCGGGTTCCATAATTTTATCATTTCCTAATTTCATCTCCAAAATATCACGATGTGACACTTGGTGCTCGTACGCCCCTACAGTTTCATGTACTGTACACTCTCTCGGGACGGGGTGTTACAAAATCCTCCCCCCTTAGAACATTTCGTCCTCGAAATGAATAAACTAAACTCCAAAAGAAAAGAAAGGAAAATACCTCATTCGGAAAATAATTGAGGGTATTGATGGCGCATCTGAGCCTCTGGCTCCCAAGTAGTTGCCTCCTTCTCATGATTCTTCCATAATACTTTAACCAAAGGAATTACTTTACTCCTCAACACCTGTTCCTTGCGATCTACTATCTACATAGGCGTTTCCTTATAAGTCAAGTTCTCCTTTAACTGCACTGGTTGCTTTCTCAATACATGTGAAGGATCTGGGATATATTTCCTCAACATCGACACATGGAAAGTATCATGAATCCTTGATAACTTTGGGGGTAATTTCAACTTGTAAGCTACTGGCCCCACCTTGCTCACAATCTCATAGGGTCCTATATATCTCGGACTAAGCTTGCCTCGCTTCCTGAATCTCAACACACCTTTCCAAGGTGAAATCTTCAAAAAGACTCGGTCACCTATCTCAAGCTTTTGCAAAGTCTCTCACGACCCGGTTGTCCGCATAACTTTTACGTCTATCTATTGCTATCTTTTAAGTTATCATAGACAACTTTCACTTTCTGAGAAGTGATGCGCACTAGTCGGGGGCCCTCTTAGTCTTCTTTCACCCGACCTCGTCCCAGCACACTAGAGTCCTACATTTCCTACAATCTGATTACCTCAAATGGAGCCATTTCTATCTTGTTTGATATTTTGTGTGTAAGCAAACTCCATTAGTGCTAAGTGGTGGCTCCCAACTCCCATGAATTCCATTACATTTCTGGCCTTATATCCTCTACAGCATTCAAATAGTCCTCTCTGACTGGCCATCCGTCTGAGGATGAAATGTTGTGCTAAAATGTAGGCGAGTACCTAACGTTGTTTGCAAACTAGGCCAAAACCTAGATGTGAATCTGGGGTCTCGATCTGACACTATCGAAACTGGAACCCCATGAAGTCTCACTATCTCATCCACATACAATTGGGCCACTTTTCACAATGAATCCTCGGCATTAAGCGGTAGAAAATGGCGAGACTTCGTCAATCGATCTACTATCACCCGTAAGCATCATGTTGCCTGCGGTCGGAGTGGAAGACCTGCCAACAAAATCCATAGTAATCTTTTCCCATTTCCATGGAATAGGAGTAGCATATCTTCTGCGGGCCTACGTGCTCTGCGCTTTGTCATTGACGGGTTAGGCACCTTGAAGTAGTCGCGATCTCTTTCTTCATCCCATTCCACCGGTAATGTTCTTTCAAAGTTCCACATGTTGGTACTACTGGATGCATAGCACTCTGAGATGAATGTGCTTCTTCCATAATGTCTCTCTTGATTCGCCATCCTCGCACACACATTCTCGACACTCCCTTTATCATGCCATCATCTCTGATTTTAAACTCTACTTTCTTTCCTTTTTCTATCTCTTCCTTAAGCTTAATCATTTGTGGATCTTGTGACTGCCCTGCTAGAATCCGGTCCAGTAGGAGCGGTCTAACATGAAACGTGGCTAATAAGGCTCTTGAATCCTCAACCTCCAATATCACCCCTAAAGCTCTCAGATCCACCAATAGTGGAAGATAACCGGATCTCATGTGAGACAAAGGGCACTACGGTCGCCTACTCCAGAATACGCTCGACATTAGCTTTTCCTGGATGGTACTCGATAGTACAGTCGTAGTCCTCAATCAACTCTAGCCATCTTCTTTGCCTCAGATTTAACTCTTTTTGGGTGAAAATATATTGAAGACTTTTATGATCTGTAAAGATGCTACAAAGAACACCATATAAGTAATGTCTCAATATTTTCAAAGCAAACACGACTGCTGCTAGCTCTAAGTCATGTGTAGGGTAATTCTCCTCATGCTTCTTTAGCTGTCTAGAGGCATATGCAATCACCACATCGTGCATATGAAAACCTGACCAAGGCCTTGCACGGAAGCGCATCATAAACCACTGAGCCATCGCTCCTTTGGTAAAGCTAGAAGGCTGGTGAAGTTAATGCCCTTCAACTCCTCGAAACTCTGTTGACAGACATCTACCTAGTCATACTTAACATCTTTCCTTGTCGGCAGTCGGTCGTACGCTATCTGGAGAACCCACCAATAGCTTCTGTAATATCTGTAAAACCAAGGAAGCTTAGACCTCACATTTACATTCTTTGGTGGTTTTCCAATTTACCACTTTGCCCACATTTTAAGGGATCCACTCACCCATTCATTGAAATCACATGACTAGGAAGGCCATACTTTGTCAGTAGTGAATGAACTAACCGACTTGACATATAAGCTGTCTTTCCATAGGGTCTGCGGCTTACAAATCCTCGAGGTGCTTTGAATGTTCTACGAACTACTGAATACACTAGGATATCATCATTGAAAACTATAGTGAACTGTCAAATCTGTTTGGAATACTCGGTTCATTAAATCCATAAACCTTCTTGGGGCATTAGTCGAACGAATGGCATCACCGAGGAAACTCATAATGCGTAGCGTGTCACTGAGATACGAGTCTTGGGTACATCCACTCTCCACGCACTCTCAAGCCCAGTGATGCTGACACCACCGAGTCACATCTTTGGAATATACTCGAGACCCTTGAAGTTGATCAAATAGCTCTTCGATCCTAGGGAGTGGATATTGATTGCGGATGGTAACTCCTATTCAGCGCACAGTAATCTATACACAATGTGAGCTCCATCTTTCTTTTCCACGAAGAGAGCTGGGGCTCCCATGGGGATAATGCTCGAGACGAATGAATCCTGCTGTGACTCTTCTAGCGGGCCTTAAAGCTCCCTCGACTCTGCGGGGCCATCTTATAAGGAGAAGAATGAAATGGGCTCGATCCGCGCAGGATCAAATCAATGGTGAACTCCACTTCTCTTTACGGGAGTAATCTGCAATATCATCTGGGAACACATCTGGGAACTCTCTAACAACTGGAATCTCATCCATCATAGTCTCCTCCTTCCCTGTCTCCACCACATAAGCTAGATAACCGTGACATCCTTTACGCAGCATCCTCTGCGTTGCCATGGCGGAGATCATCTTTGGAAGATAACTCTGCGTATTCCTGAACTTACCTCCAATTTCCGCTATGCAACTTTACTTCCTTTTTGTAACAATCTAATGTGGCTACATGGCCTGAAATGACCAATCCGTACCGAGAACCACATCAAAGTCCTCATATCCTAAAGCTCTGAATCACATTTGGGAACTCCTGTCCCCCGGTCGAACTCTCATCTCGACTACTGCATCTGCGAGTAACGGATCTCACAATTTGGAAGGAAACTCTCATACGACCCTCTAATGGTTGTGTCTCTATCTGAAAACGATCTAAAAATGGCTTAGATGCAAATGAATGCGTAGCTCCCAGATTCTGATAAGGTATATGCCATCATGATCGAGGATAGAAATAATACCGGTGACCCACGTGCGGGTATACGCATCTTCTTTGAGTCCACGACATATACTACGCTGTAGGACTCTGTCTGTATCCACAGGGGCACTACCTCTACCTCTCCATGGCCACCTTTACTGCTTGGTTGTCGCGTGACCCCTACATGAGAAACCTCTCTAAGACTTTTATTGTGCTTTCGTCTACGAATGCGGGGTAAGTAGGCCGACTAATACTGCACCAATCGGTGAGGGGCCTCCCTAATGAAATGGCCTTCACGGCCCACGGTGGAAACACCACATACTAAATCCCTTACCTCCTCAGGATGGATGATGCGGGATCCTGGGATATTTGCAGGGATCTTGATTGTAAACTAGACAATAGCATGACGACATAATTAATATGTTTTAATAATATTGTTGAGTGGGGATATGACGATTAATATTATATTAGATGATAACAATGATATAGATTCAGAGATTGGGATCTGATGAGAGAGTTCGATGGGAGTTCAGGACATCCGGCTGAATATAAGGGAACCAATCTAACTAATTCGAGAACTTCTTCTCATATCGACAAACATGTCCTTTTGTTCTAATTTGAAGAACTCCTCAATTTTTGAATCCCTTATGGCTACGAGAAGAACCTGCTCCAATTGAATTCTTGAAGTGGAATTGATCCCATGATATGCCAGCGGGGTTACCTCAACCTCTCACGACATCCCACCAATCCTTAGCCACGTCTTCCATGGAAAGCTGAAAGCAAGACTCTTTGCTCATGCAATGCGACCCATGCTCATAAACCTTATTTACTCGGTCCCAGCCCGTAGCACGAGGGCAGCACGGATCGTCGCGCCGTCATGAGAGCGGCGCCCGAAGCACGTGCTCTCTGTCGACCTCACAGATTCTTCCGCCTTAACCTCTCTAGGTGGCGGTGGAGTTACGGGTGCTATTGGTCGCTATGGCTACTATACGTGCGTCACATTGCCACACCTTTGCGAAGTAAACAATCCTGACGCCCAGGCTTCCTCTAGTGGCCCCGAGATGGTCGGCTGACTTCTTTGCTTCGGGCGATTCATAGGCGGTAGTGGAACCTATACGTGCTCATCTATCTCGATTCTTGCCGGGACGCTTGAAACCCATTTGGAATAACTCTCCTAGGGCGACCTCTCGTCCTCTTCGACATAGTCTTTGTAATTACAAAAATCGACTTTTAATACTTTGAATCACTTGATATGTATGTACTTTGAACTTAAGCAGCCATGGTTGCCCAATGTATGCTCACGATACCAACTTGACACACCCCACCCCCCTTCCGGCGACGGATGTGCGGCCACCCCCTGCAAGAAATCCCCGGCCGTTACCTCTAGCATTAGAAACTCCGTGAGCGAAGCCGTATTCTTTGCTTAAACTACCGTATAAAATTTTTCTTTCTTTTTCCAGCTTAGGATTTGGCAAAATCCTTGGTAGCGGAAAAACCTCGGCAACATGGCCAATTTGCATATAGGACAATTCAAATCCTGTATACACAACACATTTTTCCAAATATGGCCTTGACGATATTCTCTACGTTATCACAAAAAGCCTGCTAATATGCGTACATATGTTCCATTATCTGAATTCAAAGTATAGTCTTACAAATATTATTAATACCTGACACTTATACGATGTCGGGACAAATCCTATTGTGCTCGTGTCTTCACGTCTCACGCATGCACAGGAAAATAGTTTTTAAAATAGAAAATAATGAGCTAAACGAGCTCAGTGAGTGTATGCTTATAAAATGTTTTGCTTTTCCGGAAAACATCTCAAAACTGTAAAACTCTCTTTTACAAATATTTTCCAGAAGCCTTGCTTGCTTACTTTGCTTTGCTTGCTTTAAAAGTTTCTAAAACTTTTATGTACTTGCTTGCTTTTGTACTTACTTGCTTTTAAAAGTTTATAAAACTTTTTATCTTTAACCTAACACAACAACTTTCTTTTCTTTAAAAGCTTATAAAACTTTATTGCTTGCTTGCTTGAAAGTTTATAAAACTTCTCAAAACTTCTCTTGCTTGCTTACTTTATCTTGCTTGAAAAGTTTCTTAAAACCTTTCACAAACCTTTTGCTTTAAAATTTCTCAAAACTTTTATAAAAGCGAGCTTAGAACCCGACCGTTTTGCTAAAATCGCGCATGGGGCGCAGAACAGCCGTCGTTTTGAAATCAGCGGGGCACGTGCTCAACCGTTTGTTTTAAATCTCGGGAGCCTTGGCTCGGCCCGTTGCATCAAATCTCACGGGCACATTAGCTCGTCGTGCGCCCAATGGTTGATTTTGAAAGCTGGCTATGATCGTGGCATAAATCATCAACCATTGGAGGCCTATACTTTCTTGCTGTACCCTAGTGAACACGGGGGCCTGGGCATCGACCATGGGGTGGAAGGACCTGTTTCCACATCACCTTTTCCGGTAAATATGGTGGAATTGACCTTGTGTCGCCATCACCATAATTTGGTTAGAGCTCATAACCTTATATACTCCAGTACGTGCCATGGTCTCCTTTAAATGCATGATGCATGTTCTAAGTTTGCCGACCAGGCAAAACTAAAATGCATGTATGATATCCTAACTCCACCGTGCACGTACGGAATACCTCTGACCGGTTTGCTTGCTTAGAACTAGGGATTTTAGTTAGGCCTGTTTTCACAAATATTCTTTTGCTTGCTTGCTTGCTCTTTGAAAAATGGTTTTACAACTCGAAACCATTTGCTTGCTTGCTTGAAAAATGGTTTAATAATTCAAAACCATTTGCTTACTTGCTTGCTTGCTTGAAAAATGGTTTAATAATTTCAAAACCATTCGCTTACTTGCTTGCTTGCTTGAAAAATGGTTTAGTAATTCAAAACCATTTAATATCAGTATAAACCAGTTTATAATAATAATACACTAGTATTTGAGAAAAATAGGTTTAGAACACTCACCTCTTTGCTTGCTAAACTTGAGAGCACGATTCCACACTTTTCCCGCCTTGCTTTGTGCTATTTTTCTGTTTCTGGCAGTCACGGCCAGCGTATTAATCGCTGCGTATCCGCGTAAGCAACATCTTGTTTAGACTTAGTCGCACTCAATGAATATTGGCTTACGCCTCGGCGGCGAAGTGCCTTCATTGCACTAAAGTGAGTTCCAATCTTATTTGAACCTCTCTTAATCATTTACCCAAGGTTCTAAACTATCGGTGTGCAGTCGGGCTTGGTATCTGAAACACAATCACGGGCATTTGGGCACACGTACGGTACACCTTGGACTGTGCCGGTACGGGTTACGACCTGAGCCGGAGCTGTACCGGTGCCGGCGGACGTGCGAGTGCGAGTTGAGAAACTGGGCCCAGGCTGTACCCGATTACGGCCACGTACCCGGTCACCGATACACCCTCGGAATTGCTGAATTGCTCATTTTTGCCACTTTTTGTACCAATTCTCTTCATACAACTTCTATAATTCATATACCTCAAGAATTTACATGGAATTCATCTAAAAACAACTCCATAACACTTGAATTGGTGGTTTGGAACCTCATACCACAAAACCCTAGGTAAAAATCCTATGAATTCACCCAAAGGTTCACCAATTCTTCTAAAAACCATATAAATATGATGATTCCATGTTTATTTTCTACCAGTGAGTTTCGCCACACATAACCTCAACAAAAATCTAGGGTTTGGGTGACCTCTTCCAAAACCACACAGACAAGGACTCAACTATTCTCCATGGAAATCATGCAAACCCTATACATCAAAAGACCCTTGATTCCAAGTTAAAAAGCTTATACGATTTTTTGGTCTTCTTCTCCTTCTCCTTCTTCTTCCTCTTCTTCCTCTTCTTTTCTCTCTTCTCCTCACCAAACATGAACCCTAGCCTTTGGAGACTAAAATGTGAATTTTGGTTTGTCTCCCTCTTTTATAATATTAACTTCCCTTAATTGCAACTAAGTCCTCATCTCTTTAATATTACAATTCAATTCTTGTTATTTCTATTATGGCCCATCTATACTTTTTTAAGGATTTTCATGTCCCATTTGGTCAATTACCATTGTACCCTTGCCCTGGTGCCAAAATTCCGGGTTCCATAATTTTATCATTTCCTAATTTCATCTCCAAAATATCACGATGTGACACTTGAATTATTCGTATCTGCGCTCTGTATCATGTACGTGGCTCTCTCGGGACGGGCGTTACTGAAGCGAGGATGAGAAATCTATATTTGATTGTAGTCTTATTGATGGCTCACGTCACACACATTCTCAGATCCATCTTTCTTAAGCTCAAAGCCGACCTTTGCCTGAGGACTAAGGCTATGCTGACTCAAATCATCTTTCTAAAAGTCCTTCTACTTGCCTATTCAGCTCCGCTCTCTTTTTAGGATTCATCCTATAATGTGGAAGGTTGAGTTAGGAGACAGCAGACTATAAATCTATAGCATGTTGGATGTCTCTTAAAGGTAGTAGTTCACTAGGCAACTCATGAGACTCCATATCAACAAATCATATAGCAAATTCTTCGCTTGAAGGAACATCAACATTGAGAATCAGAGAACTTCTTTTGCCACTAATGTATACAGTCTCAAAGCCCTCTCTCAAGCGCATTTTAAAATATGCAATTCCTTCCGGGGCGTTTAGAATGTCACGTTTACCATTGCAATATTTAGGCTTAACAAGTCTCAAAATAATGTTCTTACCCGTGTACTTAAAAGGAATAAATGTTATCCCTTGCAAATTGGTAACATTAAAATCATAAAAAACCAAGGCGGCTTTGAAAGAATTTATGGACAACATCATGGTGGCCCTCACAATAGATTTCAGCCTTATAATCCCCCATTTGAATAGAGACGAGACACCTTTGAGTGACAGGCAAAGTATGGTCATTCACCTAAGCTACCCTAAATGGATTTGGATGTGGTTCTACTTTTAGGTTTAACAATTTAACAACATCCTTAGAAACCACATTCATCGAACTACCCCCATCAATTACTAACTTACATTTCTTATCTCCACTGTGTATGACTATGTGAAAAATACTAGTGCGCTTCCAATGATCATCATCTACAGTTGTGGATAGCACACATCGAACCTGCTACGCATCTTCATCACAATCTTTCACGAAAGATCATCACTAGGAGAACAATCTAAAGGGTCGATAATTTGGTCTTCCTCATTCTCCAAAATACTTTTGTTCGGCATCTAATGCCAATGCACGTTGGGGACAACGAGACTCAATATGACCCTTATGATGACACTTATGACAGACAATAGATGAATTACTAGCCTTAGACTCAATAGGAGAAGCAACAGGAAGAGAGTTACGCAAACTAGACTCTTTGCTTCTAATGTTATTAGGCGTAGTATTACCGTTTGATGACATGGATTGTGACTTGGACTGACCTGTGTGTGCAAAAGAGGAGGGTCTATTGAACTTCTCGACTTCTAAGGCTTTTTGGTATGCATCTACACCGGTGTGTGGAGCATGCAATCTAACCATGGTTGAATGGCCGAACCTGAGACAATTAACAAAGCGAGTATAAACAGCAAATTGGTCCTCAGCATGGAACTCACTACATGCTTCCTCAAGTGGCGAATGTTCGACTACACTAAGAGTCATTTGTTTTAGACAATCATGATTGGAAAACAATTGGCTCTTATATGAATGTACTTTTCTTGCAACTTTGCTTTCATAACAGCGGTGGGTGATGGGTGGATTCACGGGCGAAGCATGTCTTGCAACACATTACACCGATTACATCTTGGCGAATTGGTTAATTTCATTTAGCAAATCGAACCCGTTCTTATCAATCATTTCATAAATCAAAATGTTATGATAACAGCCCAACCCGTCGGAGAAATCATTAGGATCCATTATATCATCAAATTTAGGAGCACTAACCTTAACTTTTTTTGTGATGTCCCTTTGAGGTTGTCTAGCACCTATCCCCGATCTCTACCCTGAATACCGGTAACCACAAGGCGGTATCGCGGAGGAGCGACATCTTCTCTCACTTGATTTGGTGCGTAAGTTTGCCTTGGTGGTTGGTAATCTAATGGGAAGTTGACATTAGCAGGTTGAAATCGATCACCTAAGTTAAATTGAAGGTCTTCTGTTGTAGGTAACCTTGTGTGAGGTTGAGCAATTGAATTACTACCCAGTTCTGTTTTACCCAGTGTCATGCAACCCATTTACGAATTCATCAAATTGATGTGAACCTCCAGAAGGACTTAAACCCCTGGTGTGTGGTGACCCCGGCGTGTTTCACGCCGGTTCGTAGCATGTTATTTTATCTACGTGTGTACCGGATGTTTTAAAACCAAGTCCATTTTTTATTTGTGCATGGAGATACGTTGTTCGAGACAGTTGACGTTAGTCGATTGACGCTCATTAATTTAAATTACCGATGTAGTGGCCCGAATCAAATTGTGCTTTATTGGCATCATGATGACGGTGTCCTGGCTTAGTATCGTTTAGATCTTGAGATAAGGCAGTCTTAAGTCAAAGTAGGTCCTCTCCAATTGGATCATTTGGGTTAGGTGAAGAAGAAGATGCAACAATATCACTTTTGGTAGCTAACATGCTGAGATAGAATCTAAAAATCCACTGAGTAAAGAAATTTATAAACTATATGCTAATGCAACAAACACAAATCTAAAAAAAAAAAGAAATGTAATGTGATTATATTTCACAGATTGCACGAGTCACGAAAGAATAACTAAAAAACAATTTTTTTTTTTTTAATCTTTCTTTATGTTACATCGAAGAGCGAAGCACAAAATAATCAAACAAGATATCTTGCATCTGCACAAATATTAGCGGGTTTGAAACAAAAGAAAATATACCCGATGAAGAGCGGCTTTTAGGGCCTTTACGATTAACTTTTGCTTGAGGTTGCTGGGAATCAAAAGTTGTGTGCAATGACAGTTCTGATGGAAAAAACCCAATTATGAATGAATTTGGGGCACTTTAGGGACAATGCTGGCACAGGAGGCGTGAATCGTGAAGCTTCCGGTTATGGTGATGATCCGATGGTTTTGACATGTGATTTTGCACCGAAAGTCAACTCAAAATATCTTAAGGTTGAGATTAGTTAACAAACAATAAAAATCGGCTCTTTTATGCGGATTCGTTTCTTGATACTTTATTGATATTTTCTCCAGCTTGCCTATAATCAACTATCGGGTTTGGAGTTTGATGAGAAATCCGACGGAAAGTTGCGTTAAGCATGGGTGGAAACTGCAGGCGGTAGCGACGACGATCAGTGGCATCGTTGTTGGGCGGCGAAACAGGTGTTGATGGATTGATTTTGTGCTATTACTTTTCTGTTCTGGTAATTAGAAATCTGGTGAAAAGAAATTTGGCAGGCAATCGACAGTTTTGAAAAGGCCTTGAAACGAGAACTTAAAATAACGTAAATAGCGATGCCGGATTGAAGTTATCTTCGATCTTAAAGCGTGTGGTACCGGTACGAATAATAATAAAATTTAAAAGAAAGTGGAACGAGAAGCGGAGCAAGTACGCGATTTTTTGATATTAATCGAGTCTAAAACGATAGCATAAGATCTGTTATAGCGTGAACAAAATCATAATGGATAAATCCAAATATCCTAATAGATAAATCCAAAAACTCTAATAGATAAATCAAAAAATATAATTAAATAAATAATTAATAGTAATAAAATTCGTTATTGGATTTAGGCTTTTTAATCTCGTTTAGGCCTATATATGGACCTACTCCATGCCCCCATCAAGCCCCATCTAACCTTTGACTGATTAAAGGGACAACTTTATCCCAATAAAAAACAACGTTGTATACTTGTATTAGGCCATTTGGTATATTAACAGGACACGATTAGACAAAAAAAGCATCTAGACAGGTTGTCACGGTTGCTGTCAAGTTTCCACACATCGCCAGCTGGCCTTCTATATCCTTTCTCAATTTGAACACAAAATGGCTTAAGAGAAGACTTTCATGGTCTCTAGGAAGAGGAATGAAAGTTGAGCAACAACGACAAACAACATTATCCCTGCATGGCTGTTCTTTAATTTGATGGGAAGGAAAAGGAAACTGGGGGATGATTAATAATATATACAATTTTAAGAAGTCATTAACTATATATATATATATATATATATACACTATGTTTAAAAAAATATTTCTAATTCTATTACTAAGAAATAGATGTTAAAAAATTGTGTAATGAAGAAAAGAGTTTAGTTTGAAATCCTGTTTTAAAGAAAGAGATTGCCGATGAACATGTCTTATATATCGTCTTTGAAAGGTGTGATTAACAACTGATATTTGTAATCGTTTTTAATATGATTTACCAAAAATTGTATTTTGAAAAACGATTTAACTGATATCGTCTTTTGAAATGACCGGTTTGCTGATAGTCTTCTTTTCTTGATTGTTATTCTTTAGTCTTCTTCTATTCTCTTAAATAATTTTTTTCACATCTTGTCTTTGAAAGACGAATTTCAACGAATTCTTTCATATTTTATTTTTAAATCTTTGCAACAAATTTTTATAATTTGATAATAATTTGTATATTATAATTTGTGTCAAAATTCTTATAAATATATGTTGATGTTTTTGAGAAAAATAAATATGTTGATTAATATGAATTGAATTGATGTTTGCCAGGATTAAGATTATTTTAAATTATTTGTTAAAAAAAATTATTTTAAATTATTTGTTAAAAAAATTATTTTAAATTATTTGTTAAAAAAATTATTTTAAATTATTTGTTTAAAAAAAGATTATTTTAATATCTTTTGAAAAAAATATATTTTAAATTATCTTTTGAAAAAAATATATTTTAAATTATAGTTATTATTATATATATATTTTTATCTTTATCTTAATATTTTTAATAATTTAATGATACATCATTTTATTACTAATTAAAGAAAAAAAAATATAACAAACAATGATATAATAATTTTAAATAATATCTCACTTGATAAATAATATTATTTTTAATATCAAATAGTAAATATATTTTTAATAGTAAATATATTTTAAAAAATATGACTATTTATAATAGCTATAATTATTTTATATACTAATTATAAGAAAATGAGATTATTTATAAATATATATTTAAAGTGTATCATTACATTTTATATAATAATTATATATTTTATTATATATCATTAAAATGTTAAAAAATATTAGGAATAAAGAATAAGGAACATATTTTTATTAATAACTATTTAAAATACTTTATTTTCAAAGGAATGATTTAAAATAATATTTTTTGAAACAATAATTTAAAATATTCTTGTCTATAGAACTATTAATGACGTAAATTGATTCGTATTATATCTATTTTTCAAAAAACTCAACATATTTATAATAATTCTATATCGTCATTATAATATAATAATTAAATTATAAAAAAAAATATTGTATAAAGATTAAAAAATAAAAATGAAAAGAATAAATTGTCTTGAAAACAGACTATGAAAGAAAAATAATATAAATTATGCACTACAGTGATGATATTGGCGAAGAAGATGATATTGAGAAATTGTCTTTTGAGAAGACGATTTTTTCAAAATCGAGATTTCTTTTGAAAAAACGATTATGAGAAATATTGAGAAGTGAAAGAAATCATCTTTTCAAAAAACGATATTGAGAAAAGACGATTTTAAGAAAATCGAAGATCTCAAAAAATTGTCTTTTCAAAAGATGATATTTAAAATATATTAAAATACAAAAAAAACCCGTTTATTTAAGCATGATTAAGGCGGCTGGTTGCCAATAGGTCTTAGCATCTCTTTCTAACTAACAAAAATTGTTTTAGAATTAAAAATATTTTTTTAAACAAAGTATTTTAGATATTATTTTTGAAATAAGCCATACATATAGGAAAAGCCACTTTGAAGGGGACAGGGTTGTTTAAAATAGCCATAGGGCAGTCAATTAAAGGCAATTTGTTTGAGAGTGGAAGTGGAAGTCACTGGTGATAGGAAGAGAATGAGATTCAAAGTTGACAGGCCTGACTTTATATGTATATATTCATAATAGGAAGGGGCTGCTGCAGTCTACAGTCTATAGTCTATAGCCGCCTTTTAATTAAACCTTTTTGTCATCATGTTCTTCGTACAAAGCCCTTCTTTCTCAGATTTGGAGCAAAGGTTACATTTTCAATGATTAATCATCTCATATGATAAAAAAAAGTAAAAACTATTGGGAGCATCCAATCTAAGACAGCGTTACCAAAGGCACATGATGACTAAGCCATCAAGAATTATAACTTAAGGTAAACTATCTTATAGGGCACATTTTATTTAAAAAATTAAGCTAAAAAAGACTGATACCAAGGCCTAATTTTCTTATGTTAAAAATAATTGATAAAAACTCCAAGTAAACCTTGGGTTACTATGTTATGTGATAGGTATAGACATAATAAATATACTGTCTTTATGTATTACCTAAGATCTTAATATATTTTAAGTATTACCTTATGTGTTAGGTTTGACTTGGTAGCATAAGGTTTATTGAGATTGCATTTGGGCTTTTTATTAATTATTTTATACACAAGGGATTAGTCTTAGGTTTCGGCTTTTTATTACAACCAATTAAAATAAAATGCATTGAAGTACCCTCAACATGTGTTTTCCAATAATTATTATAGAATATCACATCTTACAAGAGTACATGTTTGATATCAATATAATAATTAGGTATTAAGGAAGGAAATCAAGAATAATGAGCATTTTTATTGGAAAGAAAAAAGACTAAAGGTATAAAGCAATCAGAATGGGGATACGTGAATGGATATTTCGTGACATTTAAATAAGTTTATGAGTTTAAAGTTTTAACGTTTATTTATTTTCAAATGTTTAATAATAATAATGAGAATGATTATTAAATAATAAGACACAATTATATATTATTATACTCTAAAAATAAACCTTCTAATATAAATCATCTAATTTATTTATATCTAAAGTTATTAAATTTTACCCAAAAATACATTATTAGTTTGTCGGGTAATTGGAAAGATAAAAATTTGTGGAGAAAATGCTGATTTTCTTTGTTTGTATCTATTGTCACTTTTCTTAACGAATGAAGGGTGTTTTTTTTTTTGGTCGTTTTTGGGAGCAAATTAATAATTGACTTTTTTCTTTTTACTGATAAAATGATTATTTCGCATTTTATAAAAAGAAGAAGTTATTAGCATATATTTAGAATTTTCATTTTTTTATTGATTTCGTCATGTACTGGCAGGAGGCATTGCCAGTTCCTCCAGTGCTTTGTGATGTTTTGTTTTTCGTGTAATTCTTGACGTTGAAGTGATATAATATCTGACCAGCGAATATCATGCCCAGACGGTAATATCATCTTGTTATTGGTTATAATATTATAATATAATATCAGATTTGAAATAATTTATTATATATACCTTTGCGGGTTCTTGAGTTCAATTATTGAATTGAAAGATAAATTCTTTTGAAAAAAATGAATTTCAGGGCAGATATCTTCGTCCGTGCCTCTATAGTTATCCCTTCTTCCTTTCTCCCTATTTTTCTTTATCTAATAAGTATTTGCTTTATCATCTTTGGTAGAACATAAATTGTCTCTTGCAGAGACTCAAAAATATGTACTTGATTGTTATTATTAATCATTTGATTATCCTGTTTTTAGTCTGATTAGAATTGACTTTTGGGGGATTATTGTTATGGGTTGTTTACGGTTGTGGGTTGTTCGTACTTGGTTCATTGGTAGGGGCCTGAATTTGGTTTCAGTTTTTTGGACCGTTTGTATTTGTTGGGTCCTACCTAGTTTCAAAATCTTTTTAAATATTTTAAAAATGGTATATGAGTCTTTGAAATGGTAGAGCAGAAGTGGGACCCTCTCTCTAACATCAATTATGGTTTTTAATGCGCGCGTCTACTTCAGTCTCCTTCACCTAGGAATTTAGTTTGCAAGGATGGGTATGAGGATGACTTGTGATAGCTATCTTGTCCCTCATGGTTGGATAACATATCTCTGTTGCTTTTTTAAAGAGAAGTATGCCCTCATGTTCGATACTCAACTTTCTTTTGATCTTGGGCTTTGCTTCTTTCACTCTGTGAGTTTCTCCTCTCCTGTTATGGACTTCAAAACTGCCCTAACTCAGGGTTCTGGCATAGTTTCCAAACCCAATGTCCCTACACAAGGCACCTATGTGGATAACAGTAGTGAAGAGCTTCCATCCATTGATGAAGAGGATTTGGCCTGTTGTGAGAGCTTTGCTAAGCTCTTCCTCATTGGTAAAGTCCTGGGAGAGTCGGTGCCTCTTAAGTCCATCTCTTCTAAGATAAAGGCTTAGTGGAAGACCTCGGGTGAGTCTAGCTTTATGGATTTGGGAAATGATTTTTTTCTTAATTAAGTTCTCTACCTCTAAAGATTGCTTTAAGGTCTGGGAGGATAGACCATATTTAATTCAAAAACAAGTCATTGTCCTACAAAGGTGGAGAAAAGAGTTTGATCCCTTCAATGAGTCTCTTAAAGCTACCACTCTTTGGGCATGGGTCATTGGTCTTCCTATTGAACTTTGGGGAGCCAACACTGTTATAAAAATCATGGGTCAAGTTGGGGGAGTACTTAGACTAGATCAAAGGAATGAAGAAATTGGAAAAGACCTTTTCTTAAGGGTTTGTCTTGTAGTGGACCTGTGCCAGCCCCTTAAATTCGAATTTAAGTATATTAGAAGGGGTGAGGTTAAGTAAGCTAGAATTGACTACGAAGGAGTCCTAGAAAGCTGTTTTGGTTGTGGTCTAGCTGACCATAAGGTTGGTGTCTGTCCTAAAATGGAGAAAAAGATTGGCATCAAAATAGAGAAAAAGAACTCAAAATTAAGTGGTGCTACTGGCGAACTTGAAAATACTGATGGGAAGGAGCAATCTAAAAGGGATCTAGATGCTTGGATTGAAGTCAGCAAGGGGACCAGACCTTTACAGTTAAAAGACTAGTTTAACCCTGGAAAGGAACTCTAATTTGGGTTGGGGGAGTTTGGAAGCCAAGGGGGCCCTTCAAAGAATAGTAATAAATATGATGTACCAAGAGTGGCCTGTGGGATTGTAGAAACAGTAACCTTGAAAAAATCCCAAAAGTTGTTGCTGATGCTGACAAAGTACAGGTTCAAGAGGAACAACCACAAGATTATGTGGTAAAGGAGACTGCTAATGAGAATGAGGACATGGAGAATGTAGCTAAGATGGAAACTGATGGAGGTGGGCCTATCTTGGGAAAAATAGGAAGAGTTGAGGGCTCTTCCTCCTCTAAGAAGGGGAAAGAACGAACCAAGAAACAAGGGGGCAAGAGGATGGAAGAAGAAGGGCAGGAGGCTTGACCCACAGAGTTTCACCATGAAGGTTGCTGCCTTGCCCAGAATGTAAGAGGGTTAGGCGCCCTTTTTGTATCTCAGATAAAAAACTTTGAAAAATGTAACTCTTGATATTTTGTTTTTATGTGAAACTAAAGTTAATGCTAATAGAAGTATGAATATTTTGCCTAAACTTCAGTTCAATTGCTATGAATTTATTGATCCAATAGGACTTTTTGGTGGCTTATGGCTTTCCTGGAATTCTAATGTAATCAACTTAGACATTATTATGAAAAATGATGAGATGATTCATTTGCATGGGTTATGTCCCTGATCATAACATTGAATGCTTTTTTTGTTCTTGTATGTTTATCTCGACATCATAAACACAAAGATTTGAGATCACCTTGCTTCATATTAAGACTCTATTAATGGATACCATAGGCTATTACTGGAGATTTCAATGAAATCTTATATCCCATGAAAGGGAAATCAAGGAAACACATCTAGAATGCAAGATTTTGGAGATTTTATTGATAACCTACAACTTCTAGATGGGAATCGTCGATTACCCTATACTTGGTTTAATAAGAGAAAAGATTCAGCCTCCATTTTTGAAAAGCTAGATAGGGTTCTTATAAATGAACAATGGAGTTCTTTTATAAAGGATTCAAGAGTTGAAAATCTCCTGATTATTGGGTTTGATCATGGGCCAATTGTCTTGCACCTTGAGAAAAGAATATGGGAGAGTAAAGCTAGACCTTTTAGATGTGAAGAGTTTTGGTTCCATATTCCTGGTTTTAGTGATATTGTTAAAGAATTTTGGAGTTTCACTGCTGCCTAATGCCTTCTAGTTAGTAAAAAAATTCAATATCTGATATGCAATCTGAATAAACAAACAACAGAATTCTGAAACAAATATAAAACAAGTTGAAAAAGAGATTGAATCGGGTACAAGGATCCCACGGTAAATCCATAATGTTACTCTTCAAAAAAAGAATCTTGATTTGTCCCAAAAGCTTGATCAAGTGTTGAAGTTAGAAGAAATTAAATGGGTTCAAAAATCAAGATAGAATTGGACCCAATTAGGAGATAGAAATAATCGATATTTTCAAACAATTACCCTCAATAGAAGGAGGAAAAATAGGATTTGGAAAAATTCAGACTCCTGACAGATTATGTTGACAAACAAAATGAGATTGCAAGTGCATTCGCCATCAATGATTCTCTAAAATGAGCTCCAAACTCAAAGATTCAGAGATGATCCTAGAGTGGTTTGATTCCTTCAACTCATGCATCTCTGAGGAGGAGAATAGGGATTTAATCAAAGTTAAGTAACACAGAAGAACATGGCGCTGGTCAATGAGTACTTCAAAGCCCCTGGTCCCGATGGACTCTAAGCTAGCTTTTATCAGAAGTATTGGAAGATTGTTGGAAAATCTGTTTGTAAAATGGTTAGAGCTTTCTTCCACAATGGGCATTTATTGAAAGAGATAAATAGGACCTTTATCACATTGATTCCTAAGTTAGAGAGCCCGGAAGCCTCACATCACTATAGACCTATAAGTCTATTCAATGTTTCTTATAAAATAATAGCCAACATTTTGGCTAATAGAGTAAAACCTCTTCTAAACAAAATTATCTCTCCGCTTCAAGGGGCTTTTGCACCTGGTAGACTCATTAATGATAATATTATACTAGCCCATGAAATTATGCACTCTTTTAAAAAGAAAAGGCAAAGAGGGTTGTTACATGACAAGAACCTCAATATGAAAAGGCTTATGATAGACTTGAATAGAATTCATTAAAGCTAATTCATGTAAGATTAGGTTTTCATCCCAAATTGATTAATAGTTATGAAACATTTCAATGTTGTTGTACTGCTTTGATTAATGCAGCTGTATGAAAATCTATCTTTCAAGAGGTATTAGATTGCAGTATCTGTTGTTCCTTTACATTTTTATTATTCAGGTTGAAGCCTCTAGGTAAAGAGTTGCAAACAGTTTAAAACCCTAAAATCACATAGGAATTCTACTCATTCAGACCTAAGATTCTCGTTTCTCATGTTTGCCATGATCAGATCATCTTGGCAAAGCTTCTCAAAATGCATGCAATAACATTAATGAATCCTACAAAGTTTTGTGGCCATCTCACATCCTTAATTTTTCGTAAGTCTACAATTCAAATTTCTAACAATATCAGAACTACACAAAGGAGGTTAGGTGAGGTCTAGCATCCCTACTTCCAAACTAAGATTAGTAAATATCTTGATGCCCATTGGTTCAAGGTAGAGTTAATAGAAGCTCATGTCAAGTGTTCTAAGTCCCAAAAGAAGTTAAAGCATCCAACACACAGTTTCTCAAGAGCCGAAGTTTTGCCCATTAAAGTCTAATTTGGGTAAGTCTCAATTCTCATGCCGCCAACTATTTTAAACTTACAAAAAATAATAATGAGGATCTTGATAAAATTAATAGGAAATTCTTATGGTCCTCAAATATAGGTTTTAAGAAAGCCAAGGGGTTTTTTTTGGTAGATTGGGATGAGGTATGTAGACCTAAGTTTGAAGGATGACTAGGAATAAGAAAGAATGAAGCATGCAAAGCACAAGGCTACAACAATCGTTAGGGATGAAGAATACCAAAAAGATGAGGATAGTCAAAGTGAAAAATAGTGGGACAACATGTTAAAGGAAACAATTTCTTTAACAGATAAGGATAATTTTCAATTTCTTTGGAAAGAAGTTGTAAATCATAGAAAATATATAGGAGCTAGTTTAAAATGGTGCATAGGAGATGGTAGAAAAGTCTGTTTCTAGATAGACAATTGGGTCTTTATCACCCCTCTAATTTCATTTATGGATGAAAACAATTTGCATTTTAACCTTAGGTCAAGAATTTAGGCAATATAGGCTTTGATCTGATCTGTCAAGGAATTTGATCGTGAAATTGAAGCTCTCGTCCCAAAAATAATATTTTTCCTTTGGCTACTTATTAGAAATGCTCTTTCTACTTGTGATTTTCTGATTGCCAGAAGGCTGAAAATTCCAAATATGTGTTATTTATGCGATCATAATATTGAAAATATAGATCAAGTCTTTAAAAAATGTCCATTGGTTATAAGTATTTGAAATTGGATCAAATATAATTGTCCCACTCCACTCTTTTATGGTGTGGTTCGTTGGAAATGGTTGCAAACTATAAAATGACCAAAGTTAACACTCACCCAGGAAAAAATCAATAATTATGGAATATTTGGAATCATAGAAATCATGTCGTGCTAAGTATGAGATGATGAAAACCAAACCCCTTTCACATTGGAGAAAGCCACTATAATCTTCCAAACCTTCAAGGAGTATATTTCACTCCTACCTTCGCACAGCGACAATAAGTCTCAATGATGGAAAATGGATCCTGATCCCCCACTAATAATAGGGTTCAAAATCAAATTTTGATGGTTTTGTTCACAAAAATATTAGTGCATTAGATGGGCTAAGGAGATTCTAATGGTATTATTAAAATGATCGTCAGGACATATCGTAATTCCTAATTATTGCTGCCGGAATGTTGATGCTAAGAGATGGTATGTTAGCGACTCTAGAGAAAGGATTTTTCAATTAGATTATATGATCAAAAATGTAGGTGATAGATTTTTTATAATAAGAGGATTAATATTCCTAGTTCTATTTTTTTATTAACGGAGGATATTTGGAATTTTTGGTGCGGATTGCAATGAGTTTGCAGTGCTTCATCTTCAAGCTTAGAAGGTAATGTAACCGTCGACCGTTTTGGTAAAAAAAAAGTGGTTTAGCAAGCTTAGATTATAATGTTTGGGTGTTCAATTTCCTAAAGATGTTACAAATATAAGCTTACATTATTGTGGTTTCTTTTCCACCACTCTCGTAAATTACTGCCTAATAATCTTCTTTCATAAAAAAAGTTAATGCTTGATTTAATCTGTTTTTTTATAATAGAAAACAACAAGATTTTGACCAAATGTTTTATCTTAATTGTATTTATGAGAAAAATTTTCAAAAGTGGCAATCACAAAATGAAAATCAAGAAAGAAGATGAAAACCTCAAATAGGGAAAAACATCCGAGACTTTTTCATAGGATTTGTTTGTAAAGGAGTTGGTCCATTAGGTTTTTATGCATTTTATTTGTTTTTTTGCACCAAAAAAAATAGTTATTTAGTATACAATATTTTATAATTAGATGATGTGGATCCTACCCGATCCACGTGCCGGCGCGACTCGCTATTAATAGAAAAAAGTGAGTTGATTTTCAAGCTTTGCAAAATCTGTCCCAAGTGAGGAACGGTTTTGTTTGGAGTCACTACTTACTTTTTATTTTTTTTAAAATGGGGAAAATGAAGAACAAAAACTCCTCATTGACTTCAATTAGGAAAAAATGGTTCATGAAAACTAGATTTCTGGGTTTAGTGATTAGGTTACCTATTTGAAGCGTACCCCATGCGAGGTAGCACCTCTAGGCCCTAACTCGCCTCTACTAACGAATTGAGCAAGGCGATCTTGATGGGTCAAAGATCAATCTATCACTTGTGTTAAAACGTATGACCCAAATCACACCAACCTACCTCAAAAGATCTAAACATGGCATAAACACTCGAATCAAACAAAAAACAATAGGTGCGCACGGCAGCCCCAGCTAAGCGATGCATAAGAGGTCAGTCAACAAGCTCAAATGCACCAAAAACATCAAAGTCCAAATACCATGTACGCATATAATTGCAAATACCAAAGCCCAAGTATGTACTTATGGTCCCTAGCCATGCGCTGCAAGGGAAGGTTAGTCGAACATTTCTAGCAGGAGAGAATGTCCTCAAAACCAAACATCAAACAAAACAGTCCCGAGAAAACCAATGTTATCTGATTCAAACAGCTTCACGATGCACAATATTTGCAACATTAAGATGTCAGTCATTCAAATAATAGTGAGTCAACAAAAACGATCAGATTTGTTAATTTATCCGGTCTTCGATCGCGATTGACTTGACACCTCCAATCCAACATCGGTTATCAACTGAATCGGTCTGACGGAACCCAACATATTGGCATTTGATCTCGTAGCGTTGATTAGTTTATTAATCGCAACATATTTTGACCAATCAATTCATGGTCATCCAACCCACGAATCGGATGATTCAATTTAACGATCATGTTACATTTTCATTACGTATTATCAACATCGGAACGATCACCGCAAGAACAAAACGTCAACTGTTTTACGGAAGAACTGCAACTCCTTACGAGTGAGAACCCATCCAAAACACATGCCCCAACAAACTTATATAACGACGAACACGTTGATCCGCACCCAATCATCAGCCGTATTGAGAAAAACTCAAAATACCTTTCAGAACATTTTTATCGGTCATAATCCAAAAAACAAACGACGTTAATCATAGTCTCGGAACCGATGGTGAACTGATCTGAATGATGTCTCAGCGTTTCATTACCGTTCGGTATTAACTTAATGAACCGTCGAACCCGGTCCAAATCGGTTGAGTCCCAAAGATCGGAGTGTTCAATTTTTTTCTATTAACATTTTACAGATTATTAATCAAAACCAATCAAATAATTATCTTCATCGATGAAAGAACTAATCAACAGTCGGCACTCAATCAGTTATTTTTCGGCACTGCAACTGAACAACTGGCTTGATCTGCTTCCCAAACTGTTCTGATCTTGGTTTAAAACAGTCCCTAACAACTCAAAATATAGCTCTTGGCAGAAAGCAAGAACCCAACAAACAAATAGTGTGTGTTGGAATGGAGTGAGAACTAATTCAAACAATGCCTAGTGCCCTAAACGAGGTCGTAAACAAAGCGCAAAGACAAGTGCAAAGAAACTGGGAGTATATTAAACGTTCATACTATAGATCACTGATCGCCCCTTATGCCTTCCTCTTTCCTTCAAAACCATATCCATCCATGTCTATAATCTCTTCAAAACAGAAGAGATCAGCTCACCAGATTCAACAGAGAATCCATGGCTCTTTCTTTTTCCTCATTTTCGTTCTTTCTTCTCTTTTTTCTAAGTCTTGTCACCTCTTCTTTAGTTTTACCTTCCTTCATACGATCCAGTTTCATCTGTTTGTACGACTTCAACTTAACCCCATCTCCGCATTTCAGCTTCAACACTCCCTTCACACTGTATATTGAGTTTGGTTGTTAATCGATTTGAGCTAATCACTAAGAATCCAAAATGAATTCAAGGTAAGTCTGTAAGAAAAACTCATAAATGTTCATAACTGAATCTGGTAACGTGTTTAGATTGATCTCCTGAGCCATGTCTCAATCAAGAGAGATTGAACTCCAAAATCACTCAATTCAACAGTCACAAGTCGATCAATAATTGTCAATCGATGCCAACCGCGATCCAGATCAGCACTTTGGCATCGAACGCTCTTTGAAAGAATGTTAACCAACAAACATTGAAAGATCCATTCATTAGAGACAACATCAAACGTCAAAGTCAAATTCAATCGTTCAATAATGAATTTCGAATTGAATTCGTTTAATCGCCGAAGGAAACTAACTGATGATCCCCAACGATAAAGGTATCCAATTTCCTTGGCAGAACTTCATCGAGTAGTGAACCCACCAAAAAAGTAAACGATTGAGTTCGACAAGAGATTACGGATCATACCGCTTCCGCCAACGGATACGTCTTCATTTAACTATTTTAAACGAATCTTTCTGATGGTCCCGTTGAGCTTCCAAGTTGGGAAAATTTTTGGGAAAAATTTTTGATGAATATTCCTTGGAGAACAAGGAGTCCATAAAAAACGGTGCATAGATTCTCGAAATTGGATGAGGGAGATATGATTGAAACAAGCCCAAATGCTCCTCATTCGACATACCCAATAAACCCACTAGTTAAAACCCCGGAGGCCCCACTGCTTTCCTATGGCACGCCCATACAATAACTACATACACCACAGTGCCACCTAAGCCAGACCGACCAAGCCTAAAAGAACTCCTAACGGTGCTATATGAGAACTGACAGAGTGACACCCAAAGGTGATAAAATTCTAAAGGTTGGACAAAATCGAGGGTCTACAAAGGGTTCTCTCTCGACAGTGCTCAAAAAAGTTTTATTTTGGAGCCCTGGTTTATTTGGTGAGGCTAAGAGATTCTTTACACTAATCAACCGAATTATCTCGATTTGCATTATTGCTGTCCCTGCTGATCAATTGATCATATTTTGTAGGCTAATTTTTATAGTTTTTACAAAGCTATTGAATGCCAATTGTTAAATCCAATCCGTTAATGGCACTCAGTCAATTCCCGCGCATTGTGAGATCAAAACTGTGGCGATAAGAAGCGCGTAAAAGTTGAAGATGGAGTGCAGCCAGGGTGCAAAATTTTCACACCTGCGAAATTTAGCACCGCTGCGCACCCGCACTTCCCCCACCCCCCCTCCCCCATCGTGGCGAAATGCTCAAGGCTGCTTTTTCTACCGTTAACCCCCATTTTGACCACTTTTTGTAACTTTTTCCTAAACTACTTTCTATGTATTATTGGTAGTTCATGCATTTTTCTAATTTCCTTGTTCCTCACGGAAAAGATATAAGGCTTCAACAAGGCCTGTACGAGGGAGGAGGACTCCACATTTATGCAATAAATTTTGGAGCAAAAGCTTTCAGCTCTCCCGCCCCACTTCCTCTCGGCCCCTCTCTCCTTTTCTTACACTTTCCCGGCTACCAAACAACCCTTAAGGATGACAACCCAAGGGATGTACGGCTAGAAACCTTTCCTCCGAAGTGAGGACAACTTCTGGTGAGGGATCCCTGAGGCGACCCGAGGGTTCAGCTGCCACGCAAGGCATTGTTGTTACTGCTTCTCCCTTTAACCTTATATGATCCCCTTTGAGTCAAATTTTGATACTGTTATTACTTGGTAAGCTTCTTTGGGGTCTACTGATGCTTAATGTTAGATCCATTTATGTTCATAGTTATCATTTATGAGGTATCGTAAGGTGAGTCATGTTAATTATATTTAACGATCGAGAATACTAATGGCCGTGTTGATGCCATTTCTTAAAGATGAAAGAGGGGGTAGTTTTTATAGTTAAACAAAGATCTCGTCTCTAGAGATGATTATAGGTCATCCTCCCTAATGCGCAGGAAATGATCCTCAAGAAAAACCTCATTACCTGTAACTTAAGCTCGCTGACTCCAACACTTAAAGGGATATTTTGCTACTTTTTACTATTTTATTTCAGGCCAGTAACCAATCAAACCCCTGCGATCAAAACCCAAAAATCCAAAATGGAATTCACCATTTTCGGGCCTTAACTCGCAAATCATTTACACGAAGAAACCATCCTCGTGTTCGACCCTAGAGTCGCGCATACACAAGAGGGGCTATGCTATGGTAGTAGGATGAATTTAGTTATAAACATTGTTGATTTAAATATTATTTATTCTGATAACGCAATCACCCTCTTCGAGATGGTAATGACTAAGTGAATCGTGGTGCTATGAATAAAAGAAAGAACTTGAACTCTAGTGAAGAACCCAGATGACCAACAATTTTGTCCCCTTACTATTTGTCTATTAATGTATAGACTAAACCACTCAATTTTAACACCTCTACTAGAGCCTTACAATTCCCCTGCTATGGGACCAAAATTGGAGCTAGTTGTTTGAAAATTAGAAAATGGTCTTATGTTCTAGAAATAATAAATAAGTTTAGTCTAAGACACTGCAAGTGCACAGGTCATACAAGTAGTAAAAATTAAATGCAAGTCCAGATATCATTCCCTCAAAGATTGAATTTTTTTTTGAAATCAACTACCCCAGCTACTCAAGATAATATTTGCACCTCCGTAATGGTTTGAAACTGAATTTAAAAAGATGATAATCTCTATAAGTATTATATTTTTCTAATTAAACTAAAAATTTAAATTAAACAAATAAAATAAATTGACCGACCGCTAGAATGAATTACTGAGAAGGAACTGCTGGAGTTTATTTACTTCGTGATTATAACGCATTGATTTCAATCCTACTTTCGATCCGATTCGCCAAAGATGCCTTAATAATGCGCCTTGGATTTCCATAATTCACTAATTAAAGTCCATTCTTTTTTCAAAGACATGGATCTAACCGCTACCTTGTATTCGTAACACTCTTACAAGATCTAGGTATTTCTTCTTTCTTAATACTTCACCCACTTAAGACTGGCCAGACATTTCTTGCACCTCAAGTCTAGGCCATTACAAAACCTCTACAAATTGGTTGATGACTCCTCCTTAAGATATGATGGATTTTTCCCTTTCCTTGATTAAATCTTAGCTAACACAGGATCAAGATCTTTCCATCAGATTAAGGTGAAATATTTGATTATTTAATTTGATAAATAATCCCCTTCAACTTCAACTATGAGTGAATTGGAAATTTATCGAAGTGAACACTCAGAGCTCTTTAGTTCTTCATCGTAGTCTAACATACCCACAAATCAATGTTCCAAGTTTTACCCATCTCTGTATTTACCGAAATTTCCCAGCAGGATACCTTGAAATGGTATCTTCGATATTACTTGGCAGGGATCCAATTCAAGCAAATGTAGCGATTAATCAAATAAATCCCAAATCCGTAAATTCTATTCAATTTTTATGCGTAAAAGACTAACTAACATATCCATTCCACGGAAGCTATAAGTCAAATACTAAATCAAAATCGACAATGGAGTATTGATCAAGAACGTTCAATCGTAATCGTAATAAAATGAAAGAAACAAATTCCAAATTGCCCGCATTTCCATTAATTCCAGAAACACTGGAAAAGATTGAACTGATTTTGATCCAAACACAATCTTCCAACTGATTAGTTCGATCCAAAAACAAAAAATATCAAAACGATTCTAACTAATCTAATCTAAAAATATACAAGTGAGTCTTCTTCAATCCCCTAAGGATCTGGGTTCTGGAAGAGCTGCTTTCTCCTGACACAAAGATGCCTATTTATACATTTCCAACAATTGGGCCTGATTCGAAGGCTTCAAGTGGATTTCCAAATGTTCGACCCACCACTGTCGTGCCCACCTGGTGTGGAGCTTATTTCCGATCGAGTTTCAGCCGAGTCGCAAGTCCGCTTCGCACTTATACCTTTCGGTCGCCAACATCGCTCTTTTCAGAAGCCATCGTCGCCGCGATGAATTGTTGTGTCGTGATAAGTTCAATTGCCAGTAGTTATGATTCTTGTTGTGACAACTTAATCTGATCTCCAAGTATTTGTGTTTTTAACCAATTCCATGTCACTAATCTCGACCTGATGTCACGACTTCGTCGTTCCCTTTACCCGCAGTTATGTGTCGGGACTCGTCGCCATCGCACCGTTATCACCGCCCACTTTGATTCCCATCGCGCTTCCCTTTTGCGTTTCGACATCACTCGGTTTCGTTTTCACTTTCATTCATGTCATAAATCTTCAAAACTCGCTCATCAATTTAGCCTCATTTCCGCGACATGTACTTTCTAGTCACGACTGTGTCGCTTCTTTCGCTGTTAATCTCTCGCTGCAATCCCAAAAGGTAGTCGCCAGACCAAACTATACGCTTACTTCCATCTGTCGCGAACCTCATTTCACATAACCGCCATCACCCAACTTCTATTGGATCGCTAATTCCGTAAAGGGCGTCGCGACCGCGGGTCGCCTTCTCACCGCTTCGTCAGCAGCCAATGTCATCATCGCAAACTTAGTTGCAACATGCCTTAACTGTTCAGCCCATTTTCATGTCGCGACATGAAATCCGCCGCAACCTCGATCGGGTGTCTTCGCCAAGTATATTGTCGCACCATCACCGCAGAGGCTTGTCGTCCATCATCATCGGCATCAATTATCTCTGCTGCACTCGTGAGTTGTCTTTTCTGTGTCGCGACATACAGAATGGTGTCGCGACAAAATCTTTCTTTGAAACTCTTCTCTGCCTCACCTTTCTTTGTCGCAACTTTCAAGTCGTTCGTAAACTTTCGTCGCACCTCAGCCTTCGTCACACCGAATGATATCTCCATCTCTGGGCCAGATCCATGTCGCCTTGAAAATCTCATCGAGACTTGGTCGCTTATAAAAAGCAGTCATTCTCGTCGCGACATCGCTTTTCCGTCGCCACAAGAGTTGTCTTCACGTCAATGAAGATACGTAACGGCGTCGCCACAAAGATCCTCCTTCAAGCTTTTCGATCCTTCCCTGATCGCGCAACATTCTCTGCCGCCCCAAGACGGCTCGTCGCCACTCTACCTTCAGAAGAACATCACCACGCAGCTCAGACTAAAACCGCCGATATGCGGAATCTCCTTGTCGCGACCTCGCGCCCCGCCGCTACCTAGCTGCCAACGGCGATATATCTTTTCTCGCCGAATTGCCAATCTTTTCCAGAAAATCTGCAAAACATGGGCTCTGGTAAGGTCTCCATATTTCTACATAATAATAAGCAATTATCTTGTAACACGGGTCAGAAAAATGGATTAAAAATCAATGAGTTTTTGACTCATCACTTACCTAGTATCGAAGGCTAACGGAACTGAGTTGCCACAACTGAAGGACTAAGAGAAACCAGAGCATGATGCCTGGGAAGATGAGTGATCCGTGGCCATGATGTCAGAAGACAGGTAAAATCTGACACATGCCTAAAAAGCAATGAAATCCACCATGCCAAGAGGAATCTCGGATGATTTTACGCTCTGGGTGAAAGATAGTGGAAATCCAAAAAATTTAATTCGCTGGAAACTCGAAAAATGAAGGGATCAACCGCACGTTGTCGAGAACCCGAAAAACGAAGGGATCGACCTAGAACTAGTTTTCCAGAACCCGCCAAACAAACTAAGGATGGGAATCCAGCGCAATGCCGTGAGAACCCGAACAAAACAAAAGGATCAATCCCGCAATGCCAAAGAACCGTAACAAAACAAAGGGATCAACCGCTTCAATGCCTGAGAACCCGAACAAAACGGCAACAATTCGAAAGCACGTACGCTCAGAACCCAACAAAATAAGGGATCGAACTGTCCAAAGCGAAATAAGGGCTATAGTCTAAGGTATCAATACCATGTTAGAAACCCACCACCAGACATAAAGTCAAAGTCACAAAGCCGAAATATTTACAAACGATTCATTCTAAGGAAAACCTCTCCTTACTAATCCATAACATCCAATATCCACCAACAACCGCATGTGGGTACGCTCACATCTGGAAACTCAACTATCTCTCGATGAAACCCCAATATATCACCAAACCCAATCTTTCCGCACGAGCAAACATGATGCACGAACGGGAATGTCCCGCTATGCACATCCTTGCCGGGTTAATGAATACCATGAATCTGATCCCACGCCAAAACGCCTATCATGAAGAAACCAAGTTAATATTTGGCTACTCTCAACTCCATGCCCAAAATACCCTAGTTTAAACAGACGTTCAGGTACATGTGTAAGAGCAAGAATAACATGCAAGGATAGGGTGGCGTTCCGGCAGAACTGTCGCCACCGTTAAGGCGCGCATCGACATCCCAACTCTCTCAGATTAACTGCTCGATCATGAACTCAGGCGCAATTGAATGGAAAGGCAATATGTAACCCTCGAGACTTCAAGCAACGCGAGACTGCCTACATTCCGTACTCAATCGCAGAGACTAACCGTCTATAAATGCGTCAAGCAACGACGTAGATCTCATATTCAAAGTGGTCTTACCACCGACCCATGTGTGGGTGAAAGGTGAACAAATGACGTGGGAAAACAAAGGCCCAAACACCAATAGATAATGCCAAACCCCCGTAGCGCCATGCCAAATGTCTGAGAATCTGGTGACAAAGCCACTTAATTCAACAATAATAAAGTGAACAATGTCAAGCAATGTGTGATGTGCACTAAAAGATATCGCCGTCATGGAAGCTATATCACTAATTACGAGATAAGAAAATAAAAGGGGGACAGAAGAGTATGAAATAATGTCATGCTCTCGATCTCCGATCCACACCAACGGGTTGATCCGAATCCGTGTCCGTGCGAGGCTATGTATACTCGGGACTCTTTACTCCGAAAAAAAAAAAAAAAAAAAGGAGTCAACTGGTACCAGGTATATAAACAATTTTCTATGATAATAAATATCATTTTATGATATATTAAAAGAATTTATCACCTGAATACGGTTCATCAAATTCATACATTATTATATCAGTCCTACTAAGATGAGTACAAAACTGCATTTTTACATTACAAATTCATGAGCGCCGACATATTGCATTAAACCCCATTAGCGTCGCCCACCAGATATGGAAGTTTGACTTTTTCTTCAGACCATAATTTTGATTAAAACCCAAGTTGCTTTACGCTATGGAAACATATAGTTCGATGACATGATATTTAAAAAGCGATAAAACAATAATGATGGTATTAGAATTTTTCGGCTGGTCTATAATGGAATTTTATATCGGCTGGCTTTATGTTTATAATGTATCTTATGTTTATTCTGATCTAATTATGTTCTGATGCAGAGCTTTTTATTTATCTGGATATTTACTGGGGTTTTCTCTATGTACTGATAATTTTTGATCTTATACTTCATCTGTAATCTTTGAAGACTCTATAACCCACTTTATCTTTATTCCCACCTCCCTGCAGGACATGATGATTCATATTTATCCCCAGAGGAATTACTACTACTTGATTCTGTATTCCTTAGCACACTGTAAGACTCCAATCATGCACATAAGGTTTCTAGAATTTGCGTACTCTTATCCAACATACCATGCTTCCTGTATTCCTCCTCATATTTCTGTTCTGTGATCTCCAGGTGAGGAGCTATGATAGGCTTTATGTTTTATACAGAGGTGGCCCTGAAGAAGTTTGCATACTACATTGTACCATATAGAAAGTGCCTTGATACTGATATCATTTCTTGAGTTTTACACTTGAATCTTGAGAAAACCCAAGAGGTATCACAGTATGATGAATACTAATGTGTTATTCCATGATTATGGAACTTTTATTCTCTTATACTAAGGCACTGAGTCATGAGTGATCCTTAAAATCCAGATTCCTTTGCTGAAGGATAAATGGAAAATTCTGCTTAAAATCCAAAGGTTCTTCTGTAGATCCTCTGATTATTAAAACTGATCACCTGCTGGGAACTGTCTAGCTACACCTCCAGCTTACCACTGTTTGAAATTTCATCATCCCGGCATACCAATACACATTTTCAGAGTGCACGTGATAGGATGGCCATCACCGGCACGTTATGCAAGAGTTTAATGTCCAGAAGTGTGGATGCAAACAAATCTGAGCTAAGTATGGGCCTGATGAGGCACATATGCATGATGCCAGAGTGGAAAATCGCTAAGTTGGACAAGACAAGGGAAGTATCCCTCTAACTGATGATAACGCCACACAGCACGCACGTATCATGTTATTTCTTTCTCCTGATCTCAACCTTGACCAAATGATCAAGGAGGAAAATATAGAGAAAAGCAGCATGTGATATCCCAACCCAGAAAGATGGCTTGCGGTGACGGAAAGAGATAGAGAAAACCCATCTTCTCTGAATTTCCACTGATTCTTGACCATGGAAATTCACTGAGGCAAGAGGCTGAGGTTTGTTCCTCAATCCCTGCAATGATCACAGACACAGAAAACAGCTTGCAGCTTCATCAAAACTCCAAAGAGGGTTCGTCGCTCATTTTCTGTTGTTTAAGGTCTTGGTAATGATGGGATTCTGTCGGTGCCCTGATAATGTGGGGTTCTGGCCCAAAAGATTTCAGACCAACTGAATAAAACCCTTAGTTTGGTTTGACACCCAAGACCGTTTTGTTGACTAGTGGTACTGTGCTGTCACACGGAGAAAATAAATATGTTGGTGTGATGTTGTGAAGGCCCAACATGATCCAAATAATGAGCCTCATGAGGCTAATCTTACAAACACATCATAAATTAATGGAATATGTTTGTATGGAATTAATATGTTAATATACATGAGTGACATATTTCAGCACAAGCGAATTGCTTTATGTTATCGTATCACTAGGTGGAAGCAACTGTATGAGAGCCTCACCTGATTATTGTCACCTGTCAGGATCCCCTTTTCAAAAATTCAAGATCATCGTGATTGAGATTGATCCGGCTCACAGAGATAAGAAAAACGCCAAGATGGTTCTCATTCATGTTTTGAAATTTTAAGATCCACATTTTTAGATAAATTGTAATTAAACACAATTTGAAATGTCTTTTCTGGTGATAAAATGATGGCTACTATGGAATGATGCGAGTTCAATGCGGGTTATTTTTATCTAGTATGGTCTCGCCACACAGGACATGATTTTCCACGGTCAACGGGTAGTCAACTACACTCTGCTTTCAAAGCACGCGATGTTAACATTGTCTAAATGTCCCAAAAATGACACTGGAGATCATGTTTGAGCATCAAACCTTATGATTACTTAAGCACCAGGCACTACTAACTTATACTCCACATGCAAATCTACAGGGCACACCACCCAAGTTTTATCCCATCTGAGCTATAGACTTTGAGGTCCAGGGGAATTATATGTGAACTATTCTCGGTATTTGATCTTTACCTCAGACAATACATATAATTTGAACTTAATTTTTAATTTTGATACTGTACTACTGGAGCTTGACTCGCATTTGACTCATACGCGGTATTTACTTGAACCTTTATACTGTTCCTACCAACTATACTTTCTCGCCTGAATCCCATACTGTAATGATGCAGTCATTCCTCGTGATTTGATCTTGATATCGGGTGGTTTCACAAGAGCACACCTTGCATCGATCCATACTTGTTCTTATTCTGGTACAAAAAGCAACCGTGAGATACTCATTAATATTATTCATTATAATCGAGATACCTATAACATTGATGAGCTCAACACTCATAGTATACCGCCGCCTCTTCTTTAGGTTTTTAGCGTTATTTCGCGTTAAATATGTATTTTTCCAAATATTCGAAAAGTATGACTGATTCAGCGCAAAGTGCATTTATGTGAAAAGAGCAAATCAGGAAGGTAAACGTGGAAAGAATGGAGTAGCAATGCAGCAGGTGAGTCGCAAACGCGTCGCGACGCTCAACGCCGCGGACGCCCCACGTCAGACGCCCAACTTCGCGACAGTCAACCAATACGTCAACGAACCGTAAACGCCCACCGACGCTGTAAACGCCGCGACGTCAGCACGAGATTTGCACCTCATCATTTAAAGCACCAATGGTTGCATCTCAGTACATCTGGGAGTACCTGACAATAGAAACTGCAGCAAAGAAATGGGCACCCACTCTACTGTTATTGATTTGTATTGCTTCATTTTTGCACAATGGAACCTTTGTTTATATATCTATATTTGTTTTCGTGATTATTATGTTCTTAATCTATACCTAGGGTGTCGCTGAACCCCCGTCATATTTTCATGGACAAAGATCTGCAATTTATAATATTATTCAATCGCTTATAACCTGCTGATCCCGCTTTATATCTATAATTCATTTTACATGGTAGTAAGCCCAAACAACATTAGCATAATCACATCGGATATCCGCAGATCTCGAGAGATGAGGATAGTCTGTGGATCTCGAGTAGAGCTGCCTCTCTGATTCTGCTATCGAGATATTCAACTTGATATGGGCATTTAGGTAACACAAGCATTGGAATACCGAAGGTCAGAGATAATAACTTCAACTCTATTCACGAATAAGATAGCCTGCAGTGATATCTCCTGTGCGCGATCTCCGCCATCGGGCCACTTATAAGTACTGAATAATAAGATTCTTTAATAAACGATCCACGAAAGTGATAGGGGAAACATCACCCTAGTCTTCAATACACGCATTCAAGAAGATCGATAGTTAGTTGAAATTCACATTTGATTTCTTTCTCACATTATTTACTCGTATAATATCTGGTGCTGTTTGATTTTTGTATTCAATTCTCCTTGGTCCCCGGATCTATCCGTACCTGCAGCACATATTATTTGGGCACGCGCGGCACTCATACAGATAAAGGTGATATTACACAAATTCAACGCTACTGTCATTTTTGGCGCCGCTGTCGTATCGTGTTTAGATTGATATGAGAATAAGCAATTAGGATATTACTTCCTCGAATTTTTTTGTTTTGCTGCTTTCGCTGTTATTACAAGGCTTCGTAATTGGCATTGTTGTTTCAGTGATCACAGAAGTTTCGCCAGAGCATGCGGATCTGATTTACATTCAGCTCAACCAACACTTGTTTGATCCCGAGCCGAAGAACTTTAATATTATTAATGCACGCCGAGAGCAGAGAACTAATCGACGTAATTGGAAGCAAACAATGTATGAGGTTAAAGAGCAGATCTCGGAAAGCACGGAAGAACGAGCCCTGCAGAGGCCGAATGGTAATCACGGAAGTGAACTGGCACCCAGATACTAGATGATCCATACATGCTGTGAAGAACAGACTCCCGCCTACGCTGTTCAGACGCCATCGATCACCACCCATTCGTAGTAAAACAATTTCGAACTCCAAGTCAAGAACATTGGCTGTATGCCGCGAGACATATTGTTTGGCGACTAACCCATGAGAACCCGATTGCATCTCGACCAACTTCCTTGAAGTCTCGCGACATACGACCAAGTACAATGGAATATCGCGAGGCACTTCGTGCCGAGGCTTTTTCCACTTACCAGTGATCGGCCAAGCATTGGCTAACAAGTCGCCCACCAGATTCCATTACCTCTCTTGAACGCACTTATGCAAAAATTCTCACTGCTCTTCCCACTGAAAATTGCACAACCTCGCAAGAGATCAATACTTCCTGGGCAACCAGGGGAGAACCCCGGCAGAGGCATGGGACAGACCACGACTACTAAGAAAGTGCCACATCACGTACCAACCGCATGGACGCAAGTCCATACTCTCTTCATAATCAACAGGAACGCTACTAGAACATGGATCGATGCCCCTACCGAGGAGCACTGAAGAGAAACCACTAATTCGCTTCATAGATAACCTGAAGATGCTGCAACCATCACAAATCGCTGGCTCAGGGGAGAAGATCGCACCAAGAAAGCCATGGGTGGCACAGAGCAATGAGGTTCTCAACAATTTGTTAATCATAGCTGCACACCGACTGCTAAATGACTAAACAAGAAGGTACAACAAAATTAAGGCGTAATTCAACCCATGGGAGTCAGGGCGATGAGGACAAAGACAATAGCACGTAATGTCGGGCCGAAATCAAACTCGCGAGCGTGCCCGATGCGTCGAGGTTCAATCGACCATTCACGCCAAAGAAGCGACGTGATGGGGAAAACAATTATCGTAATCAATAAAATCAGCGCCAAGGGTATGAATAATCAAAAACCACGCCGTAATAGTCAAGCGGTGCGATGGAGAAATAATCGTAATAACATGCCATCGAACCGGTCGTGAACCACCTCGAGAAGAAGCGTGGATTTAGGAACAGTCTTCGCCCAAATGCCGACTCCTCACACCTCGCTTTCATGAATGAAACCAAGGCGATGCAAAAGAAACAGGCAACCCAATGAATAACTGAGCAAAGACAAACGGAGAATTTGGGAGGTAGTAAATAAATTTACTCAATTCATAACTTATTGACGTAAAGGCAACCAAGTTCCTTACTACAATTCAGAGGTAAAACCCAGGGAGGAGAAGTGGAAAGAATACTCGCAAGGCTATCACTCTAAGGAGTGGAAAAGAGTTGGTCGGCTGGTAAGAGAACTCGTAAAATTAAGGAGCAAGACTCAAGCATTCAAGGACCGCGATGAAAAATGAGCAACTTCAGCATGAGCAGCCAAGGATAATAAAAGCGGAAGAAACCCCAGCAATGTACAAAAAATGTATGAACCCGTCATACCAATCCCGTATCCTCGGGAGGTTGAAGAAAGGTGTCGAGAAGCAGAAGTTTCTCGACATCTTCAAGAAGCCGCATATTAATATACCCTTTTCGAGGCACTAGAAAACATGCCTAGTTACGTGAAATTCATGAAAAAGATCTCGCGCAGTGCTAAAGGTTTATGAAAACGTACTCACTCCTTAACTCGAGGAATGCAAGTACATCCTGGGCAAAAGAATTCCAAACTTCAAGATCCCGGTAACTTTGCATACACCGTTTCTATGTGGAATCTGCATCTCGAAAGCCCTCGTGGTGACTGTGGGTTTCGCATCAACTTGATGCCGATGCTTTAAAAGACTAAAGTCAGTACCGACTACAATCACTTGCAACTTACGTACTGTGTCATACCAACATCCTGGGGTATAATCTAAAATGTCCTAGTAAAGTTGGTGGTCTCTTCCAATGACTCGTTCTGATATATAGCACGACTGCTCCCGCCATACTTGGTGACCCTTCCCGGTCACAAAAGCTCAAATCACGGCAAGAAGGTGAGCTCAAACTTGAGAGTCCAAGGAGACGAGATCACTTTCCATGTATTCCTCGCTATGAAGTATCCGATAATGACCAAAGGAAGATATCTCTAACCTCATTGCCACGTAGCTGGGTAAAGGAGATGCTAAAACTCCGCAGGATAAGCCTATGGATCGCACAAAAAGACACTGAGAAGGGAAAGGGCATGAATTAAGAATATTTCATCCACCTCGAGCATGGTGTGAGCATTATAGGGGGATGCTAAAGCATTTCGCCTTTCCAAGCATGTAGCACATTAACTAGTGTCGCGAGCTAACTACATTAAACATACGCTTCTCGGGAGGCGTTCATTTTTCATGCAATTTTACTTTTCAGGTCTCGATTTTTAGTTACTTTCGCTTTGGGTTAGGCTGGTTTGTCAGGTCAGCTCGTATTCTAAATCAAGTCTGGTGGCTGTTTAGTTTCGTGACTCGCAATGCGTACCGAGAGATCCGTTATGTCAATTTACTTATAAGTCCGTGAGTCCCACCGCATTTAGGAGTTCTCCTTTATCTTAGACCTTTGTTGAATTTTTGTGCATTTCAAGCCTTCTCTGTAACGTCGCGACGTTGGCTTTTCACGTCGCGACGTTGCAACGTCGCGATGTTGAAACGTCGCGACGTCAAGTTTACCCCTCTCTGGAACGTCGCGACGTGAGATCCCAACGTCGCGACGTTGATTTTGATACTTCTAACGCCGCCACGCCGATCTCCGCCAACACTCCGACGTTGATCTCCAACGCCGCACGCTGATTTTTGCGTACCATCCTTCCGTAACGCCGCCGCGACGCTGAATACACTCGAACGCTCGAGGAATATCAACGCCGCGACGCGATTATAGCGCAGCCGAACGCCGCGACGCCGCTCCAACGCCGCGACGCTGCACAGAGCATTCGTAACGCCGACGCCGCTCAACGCCGCGACGCCGCTCGCTTTAGCTCACATAGCCCATTTTTGCTCTTCTCACCCCTCAGACAACCCTACCTAAAACTCGCCAGCCTTCGCCTCAACATTCCGCACCACCATCGCCGCCTGAGTCCCTGGTCACACCGGCCGAGGTCAATATACGCCCTCCGATATCCCCGCTTCACCGACGCGCCACACCATCTCACACTCCGCTCCTCTCGTCAGATCTCCCATTCACACTACAATCCACTAAGGTGTTCTCGAACGGGACTTGGCATCCACATTAGGTCTAAGAGTCGTTTAGTTCACATCTGGGGTGGCCACACATTGGGTGGTTATTTTAGTCGGGTAGATCACACATTTAGTGTCCCCAAGACACTTAGTTAGATTTACTCTTCCTTGGGTAATGGCACCTAGTGTCGCCATATTGTCTGTGTCGCCAAGTGCGCCAACCTAGTGTCATCCATCGTATTTACCCCACTCAAGAATCTAGTCGCCTCCATAACAGAAATGCAACCGCCCACTACTGGCCTGGCCCGTACGAGGACCCGACCCCAAATTATGATCAATACGGCCAGGAATGAGCAGGCCGCCGATCGCCTCGTGGCACCATATGCAAGAACCGCTCATTTATCAAGGAGAAGGGTTTTTCACCACCCTGATGACTTTTTCAGGAAGACCATAGCGGCTAAGGGATGGCGAAGCAGCAGTTAACCACCCCATCCACTACCACGATGAGTGTGGTGCGAGCTCCCACGCCACCCGCCTCCCACGTCCCAAGAGTGCGAGTGAGGCATATTGGCCGACTTCGTGGGAGTTTATCGGCCAGCTATTATAGGATCATGTCCTCCCGAGCCGCTCACGCTTTACGAAGCACTCCGGATCACCCCAGGCTGCCTGGCCCACCAATGGCTCCGGGGTGAGTGGAAAATCAACAACGAGGGCCATGCAAGCACTTCAAGGCCAAGCACTGCCTATATCCCTAGCTGGGTATGGCATCACTTCATCACATCACGCCTCGTCCCGACGACGAACGTGCAGTAGTTGACGCCAAAGCGTGCTCCCGCCTCAACTATGCCATCATATATGTGATATATCTTGATGTGTGCAGGTTATAGAGGATGCTATCCTCCATAACCGTGACTGGGTGAACAACTGGGGCAATCTTCCTCATCCCGCTTATGCAAGCGAGCCGTGGTGCCCTTGATGACAATGAGACGGCTCCACCCGACAGTTTACACCGTCAAGAGGGACAAAACCGTGTCTCACCAATTTAGGGGGTATATGATTCCGCTTATGAGCTCCTCAAACGAGGACGAAGCTTCATGACCAGGCTCGCTGGGACTCCCCGAGCCATCCTCGTGAAGACATCGCGCCCCGTCTCCATCCACCTCCACCACAACCACCCCATCCATCCACCAGGCCCGGGCTCTTCACACCCAACCCCGCGACCGGCGCTTTCCCTTACCGAGCGCTTCATGCATTCTCTCGGGACGAGACCCGTGAGCATCGAGTCCTCGTCATTAATGTGATATGGAGACCCTCCAGCAAGTCGAGAGTGCGTATCAGGCTGCTAATCAAAGCCACCATTCTTCGCCAGTTAAAGAGCTCCTCTATGTTCAAACACAAATTTTCTAAATACTTACCACCACCGGGCCACCACCACTAATCGCAGTTGATCACTGCTGCAGCCCCCTCTCACCCTCTACTGTCATTTCTCACATGTATCACCGGGTATTTTGCTCGGGCGGAAGAGCATCGAGTTTAAATTTAGATATGTTTAGTTATGTTTTGTTTTTAGTATTCAGGTAGTGTTTTTTGTTTCGTCAAAGATATTAGTTGTGTTTCGTTTAGTTTCGCTTTTACTTCTTCAATTTAATTCATGAGTCATGTGTTAGTTTTGCTTAAGCGTGTGTTAGGTCATTCCTATATGTAGCAGTCGCATGCAGAGGCTGCGTCTATGCCATGTCGGAAGCCTGAGATCACTTCGACTAATTCACTATTGACATGGATGATTTGATGTGATACAATGTTTGATGCTCGGGTAATTAGGTCAATAGGTGGAAGGTTTAGTGAACCAACCCGTAGTCACAAACCATTTCTCGATGATCTATCACACTCACCATCGACCTCTCGTAGTGGCACGATAGGTGCCGAGATCAACTACTAAAGTTCGATAAACCTTGGGAGATTCTAACCATCTAAGTGATGGGACACCCTATCAAAAGAGGATTGCCATTGAGCCCCAACTATAAAAAATAAAAAAAATAAAAAAAAATAAAAATAAAAATGTTAAGAAAGTCAAAAAGAGTCTTGTGAATTAGAATAAGTGATCATCCAATCGAATCCCAAGTACAACCGAGGCCTTTCAAAGCCTAATGCCCTAAGCCAACCGGGCCGAGTCATTGACTTCAATCGCCCACTACATGGGACGTAAGATGGATTTTTCCAATAACCTCGGGCCTTGAGTTTGGTCGAGTGTTCTGTGGTGAAGTTTGAAGTGGAATTTAATGCCCGGTGCCCTTAACCAAATGGGGCGGGAGCTCAATGGATCCCCCGCTACAGGAACACTCATCTAAAACTTTAGGTCTTCTTCACTTCTTTTAGGTACTTAGAAGTTTTTAGTATTTTGACATGAATAAAAAGGGTATGCTTCTTATCCTTTCCTAGTTAGCTTCTTCCAAATAGAGTCGAGCTTGGGTGCCTCGGGGGGGTGTCGGAACCTAGGCATACACTGGAGGTCATTCACTCTACACACATAGGGGCCTCGGGAAAGGTTATTGAATATCATGGAATTTGAGGCACTAGTCACTTCTACCTATTTCAACTGTATGCATCCTGTGAACTTCGAGCAAAACAGCCAGTAAGTGTGGAGCGGTGGTCCAAACTGATTCCCCTATTTTTAGCACATGTGCAAATAATCGTTTTAGTGTTATTTTCAGTATGTCGGGTGTGTGTCCTGCGAGTCCATTCTCGCTGAGGACAAGCAAGAAGTTGTCAGGTGATGAGTGCCTCAAACACTCATAGTATACCCGCTGCCTTTCTAGGTTTTTAGCGCTATTTTGAAGGTTAAATATGTATTTTTCACTTGATATTCGAAAGTATGACCGGACTCGTGAATGCGTATGCATGATGCGGCGCGATAAATCAGGTACAAATCGAGCAATGGAGAGCAATGCGTGAGTGGTCGCGAACGCCGACGCTCCAACGCCGCGACGCTGGTCAACCAATACGTAAGTCATCAACCGTGGAACGTACCGGACGCCCTTTACAACGCCGCGACGCCTCAATGTCGCGACGCCAAGACGAGATCCACCATCATTTTAAAGCACCAATGGTCTAATTCGTGGCATCGGAACGCATTTGACAGGCGCTAAATCGGGAGCAAGAGTGGTCACCCACTCGAAGAAGAGCCCGTGATTTGTATTGTTTCTCATTTTTAGACAATGGAACTTTTGTTTTATATATCAGATACTTGTGTTTTCGTGATTATTATGTTCTAGACCTATACCTAGGGTGCTGTTGAACCCTGTCATATTTTCATGGATTAAAGATCAGTAATTTATATTATTCAATTGTTTATAAACTATTTGGATCTGCTTTATATCTATAATTCATTTACATGGTAGTGTCCGTCAACATTATGATAATCATACCGGACATCCGAGATTCAAGAGATGAGGATATCCGTGGACTTCGAGAGTAGAACAACACTTTCGCCTTATCTCTAGCTACAGAGATATTCAACCTGGGAGGTGGCATTTGAGGGTAGAACATTTAAGCATTTTGGAATACCGAGTTGGGGTAGAGATACACCCAACTCTATTCACGAAATAGGCGGATATACCTCGAGAGAGGATATCTCGTAAGTAAGATCTCCTCGCCATCAATAATTTATAAGTACATTGAATAATAAAGACTTTAATAAATGATCCATTGAAAGTGACAGTGGAAACATCACTCTAGTCTTTCAATACACAAGTAATTCAAGAAGATCGATAGTTAGTTGAAATTCACACATTTGATTCTCACATTACTTTACTCGCATAATATCTAAAAGCAATACTTGTATTCAATTCTCCCGTCCCTCGTGGATCGCGATACATATCCCGCATCTGTACATTATATTACTGGGGCGACGCTGTGCACTTGCGCGCGCATGAAGTGAGTGACATTTTACACACACCACGTTTTCTACCATCGCACTAATGGACTTATACTTATATTACAGAATCTATACTGTTTTTGTCGATATGGAAGCACCCGCAGGGTACTACAGAGATTTACTTGTACAAAAGTATCCATAGGTACACAGTAATGGCGCTGATGGTACCCGTAGGTACATTCAAGCAAAAATATCTTTACCATATTCATTCTTTACTCTTAATTCTTTATTCGTAGTCTGAATATATATCTATTTGACTACCCGTGACTAATCCAAGAGGGCCAGTGACACAAAGACAATATAATCTAAGGTACCAGATAAGATCAAGTGTCAGAGTTAACAAAGCAAAGAGTGCCGGCGATTGAATGCGAGTGTCGTAACACTAATCGGCACCCAGCATTTCAAAACAGAATGTGCCCGCTTCACGCAACAAGTGTCGTAGTACAGCGTGAGTGCCGGAAGACCGAATGTAACGCCCACTCATTCATTCTTCTGCCCCAGTAGTCATACCCATCATGTGTCTTTCGTAACTCATAACCTATCCTTATCACATTCTCGTGTGTTCACGCACATATCGTTTTCATATACTTGTACACAAAGATGATGTACCTATGTATTCACACCTCATTCATGTTTTCGTTCTCTATGAATCTACTTTACTTAGAAATCGAATCATTCCAATTATCCAACTAAAGTTATGGCATTTTCATGCCAAACTTAGTCAATTTTACCGATATTGCAATGGGGACAGTCGTAATACTCATTTCTTTCGGGTCTTTCATTCCGATGCTACGCTACCTGACACACACACTGGTTCTTTGTATTCATTTGAAGCTAAGGTGCTAAGGGTCTTCTCCAACTGAATCACCCAAATCGGGAGAATCGAAACTCGAGTTATGTCCTAAACAACCCGATTGCTCTACGATCAAACCGGGTTGATAAATTTTCGAACATATCCCCTCTTGAGGAATTTCAGCCACATAGAGTCGAATTCGAAGGTAACTATTTCAAAGTGTTTTATTCTCCTTGGAAGTTCACTAATCAAGAACTTGAATCACTTAAATTGGATCAGAAATGACCAAGTTATGGCCAAAATAACAACCGGGTCAAAAAATAGAAAACATAAGCAACACTTATGGTGAAGGCAAAAATGTACCACTCTGTTTCGGCACTGCACCCCTTCTAAAATTGCCCGTAATGTGTGTTTTTCTTCCTTTTTTTCCATATATAGTTCCACTCAACCAACCTAACACTAATACATAAAGAATAAAACCACTCCTTATTCATCTTCAGAACAACTCACATACCCAAAACCCTATAGTAATGTCCAAGCAACCCATACCAGTCCATCGCTTTATACAAAATATAGTAACCAAGTGGGGATTCCATGCTTATATTCACCAAGTTAGAGTTTTTTCAACTCAATTTTCTATTCAAATTTGCAGTTAGATCAATTCCTTAACTAAAACCCAGGTTCGGGAACCTATATAAAATCCTCATCAAAGTCCAAAATACACATAATCCATATTCAAAGTGAAAAGCAATGCAAATCCTTACTATAACCCACAATAAAACCTTCTAGAGTTTCACAATCTCTTTAAAATTCTTCCTTTCCTTCTTCTCCTTCTCCTTTCTTGCCTTCATTGAGTTTGTTTGGAGACAAAAATGAGTTATTTTTGTCTCCCCCTTCCTTTTTTATAATTAAACTTTCTTTTATTTGCTCCTGGCTTGGTCCTCCCTCACTTTACTATTTGCACTACCATTTATATTATTCTCACTTTCGCTCTCATTCATTTAATCTTACCACTTTGGTACTCTTTACAATTATACTTATCCTCCCTGGCATTGTATTGCTTTCACTCATTTTTCAGATTTAATTTACTTAAAATTAATTTATATCAATGTACTATTCTTAAATATGTTCAAAACCACTTAGTGGTATATTTTCTGGCAAGCATAAAACAAGGGATACAAATGCAAGAATGAGTGATGATGACGAACCACTCATCCCTAAGGATGCCAAATCGAGCAGTGACCATGTGCATGGGAATGGTGATATGGACAACGACGTGACCTAAATAGCAAAGGAAACCCAAATTCACTCCCATATACTCTTGATCCATGGAGGAAAAGGATCATGCTCTCACCGCCTTCGTGTTGAAAACAAGCAGTCCCCAACTAAATGACCGATGATCGTTTCATAATACCACTGGTGAAAACCATGCTAACTCCAAATACCAATGAAGTAGTCATCTAATGAGAGTAACTCTTTTCTTTTTCTTTTTCTTCATTCCTTTTTTTTTTTTTTTTCGCACGAACAACCATCAAAGTAAGATGAATGTCAAATAGCACAATCAACCAATGAACCTCAAATTCAAACCCAAATGGTCCCCAAACTAAGACTCGGATCAAACCTTAAGGGCGGAACAAAGGGTGATCACAATCCCAGAGCTCCTGACAAGAGCCACACTTCACAATGCCACATTATGGAAAATAAAAGGAAAGAAACAAGGATGATGAAACAAAACCCCAAAGGGCAAAGAATAAAGGATGCAATGGAGAAGTAAGTGCTGAAACAAGATGATGCAAGAAAGAACAAACGAAGAATGACATAATTCTCACATATCCAATTAATAAATACAAAAGTAATAAGGCGTGCCCCCAACCCAGTCGAAAAAGGTATGCAAGGTCGAATGAGAAAAAATAGTGCGTGATAATAAACCACGTGAGGCTCCAAATGTTCAAGACAGGATATATCAATGTACGGGTGCACGGAATATGGCTACCTAAGTGATGGCTACCCATCCTCCGACACCATGATCTCAATTTACAAAACTTCTCGCCTAATCCACGTTGACCTGCTCCATGAACCACTTCCGCTTCAGGTCCTGGTCACCGTGTCGCCCATCTCGTCAAATCTCGACAACATACTCGCCCACCCAAGCTCCTGGGCCTAAACTTGCCCTGGTCACTAATCAACCCCCAGACTTTCAAGCACTAGCCCATTTTTTAAACTTCCTGGGCTTGACTCTTTTTCTGAATGCACGGGTCATCTTCCTCTGATAGGCTTGAACATGATCTGCTGCCCTCAATCTCCTCTCATCCAAAACGCTACCCTGATCATAACGATACTGGGCCCACTTAGCCTCGGATATCTACTGCTCTAGTGCTACTCTCAAAGATCTCATCTCAATCTCAACAAGTAGCACTGCCTCCATACCAAACACCGAAGAATACGGGGTAGTTCTAGTAGAGATACGAAAAGATGTACGATAAGCCCATAACACGAAAGGGAGCTTCTCTGAAACTGATCCGGAGAAGTTCCCAACTTCATCTTTTCAAAATCCTCGGATATTCTTATTCAGCCTCAAATGCCCTATTAATCACGCCTGGGTATTTGTACTATCCTTCGTGATGCCACGCCATTCCCAAATCAACCCCGTCCACCTCACCCCCGAAATGCACTTTCATCGAACCACCGATGAACCCACACTCGCAGATAATGTTATCCATGAATCTTTCATCACCTCGGGGTCACTACATATCAATTCAATATAGCAAACTCTTCCACCCAATCGTGAAATAGTCAACAATGGCAACTAAAATGAGCCTATGCCCATCTGAAGACTCAAGTAAGATCTTCCCAATAATCTCAACACCCCGCGTGAAAATGGCTAAGGATGGGAGCAGCCGCACCCGATGATGTGCACGTGTACAAGCCCCCGCATCCGACACTCCTAGACATCTCTCGCACAACCGGCAACAATCTATTTCCATGGTCAACCAAAAGTAGCCAATCCTCATGATTTTGACCTCCCATGTGGGGCCACGCACTGCATGAACTCTCTCACCACTCTGACTGCAAAGACATGATCTGCATATACAACACAAATGATGCCACTCCGCGATCTCCTATACAGTGCATCCTCATAAACAACAAATCTGACTACCAAATGTCTCAATGCTCTCCTATCCTTGTTCAAGGTTGACTCTAGGTAAGTGTCGCATGAAAAAAACTGATAAATATCGTGGTACAAGGGTAGCTCATCTTGATCCTCAATATCTCCAATCAAACAACAGTAAGCTGGTGCAGACCTAGTCTCGATCAACAATGGTCGCATCGCCACCCCCGCAAGAATCACTACGTAAGCCAAGGTGGCTAATGCATCACGAAACTGATTCTTCCAAGCCGCGATGGTATATATCTCAACTAATCAAACCTATCAACTAACAAATCCAAGTAAGCATGGTAGGGCTTTAGCTTCTCATCTCGAGTCCTCCGAATAACCTAACTCTACTGAATAACCAAGTTGGAATCCCTATGGATCTCTAACTGTCTAACTCCAAGATTCCGCCCCTAGGCCTCGTACGTGCTCTACTCAACTATATTATCTGGTCAACCGATGACGCCATCAGAACGTCTTCAATCTGACCCCATAAGTGGAATATGATCACCTTGAGGTGATATAAATAGGATACAATGCCAAACCCCGATTGATTAGCAGCACCATCAAAGTACAACCGCCATCCTACAATACTAGTTATTGAAACAATATGCTCATCAGGGAAATCATCATCAATCGGTTTGTCATCGGATACAGGCAAAGAAGCTAGATGATCTGTAGCAATGCTTCCCCTTTAATGATTATGGTGACATATCAATATCAAACCGTTTAGTAATTAACCATTCTCATGAGCTCCAACGGCCGTAACAAGCCTATCAAACATATCAAATCGATCCAATCAGGTCAAAAGTATGGAATACTCTATCACATAATGTCTCGCTCCTACCCGCCCAAAACCACGCCAAACGTAGAGGCGTTCAATCATAATGTATCTCGCACTCATACCTAAAGATCCTCTTACTCAAGCCAATAGATGGCTCGGCCTCCTTCCTTGAATCATCGAGCTGAGCCACACATCCTAAGGCCATGTCTGAAACTGACAAATACAAAAGAAAAGGGCTCCTGGTAGAGGCACCAAACGAGGAGAAAGGAGACACTTTACCTTCTCAAAGCACTCCGAAACACCATTCCAAACTCGTAGGCTAGTTCTTCCTCGTGATCTAAGATAGGCCTCCCATATGTCTATCGGGCCACAGTAATGAAACCGATGATATATTGTAATCCGCTCTTAGAAAGCCTCTTATCTCTTCTCTCGTCCCTGGCAGGCATGTCAAGTATGGCCTTGATCTTTTTTGACTCAACTGCGTCCCGCCACTAATAATGTGGCGTCTGAAGTAATTTCCTGTGTTACCCCCAAAGGTGTTCTTCTGTGGGTTCAACCCCTCACCGAACCACAAATCAAAGAACCTCTGTAAGCATGCTAAGATTTTCCCCTATTCTGACTTCACTATCATAATGTTCCACACATATACTCTCATATCTCTGGCGCACTGTCATGGAACAGTAGTAGTGTTTCTCTGGAGGCAGCCTCGCATTCTTCAACCCAATGGCATTGTCCTGAAAGTGCAGGTTCCACTCGCAATGAAAGAAGTCTTCTCCATATCCTCTAAAGCCATCATAATCCGACATATGCTCCTGCAACCATCCATGGAGTGGTCAAATGTCCGCGCGCCGGGCCAACCAACACAATGTGCTGAGTGGAAAATCATCCTGTGACCGGGCTTGCTCGTGTATCACCTAAAAGTTCACACAAGCTCCCAACCTGCCATTCCTTGGGAGTAGGGACTCCACATTAGCCATCCACTTAGGAGAACAATCACGATAGCAATCAAACACTAAAGTTGTTTCCGAATTCTTCCTTAACCTGCAACCCATCGAGGGTGTAGTCTCTCACTTCTCGCGACCTAGTACGTGGTAGAACGGGCAAGTGATGTTTCACTATAAGAGTCAAGGCCCGCATAACCTCATATGACCATGCAACAGACCAAGTATGACCCGATAAGTCAATCAATCTAATTTCTTCATCAGAAATAGGGAAGAGCCAATCTTAAATCTCCTTGGCCGATCCTGTCCCAAAATCTATCAAATTCTTGCTACCGCACGGTGTAACTTTCCTATCCTATGTATCGAATCACTCGACCGGCCACCCGGTAATATCCCAGGTTCACATCATCAATGATCATATATGTGTTGTGGGTGCTGGTGGCGTAATCAAAGGAAAATGTTGTGACACAAGCAAATACTCATGTCATTATTACCATCAAACATCATCAATGTGACAAAACACATATGTCGTACTAAGAAAGAGGTGGGTCCGAGTCCGGGACGCCCTCTCAATGCAATCACACGCCATGAATAATATCAGTAGCAACAAGTCCATCATCATCATCTATCTCTAGCATAGAAATCCCAAACATATCAAAAATAGAGCGGGGTTGGATCTAGAATGTGGCCAATGCCGATCATGTCCATTGCATCAGCGCAGGCATCATAAAGTGTCACATCCTCAAAATCAATAGCAGAAACTCCAAACATGTCAAAAGCATAATAAGGCTCGTGTGGGGCTACATCGAGGATACGCCATGCCGATCGCTGTCCACCCCTGATATGGCACGCAAATATCACCCATCGCGATCATCCCCATCCATAGGTAGGTAATAATCGCTGACCTCCCAAACACATAGAGAACACACTAGCTCGCCCGATTGGTGCAACTATCATAGCACTGTGTGCCTCAAGGGTCCTTAACTAAAACACACATCTGCCCAGTGGCTCACTGATGCCTGATCCCATTTGCCTCTAAAGCATGATGCCAGACTGTATGGTACCTTCGATCCTCTAATAAAGTAGTTAAATAACCCGAAAGTATACCAGTGAAGAGGATAATGGAACCCCGCACACAAACAGCCTTCACTCCGCTCTCTACAGTGAAAATGCCATGTGATGCGCATCGCCCTCAGAGGTAACCTAACCTCTGATATAGGGAAGGTCATGATCAACTAGTAAACTCAGACGCCTCACCGTGACTCCAACCCTCGAGCTGTGCATATATAGGATATGCCTCTCATCATATACTTTGGTGCACCAGTAAGCCGCGCTACTGAAGACATAGGCACCGGGTCTCTACTGTCATCCTCTAAACTAAAAACCTGAACTCATCGGGAAAAATCTTGGCCAATGTAGTCATCCTTACTATACACATGTAACATAAATGTAAGAAGTAACAAACATCTCGTTAAACAGATTCGCCATAATGCGCCTCGTATGAACTTCAACTTTGATTTGGCGGAAGATATATAAAGCACACGCCATGAATCCTGCTGGCGTGCCAAGAAAAGTTGCATGGATGGACTAACCCTCAAAACCTCGTAAATACGAGACCGATCGCCCAATCAATATTATGTACCGGTGTGCCCATAATCGTTCTCCGAGTCCCATCATGCTCACGTGAAGAAGGCCCAAAATTAAAGTCTTTGTAATCCGTTTAATGGTAATCAACTAATGGACATACGCTCGGGGGCGGAGTCGCTGTCTGCAGACACACCGGACGGGCTTAAACAAGCAACATTAATGAATAAGGGGCCCAACAGATACACCCCTCGTGGTAAACCATCATCGAAAATCAATGCATGTAGCTCTTCACATCGTAAAGTGAATAAAGCTCTGAGGTAGTGGCAAAGTGTCAACTCCGATCCGACTAAGTGCTCTCATCAATGCATTCCCGCGAGTAACGGATGAGGCCAATAGGCTCCAGATGGATATACGAGTCGCGTAGTGCACACTGCCAGAATCTCATCATCCTCTTCCTAACATCCTTTCCGTTGTGCCAACAAATGGCCCGTCGCGTGGAGGCCAGCCACCCCCCCACTGTACCACCTAAACATCCCCTGCGGAATGTGTCTCATACCCTTCTGGGAACGTAATGGCGTGCGCGGGCGAACATAATGCAAGTATACGGGTGAAATTGAAGTATGTCTAAGAACTTTATCTGGGATAAGTTTGAATGGCCTAAGGATTCGCTATAGGTGTATCCACACTAAAATTCGAGTCTGTATATAACCGATTGGTCATGAGCCTCTCCATCCCATCCCATCATGAATATTCGCCTCCCGAAAAACTCAACTGAATGTACACGCACCGCAGCGGAGGTACAACTCTAGCTGCCATGAGGTGGCTTTGGCCAGAGTCATTGCAGGCGTCCCAAATCAACCAAACCCCCGATCAACAAGTCCCGACGTCGGTCTCAGATCGCACAACCATCGCATCACGGCTTACTCTCGATGGTAAAAATGAAGATCCGGCCCGAATCTTAGTGGGGTAGGAGTGGTGCGGCTGGTGGTAGCGGCAAATCAAACCCCCCTTTAACCAATCTCTCAAATGCTCTGACGCTGGCATCTCGAATCGTGGTGGTCAACCCGCTCTGTACGACCCCTGCAGGCTACAGTTCTATATTAGCATGGTACTACACGTGCCCCAGCCTCTCGTAGCATATACCACTATGGGGATGGATAAGTAAGCCCTATCGGCCTACAAGGAGCAACTGGTCTGTACTGATCCTGTTGTACCATCAAGTAAGGAATATCTGCAGATTGTCAATGAGTTTGTGGCCGACATGAAAACCTATGGCTCGATGTACCAATAGTACCAATATCTGATGATCCGTCCCGACCGCCCCCCTTTGAATCACGAGGGAAGAGTCCGCCATAATCCTCTCTAGCTATGCCTCTCATTTACGAGGGCCTAAACCAATGATCCAGTCCGTGGAAAGCCCACGAGATGCCTGTAAATCAACAAGATCATGCATAACCCGCCTACGATCTCGCTCATGGTCTATCTACCCAGTTATCTTTCTCCCTTGCTTAGATAAAATGAAGTGACTAACTCATCCAACCTTTGCCTAAGGGCCTCCAACTCCCTCCGGGATACGTCCACTACGATATTAAAAGAATACTATCTGATAAACTCCTGTCCCAAATCAGCCCATGTCCTACATCTCGAAGGGTCCAATGAGGCAAACCAACGTTGAGCGGAACCACTCAGTGACTGGGGGAATAACATAATCATTTATGCCTCATCCAGTCTATGCTCGCACATAATGGAAGACCAGAGAACCGGCAGTGAATACTGGGCAATTTCACCCACGTATTCCTCAATGCCCAAGAGTGAACTTAACCGGCAAGGCTGCCACTATTGTAGCGTCATCATATTTCATATAACCTATAACTCGAAACATGTAAAGACCTAAACCCCCCGCCCTAATCCTATCTGATACGAGCCTCGTGTCATCAATAACTGCGGCAGGGCTGCTCGCTGCACATGGTGTGGTCTCACCCGATCACGCAAGACAAATGCTCCACTGTGGGGACGACTAAACAGTGGTGGCAGCGGTGGAGGTGGAATTGTAGTCATACCTCCTGACAAGCAATGGTCGGGCCCGATGCCTATCAATCCTCTCTCGGTCTCTAGTCCCAATATGCAGATTCCTGAGAGATGCCATGGTATCGGCACCCTGTGCCACCGTCAACAATAGTTTGAGGGTCCATATCATTATGATCTGATATTTGCTCTAATCACCTGCACTAATCCCCAACAAGTCTATCTCCTCGATTCGATCCAAGTTTCAAGAACCCAAGTCGGGCCTCAATCAACAACCTATAAAAGGAAAGGGGTATGTCAATCCCCCGTGATTAACAAATCCCAAATCAACCAAGAATACACTAAAATCCCCCGAGATAATGAACTAACATGTGATGTCAAATACAAACCGATATATGGTCATGCAGCAAACGATCCCTTGGCCATGGTGATACCGCGGGTAATGTACCCAAAAGTCGATAATCCGAAAAGGCAAGTCCTAAGTGTACATTGTACCTGGGGACGGATCCAGAACTCCAAGATCCTAACCACCAATCAAATGACACTAGCCACGCATGTATCCATGAAATCCGGGCCATACTATACATGTTCTCATTGTTCTGGATATTCATCATCTCCATAGTTTCTCTAGATACCTTACGCTAGACCCTCGCCCAACTCCTAGCTGGTCAAGGAAACAATCTTTGGGAATGACTCAAGCAACTCACAATCAAATGAGGAATAATCGCATCAAGACGTCTAGTGATACGAAACAAGGGGATACAAGCGCCCCCCACAAACACAAACAGTCCAAGCACTATGCAAGATATGGCAAAGAATCAATCATGCCAAAGGGCAAGCTTCAACACATAACCTACACAATAAAACCAACCATCTATGCCACTTAAATGATATAAGCTAGGTACCATCAATCACAGCGCTACGTTAGAACTAAACGGAACACATAAGCACAAACAAAACCACAAGTGTAGTTAAATACCAACCGTAAGTGATCACGCCATTGTAGCCTTAAGAGCTTTACTTAGTCAATGGAACTGGCTGTTTCTTAATATACCCAACTCAAGTTCTGCTTAACCCTCTACAAACCTGCAGATTCTAGTTCGTTCCCCCAATGGAGAGAAATGCTTAATTTATGGACCCTACCCGACCATCGCACCTACGCGACTATTAATAGAAAAGTGAGTTGATTTTCTCGAAGCTGGAAAATCCGTCTCGAGTGAGAAATCCATTTGTTTGAGCTCGCTCATCATTTTTATTTTGTTAAAACGGGGAAAATGAAGAACAAAAACTCTCATTGACTCTTTCTAAAGCAAGTGTCGTTCATGAAAACTGATCGGGTTCTGTGGATTAGGCATTTATCGGGAAGGCATGAGGTAGCACCTCTTTAGGCCCTGGTGATTCTACCAATGTAAATTCGGCAATGATTCATATGGTTCAAAAGACCCAATCTACTCCAAGCTAAACAGATGATCCCAATCACACCAACCATCAAAGATCTAACATGCATAAACACTGACCGAAACAATGGGTGCGCATCTGTCCTCCAGCCAAGCGATGCATAAGAGGTCACCACCAGCTCCAACAATCACAACAAACAAAGTCCAAATACTACAAATAACATATAAATGCAAACACTTCCAGTTCGCAATTGACCGGTCCCTCAAACACACGCAGAAGGCACGCATTTTGGCACACAAACAATCTCTCAAATTCAAATATCGCAGTATGCAGTCAGTGATGGTGTCCATACATCGCATCTCAACCACTCATTATGCCGCACCACTGCGGCAAATCACACAACATGTTCATCCATCCAAATAATCGATTTGACAAAACACTAACACAAGGTCTTAATCAATCCACCTCCCTTGTCCGCATTAACTCTGGTGAATTCAAATGGGACCATTAATCCCAAACTAAACCCCATTTCGCACCCTAAACATAGTCAGTACACCTGGACTGGAGAAATGCCGACTCCACAGCGTCACGGTTCAATTAAACTAAAATCATTCCCATCCCTACAAAAAAAAACCCCACAACTGCCGGATTCGGGCTTCCAAATCAGTTGGTTTCGATTGAGAAAAAATATCAATTTTATTAGAACATTCCTCATAGAGTAAGGAACCACAAAAAAAAAAAAGCAACAGTGTATGATTCCAACTCCGGATGAGTGAGAACTAACTAAAACAATGCAGCACCCTAATCAAGGTTCGAAAAACATAACCTAATCGAACTAGTTGATCCAGCTCTGAACTCCGTTGAGCTGGTCGAGAACAGTTCTCAAAATTCAAACATTTACGAAAGTTAATCCACCGAACAAACGTGCCACCCACCAACGAGTGAGAACCACCGCCCAATGTCTAGCAGCCCAACTGGTTTATGTCTCGAAAAGATAACCCAATGAACAGCCAATAATCCGGATTCTCAACCTGGCCCAGCTTGACGATGGAGAACAGTTCCCTCTCGCACTGAGTAACAACGATTCTTACAAACATAACTGAAAAAAAAAACAAACAAACCACACTCATTCCCAATTACAGAACCTGACCTCAAAATCAATGTCAAGTGCCCCAACCACATCTCAATAAAAAACCCCAATTTAACTGCCGATCCGTTCCAAACTGCCCAGCTCATGAGAATGCAAAAAATCTTTCAGAATCATTCTTTATAGAGCAACAATCCAAAAATAAAACAATAGAATTCACTTCTAATTGAGTGATTATCCCAATCAAAACAATTTTTCAGTGTCCCACCACTTTGAACTTCCTCGAAGTGAGAACTGAATGAACATCCTGGCCTCAACCTATCAGCCACTTCAGAACAAAGCCAAAAAAATTTTTCAAAAAATTATTTTTTGATATGAGGTGAACTAATCCTGAAATAGATTTTATACAATTTCAATCAAAATGAAAGAGAACCCAATTCAAATCAACAAATTTAGAGCGCCCCAAACCAGGCCTCAAAAAACACTGCAAGATAAAGACGCTTAATAGTGCCAAAACCAGATAAATAATGCAATTGCCTATACCTATAGGGAATCACGGTTACTCCCGTCTTCCTTCTTTCTCGCTCCAAAACCGCTTATCAACTCCTTCAAAACTTTAGAAACTCTCCAAAAATAGAGAAAGACCACCCCAATCTTATAGAGAATCTCTCCTACTTTTCTTTTTCCTCAATTTTCCTTTCTTTTCTTCTTTCCCTTTTTTCCTCTTGGCTTCTTTTTTTTCTCGTCTCCCTCTCCTCATTTTTTTTTTATTGTTCCTCCCTCATTAATCATAAGAGCTCACTCCATTTTACACACACCTTCGCCTCCCGGAACTCCCGCCCACACCCTGATCCCGCCCCATCAGACGGGCGATCCCAACCCAGTCCCGGAGCGAGACTCATATACCGGGACTCATCGGGAGCCTATTCTTTATCGAGCTGAACTTGTACTGTGGTATACAAACAATTCGTAATAACAAAATCATTTACATATACAGTTAACTACCACCTGGAAATGGACATTCATCAAAATCTATACACATATACTGAGTCCCATTTACTTATACAAACACTTATACTTATACATGCCTAATACAAACATCAGAGATCGTGGAAGCAGTGCTAGTGAGCACCTATCTCTGAGATGACCCGTACTACTGTTGTGGAATGTCCTGTCCTCTTGCCTCATCTTCAGTACCTACACGGATTGAACACCGCGCTGTTTTACGCTGGGAACATAAGCATGGACACCACCAATGGTGACCGGCCAGCTTATACATGCATTTCATATCTATATACATATTCATGGACACCTTATTACTCATCATCTTTTCCATTCCTATTGATGTCAATCTTTCATACATGTTCTATGTCTCGACATATCTTCTATCTATACTTTTACCAGATTCTGCTTCTATACTTTGCATATTCCATAGTTCATTCATAACTTAGTGCTTTTCATATATCATATCATTACTTTTTCGTATTATAATTTCAATATTATCTTTTCATATCTCCTCTTCCTAAAGCGTGAGCTTATACTTTGCTACTATATCATATATAATCGTCATAGGTTTTCACATACTTTCATGCAAGCCATATATTTATATAGCTTTCTTATATACCTTTCTTTGAGAATTTTCAGACTTCTACGTGTTCATATTTCATGCCTTATCATATCTCATACTTTCATATCATCTTGTACTTTTATTTTTTATTCTTTGTACGTATACTATCATCGCATAGTAGTGCTTATGCTTCTCATATTATGTCATATATTCTTCTTTACATTTCCATTACTTATTATACTCATATTTTCTCTCTTTATGTTTCATGTCTCAAATACCTTTAGAAGCTACACATGAAATAACCGTATGTACCCGAAGGTACTATCACTATACGAGACAAAGGATATCTATCTCAGAGGCCCTATCATCACCGTATCGCAGACAAAGGACTCCATACCATGTAATATGTGACCCAAACGGTCGATAACTGGGCGCATCATCACCGTACGCACAAAGGACCTATGCCGTAATATCCAAACTGGGATCTATGTCATCGACCCAAATCCAAGGCCTCTGTTATCCTGCAAACCGTATGCCTGAATCGGTGGTCCCCATATAGCATGCCTATCTATCCTTCTACCGTGATTCCCCAAGGCACAATCCATGTGTATTTTATGTTCAAGCATATCTCATATTCCCTATCAATTATGTATCCGCAAGCATAAGTAAAATATGTGCAATCATTCTTATCTTTGTATTTTTCATATCTCATATCTCACTTTACATATTTACATATACACATATAACATATCTATAATATCATATTCTATACTCTGTCATATACCCATGCTTATATATGTTCCATACATATAATTTACACAAGCATATGCAATCTTATACTTTCTTATCATATCATGGTTCATTTTAGGTCATTTACATTTTTCTTCCTGTTCTTATCAACATGTACTTGTCATTGTTTACATATCATCATATATGAATGCAACCCTATACACAGCTTGTACTTTATATATCAAACTACATTTTGTTCCCACTTCCGTAAGAGTTGCTGTATCCTATACCCCATACGAAGGTACTTATACACTTGCATTTCATCTATCTTATACTTGTCTCGCATCTCCCATAGAGTTACGTGTAGCTTATACCCATAATGGAGGTACTCAAGGCCACCACTTGTACTTCTATCTATCTTATACTTGTTCCTCTGCATCTCCCGTAGGAGTTACGCAGCTATACCTATACCTGAGGTACTTATACACGCATTCTGTACTTCCCCATCTGGTCTTATAATTGTTCGGTATGGGCACCCGTAGGTACCACAGATCCCATACTTGTATAGAGGTGTCTCGTAGGCAAATTACAGAGCTATACTTTCATACGCAGGCACCAGAGGTACCTAATGCAGAATCCTATACTTATACGCAGGCACTGTAGGTGCATTTAACTTAAACTATAATAAGAGGCACCAGAGGTACTATAGAACTCATAATCACGCAGGTGCCAGAGAGGCAATCCACGGCTTATACTACACGCAGGTACCCGTGGGTACTTTCAGCGTAATGTACATTGTTTTATCTTATTCTTATGCAGTCCCTTATCATATAATTGCTCGACTACTTAGGACCCGCCTTCATAATAAATGAGTAGACACAAACACAATATAGACCCGACAAAGTGAAAGAGGCACGAGGTGCCAGAGCACAAAGCAGAGTGTCAAGCACCGACATGCATTGTTGTCGCACTAATCGAGACGCACCGAGTACTATACGTGCCTGCCCACGTAACAGAAGTGCCATATCATTCAATAATCGGTCCAGCGCCCCACAATTATAAGGCGTTTCAGAACTTACTATATAACCGGGTGAGCCTACCGCTTTTACGATTTATAAAACCAATACGAGCTCCAATTTTATCGTTTAAGAGTAGCGATGATCTTCACCAATGAGATTTATGTGAGTCCAAGAACACCCGGAACGGAGTTCGGACGAAGAAGTTATGACCTTCCGAAGTTAGGAGTCACACATAGTCAAACCCAGCCGAGCCGACCGACTACGAGTCGACCCCGACTCGGGACGAGCTGAAAGCCGCCCATCGAGCTCACCCACTATCTCCGTCAGGAATATTAATGGATTCTCGACTCAACGTGGCTTTCCATAGAGTCCGCTGAACACCTCGAAACGGAGTTCTGGACGAAGAAGTTATGATCCTTCCCGGTCGAGGTTACATCGTAGTCAAACCCGTACCGAAAGCCGACCGACTCGCCGAGGTGTCCTGACCTGTCCGAGCTGAGTTGACTTGTTTGAGCTCACCTACTATCCTCCACAGGAATATGAATGGATTTTTGACTTAATGGGGCTTCCACAGGTCCGAAGAACACCCGAAACTGAGTTCGACAAAGCAAGCCGCGACCTCCAAGTCGAGGTCACACATGTATTCAAACCCAGCCGAGCTGACCTGACTTGGCCGAGCTAACTTGACCTAGGTAAAAGGACCATAACTTGGTTTAAAGAGGTTCGAATTGATAAATTCAAAATCCTAACATCAAGTTCATCGTAGGCTACACAAAATGTGGCGACTACTTCCAAATTCCCTTTATTTTTACCCAAAACCCAAGGTCCGTGGCCATCGCTTATGATCAAAATAGAGAAATTTTCTCGTTCAAATTTCAACTAGACTCTTCCCAAACACATATATAGAGCCTTAGAGTTTTTCTAACTCAACCCTAACAAGAAATGAGTTTCAGCTTCAAACCTAGACCACACACAAAATGGGAGGTTCCAAAACCATGTGATCAAGTACTTTCTAGACCAAACTAGATAAATCCAGCATTATTCCATACTAGAATCCATACAAAACACTAGATCTCCATACACATATAAGCAGAAAGTGTACTAGTGTGTACAAAAATCGATACTTTTCCATGTAGAACTTAACAAGTTCCATACTTTTCTATACAAAATCATAGCATTTCATACCTGTGATCTTCTTTTCCCTTCCTTCTTTCTTCTCTTCTCTTCTTCTTCTTCTTCCCTTCTCTTCTCTTCTCTTCTCTCCTCTCTTATCTCAAGCTCTCGCTTCCCTTTCTCTAAGACCAAAATGAGATATTTTCCGTCTTCTCCTTATTTGATCTTATCCCATTTTTATTTCACTTTTTCTCTCTTTTGAGCATCCTATCCATCCGTGCAAAGAATAAAACTTCCTCCCTTTCCTTCAAGCCACTCTTGTCTCTTCCAATAAATTTCTTTGATTTCTCAAATAGGTACTTTATCGCCATATACCCTAAACATGTTATAAAAACTGTTAGGGTATAATTTGGGGTGTTACACCTCCCATCAATCTTGGACTTCCCCAGCTCCATAAACACTCCTCTATTCACGAGGTTAGGAGTTTGCCACATTAACTCATTTGCTTAACCACTAAGAATCCAAAATGGACTCAAGGGTTTGTGCCAATCCACAAATGGCCCATGCAACTAGACCCAAATCGTGCCTAGGATTGGATCTGCAGCTTATGGCCTGAACCAGGATTCAGCTCGAAACCACTTCAAAATCGTTGCTCCATACAGCCTACCAAGAACCGTTTGAACCGGATGACAACAGGTCGAACCGGCTAAGAAAAATTTTGAATTTTGATAGAATATTTCTTGAAGAATAAGGAATCCAACCAAAAAATGGAGTGTGGGATTCCGAAGCGACGTAGGAGATATAACGTTCAAGCCCGAAAAGATTCGACTAACCTCGCTTTCAATAATGAACTTTAATTGAAATCCGTCGAACCGGTTGAGTAGGTTCCCAACCGATCGATCCGGTTGATAAAAAAATCTCAAATTTTTTTAGAAAATTCCTCAATGAGTAGGGAATCCAACAAAAGAAACGGTGCATGATTTCGAGTTCAGACTTTAGGAGATGAGATCAAAACAGTCTCAAGTGTCTAATCTCGCATGCTTCAATGAATTCTCGCCTAACTTAAAACCTTTGAGACCGGGCCAAGAGCTAGCTGGGGAAAAATTTTAAAATTTGAAGAATATTCTGGAGAACAAGGAGTCTATAAAAATCCACGATTCCAAGTCAATGAGTGCATACGATCGAAACGCTTCCAGTGCTCCTCATTCGACATACCCAATAAATCTCATCAGGCTAGTTTGGGGGAGGCCCCACTTACCTTCCTATGGCACCATGCCAATAACTACATAGGCACTCAATGTACCACATACAAGCCCACCTGAGGCTCCGAGATCGACTAAGCCTAAAAGAACCCTAACTGTGTCATATGAGAACGATGGGTGAGTGTGACACCCAAAGGATAAAATATTATACTAAATGTTTTTTATACTTGGTTAAAAAAGTTGTAAGAAATCGAATACAAGTCACCATGGTTATGAGCCTTAAATTGGAGTCTCTATTATGCACTTTATAGTAGGGGTGGGCATGGTTCGATTAACTGCACTCATGACATAAAATAAAACCAAACTCCCTGTTTTTGCTTCATATTATATAAACAAAAAACCTAACCATTAATATGGTTAACCAAATCTTCGGTTAACCATTTGTTCAGTTAACCATATATCTGTTTTTCAGTTAACCCTAATTAAAAAATAAATTTGCAATTCCATAACCATATATTAAAGTTCAAATTATAATAATTAGTATAAATACAATAAAAAATAAAGAAAAATGAATGCCAATCTATTCATTTGGTAATTCATGACACTTGTGCATTTATAATACATCCACAAATAATATATAAAATGCATGAGATTAGAAAATTTAATCACAATTTTGTAATCAACCACATGTTTTAACAACTTTAATAAAAAAATAAAATAATCCAAATAAATCACAACTTATATTCTTTGGTTTTGAGAAAAATGGTAAAAGCTTAATTTAAAGGAAAAAAAGTAAAAACGATGGACAAAAATGAGAAAAGTCATAATTCACACAAGTAAAGAAACCTATTATATATATATATATATATATATATATATATATATATATATATATATATATATATATATATATATGTGCAGGCAGATGAATAAATCGAAACTACGAAGCTATTTTGTAAATTGAAACTGAGATTTGTGTAAAATCAAAATCAAAATCGAACCGTTTGATTCGATTAACCTATTTTTTTATTCGATCTCGATTTAATTTTTCGATAGATTCAATTTTTTAAGTTTTTTTAACACCCCTACTTTATAGTACAATCAATCAAGTCATGAGGGACAGATTAAGCCAGTTATAAGCTCCGGCAGTCATGGGTGTTACCTCTTTCCAAAATGTTTGTCGATGATTCGAAGCGAGAGCCTACCTTGTTAGCGGTGGTAAATGACAGTCCGCAACATTATCTATTTAATGATCCACGTCAACGGTCATTCAATCAACTGATATCATAACGTTCAACATGACTGGTTAGATCTCAATCCGCGGAAACAACACAATATTCAGAGAGAGAAGATCAACAAGATTCAATCCGGTGGAACATTATGGTCGCTCATGGAGAGAGAAGAGGTATATATAGACACAGGTACATAGGAACATGAGAGCAAACACGAGTTAGATCTCGCAACATTAAGATTTTTCTTGAATTGTTCATTTTTCACACTTTTGAAACATATTTTTTAATTAAAACCATATCGAGATCTACAAACAACCTTTTTAACTACATTATCAATATCACTCGGTTTAATCGAACCGAGTTATTTCGCATATTAATTTTTATTCGATCAGTTATATAAACATTAAATACATTTGAGCTTTACAACAACTGATACAATAACATTTGTTTTGTTCATGTCATCCATCGATTTACAAAGACAAAATGAGTCATGTGATGATATTATATAAAATATGTCTATTTTATCGTTACCAACACGAGATTCATCAGTTGAACTTTTGATAATCATCTCAAACTAAGATCCTTATCTAAACATCTTTATTGATGTAATTATCTGATTATTTATAAGCAATGATTTCAAATACACAACATTTGAATAAAGGATTATCAATCCCATATTGGTTTTCACGAATCGATGGAAAATCATTTACAAAATTAAGAACACTGAGGTATTTTTACAAATGATTTATCCCCGAAAAACCAAAATGATTTTTAATGAACATTTCTTCATAAGAATGATTGGGTTAAAAGACCTCAAATCTTTTAACTAATAAATATTTCTAATAATAAAAGTTTATATCATACACAAACAAGTAATATATTTGTCAATAAAGCACTCCAACTCAAAGAAGTAGCTGCATATGTATGAGACAAGGTCATCCCAACAAATTAAATTCCTCATGAGAACACACACAGGCACTAATATATCACAAAGTTTCATTAGCTTTTAAAAAGTAATATATTTTAATATTTTTGATTTTAAGCATATAAAAAACAAATAACTTAATACTTAATAGAAATATAATATTAAAAAAAATAATTTAATACTTAATATTATTAAGCCTTATTCAAGATTCAGCTAAATAAAAAGCCCTATTCAAAGATTTAAAAACAAATGCCCTTTTAATGTTTAAGAACTTGAGATTTACTTGAAATCTCATAAAGTGTTTTTTTCTCAAAACTATTTCTAAAATTTGCATACCATTAGTGCACTATTCAATCCTAGTTTAAATTGTATTTTTTAAGCCTAACTTTTATAATAGGATTTTATCAAAAGCGAGGCATCTCCATGAGACTTTATAAAGGATTGCTTGTGGTTTCTCAACAATCTAAGAGGGCTGATTGAAACCTCAAGTTTAGGGTTGAATGTTGAGGATAGTGGACTTAGGCTAAGGAGTGTGTGGATTTCACATTTTTGATTATTATGCAAAGGCGGAGCCTCAAAGTTTATTTTTTTGCAAAAACCACTTTTAGAATCATTAAAAGCCAACACTTATTTTTGTTTATTTTAAAATGAAACAAAATAAGAAAAGAAAACCCTAAAATGCACTCCACAAAGAAAATATAAATCTAGGAAAAACCGAGTCTAGGTCCGAGGGTCAGGTTACTAATCGAGAATATACGCATTTAAAAAGCGTATATTTAATCCTTAAATGCTCTCACTTAACAAACGAAAGAGTAATGGTTTCATTAATCGATCAATGGATTCCAAAGACAAGAATAATAAATACAATATTATTCCCAAATATATATAAATGATAGACATATAAATAAATTAATAAATAAATAAGCGAAGTTAGATGAGAAAAATGTGCACCTGGGTGGCATATCCAAAGCTCTATTAATTAGAAACAATGTTAATGCAATAATAAAATACAAAATATTCATAATCAATTATAAATTTGATCATAGATTAGATGTTAGATTATTTATTCAAATGACACATGGAATATTGGGCCTCACCCAAACCCATTTATCTTTTACACAAATTAACGCTACAAGATTCCATTTTATTGGAATTGTAGAATTAATCATGTGATTGAAATTTTTGAAAATTGATTTAAAATTGAAAATTGGAAGTTTGAAGATTAAGAACTTTGAAATGAATTTGAAGTTTGAGAACTTTGAATTGAGATTTTGGAAATTGGATTTTGAAATTAAAAAACTTGAATTTATAAATTTTAGATTTGGAAATTTGCAATTTGGAATTTAAAATTTTGAAATTATAAATTGGGAGACTTGAATTTTGAAATTATTACATTTGAATTTTGAAATTGAGAAATTAGAAACTTGAAATTTTGAAATCGAAACAGTAGATCGAATTTTGGAAATAGCACTTCAATTTTAAACATAATTTGTAAAAATTGGAAATGGGGAAAATTGGAAAATTGAAATTTTGAAATCTGAAATTGGAGGAGTTGAATTTTGAAATTAGGGCACTTGATTTTTAAAATTGGAAACTTGAAAAATTGAAATTAGGAATTGAGAGACACTAATTTTGAAATTATGGCACTTGAATTTTGAAATTGGGATTTTGTAAAAATTGAAATTAGGAATTGAGGAACTTGCATTTTGAAATTAGGGCACTTGAATTTTGGAATTGGAAATTCATAGTTTTGAAATTGAAAAGTTGGAAAAAATGAAATTGGAAAATTTGAAAATTCAAAATTTGGGAATTTAAATAAATTAAGGGTGGGTGATGGTTCATGAATTAAATTATTAAACAAAAAACATAAAAAATAAACTAATTGTTCAACAATATACCTGGCAAGAAAATTAAAACAATAATATATTTAAACATCAATTTCAAGAAACAATAACAATAGATGTACACAATAATTAATTTCAAAAAAATCTTAACTAAGGAAAGTCAGGAACTATTTAGTAGAGGGGCAACTCCTCAGTCAAACGCCTTAAAAGCTTAGGACCATCTCTAAAGCCTGAGATCATTCCCTAAAGCCTGGGAGCCGCCTCCAAAACAATCCCCAAGCCCAAATTGAGCTAAAAACCCCAACCATGAAAGCTTTGAGCTCTAAGGAGATAACCCATCCTCCTTAGAAACTCAGACACGTTTCAAGCCCACTTAAAAGGTCTGTCAACCCAAAAAATTTCTACTCCCCTCACAAAGCTGGAAACCTCCTTTATAGGTGGTCAGAGCCTCCCTCCTCTCACTTTCCAATGTGGGATGGGGTATCCCGCCAAAGGGAAAAACCCTCATCCCAAGAACAAAACCTGCTCACAAATATGCTCCCCATTCCTCGATGTGCAGCTTCAATTTGAAACAGAATGTCATCAACAAATGGGTTAGGTTTAAAGTGTGAAAAGGTGTAAAGAGATGAACCCATCGGCAAAAAAATGAGACCCCTCAAATGAGCTCCAAGAGAAAACCATTCAAGCCCCACCAAAGCAACTAGCGGACTTTCAAGAACTCCCAAAAGCAATCAAGAAAAGAAATGGTCTAACTCACTAAAGTCTCAATGCGAGTCTAAACTCCCTCCAAATGGTCTCCAAAAGTGGTTTGATAACTCGCTGCCCAGAACAAGTAACAGCTTTAATCACCAAGGAATGAAAGAACAAACACTGGTCATGAATGGAATCTACACTACCATAAAAGAGACATTAAGGAGAAGACAAAGATAACCGTCTGATTCCAAGTAAGCTCAACCGAATGAGAAACTCATAATGATCCATATCCTCACCACCCAGAGACAGGAAAAAGAGAAAAAAAAAGAAAAAAAAAGTGCAAGAGACTCAACTAAACTCAATATATAAATCAGAAGTAAGGTAAAGACATGGTAATAAAAAAAAACTCTAAAACAAAGGGTAGGATTCAGAGAAATATTACGATAAAAAAAAAGAGGATGACACAAATCCTAATCGAAAATTTAATGAATAGCTTAGGGCTATGATGCAATGAACAACTCAGGGTTGTGATGCAATGAACAGCTCAAGGTTGTAAATGAAATGAACACCTTAGGGTTGTGATGCCACTAATAACTAAATGGCTACGCATGAAATTAATAAATGTGGTCAGGATGAAATGAAATACTGATATGTTAATCAGACTTCAAAGAATATCGTAAATAGGGGGACACAACAAAATAAAGATCTACTTTCTGAAAGAGGATATAAGATAATCTCTAAAGAAAGAGGGATGCTCTTGATGAACTGGAATAAAGGAAATAAATGATCTAACAAAAACTAAAACGAGATGATATAAAAACTCTAACTAATGATGATGAATACTTCCAGTTATGGATAAATGAACAACCTAAAGCATGACGAAAGTTGGGAACATTTAATGCTAATCGTATGCCCAAAAGAAGATCGTGAAATGGGATGCTCCTTAAAATGAAAAGATCGACTCTCCAGCAGTGAGATTCAAGATAATCTATGAAGAAGGAGGGATGCTCTTGATAACCTAGAATAAAGGAAATAAATTATCAAATGAAAGCTAAAATGAGAGGATATAAAACTCGAAATTAAACATGATGAACAACTCTGGGCTGTGGATGCAATGAACAACTCAGGGTTGTGATGAAAATGAAATACGCGATAATGCTTGCACTGTACGCTCAAAGAAGATCGTAAATAGAGGGATGCCATAAAATGAAGATTGACTCTCTGAAAGAGGATCTAAGATAATTTATGAAGAAGGAGGGATGCTCCTAATAAACTAGAATAAAGGAAATAAATGATCAAATGAAAGCTAAAATGAGAGGATATAAAACTCGAAACTAAACATGATGAACAACTGTAGGTTGTGGATGCAATGAACAACTTAAGGTTGTGAAGAAAATGAAATACACGATGATGCAGGCACTGTACGCCCAAAGAAGATCGTAAATAGGGGGATGCCCTGAAATGAAAATCGACTCTCTGAAAGAGGATCTAAGATAATCCCTGAAAAATAAGGGATGGTTATGATAAATTAGAATAAAGGAAGTAAATGATCTAATGAAAAATAAAACGAGATGATATAAAACTCAAAACTAAACATGATGAACAACTCTGGGTTGTGGATGTCATGAATAGCTTAGGGTTGTGGATGTAATGAACAGCTCAAGACTGTGATGAAAATGAAATGCTTGATGATGCCATAAAATGAAGATCGACTCTTTGAAAGATGATCTAAGATAATCCTTGAAGAATGAGGGATACTCTTGATAAACTAGAATAAAGGAAATAAATAATCAAATGAAAGCTATAATGAGAGGATATAAAACTCGAAACTAAAACATACTAACAACTTGTAGCGCTTTGATGAAACAAATACTGATGCAGATGTGGCAATCGTATGCCCAAAGAAGATTGTAAATACTGATGCCCTAAAATTGAAGACCCAACAAAGAGATTCAAGATAATCTCAAAGAAGGAGTGGTTGCTCCGACAAACTATACAAAGAAAATGAATAATCAAATGAAAAGCTAAAAACAAGAGTGAAATAAAACTCTAAATCAACATATGAACAACTTCGCCTGTGGGATGCAAAATGAACGCCGTGATGGATGAAAATGAAATACTGATAATGCAAAGATCAGATGCCCAAATAAAATCGTAGAATGTGTGGACGCCCCAAATGAAGATCACCTTTGAAAGAGGATCTAAGATACTGAAGAATGAGGATGCAAGTGTTCCCTGGAGAACCGATCTAGAAGAAAGAAGCGACAATCCCAATTTAAGATTTACAAAGAACATTTCAAAAAAAACAAACTAAACATATAAGATATGACGAAACTAAAATACTGAAAGATGGGGCACTGTACTCCCAAAGCAAGATAGCTAATAGGGGGATGCCCTAAAATGAAGATCAACTCTCTAAACGAGGATCTAAGATGGTCTAAGGAGAAGGAGGGATGCTCCGAAATGATTGATCGCGAGTATCTATGGTCGGGAAACATCAAAATCAAACCTGCATAAAAGAGAGTGCTATAGAACCTAAAGCAACTAAATAAGACTAAGTATGAAAGCTTATGACTTCGAATGAACTATCAAAAGGGGTATGCCCCTACAAAGCTCTGGCAAAGAAAATCTGCCATGACTCACAGCACCGACATGAACAAATTCCAACGCCCAAGAAGTTAAATCAAAGTAATCAATAAATCCCAGAGGTGAGGTATGCCCTAGTACAATAACCCACAAGTAACAAATGGACATCATAACCATGAAATCAAAACAAAAGATACGGGTAATCTCTATGGGAGGGGTTCTAGTGTCGATGATCAAGCACATTGTCAAATCTATCCGACCATACCGCTCTCACATAATACAACATCGATCCTCGATACGTCGCACCGCATCAAGTCACCAGATCAATCACGCCCTGATCTGGAAAAGCAAGACATGTATTGAAACTCTGTCTAACTCAAATCTGTGACCACCACCCTCACATCTAAACACGCTACTAAAAATAGTGAGATGCTTATCAAGTGCTCCACAATAGAATGATATCAAGCTCAAAATATGTAGAAATATCTCTATAATGCTCAAAAAGGTCTACTAGTAAGAAAATACCATTGTATCTTGCATACTATAGATGACACCAAATCATCGATCAACTAAATGGCTCAAAACACATATCCAAGGATCATAGTAATCTTTAATGCCTATGACTCAACAACAATTTGCTCGATGCTCGTAATCAACTAACAAAGATACATCCAAAACATCAGACCATTTATCTGAAAGTAATCACGCCCTAGTGAAAATCGATCAATCTCATAAATCAAAAATCAACTACTGAAGGGAATCCCGCCCCAACATGCAAAATCAACACATGGCGCTGTGAATGTAAACCACCAAGAAGTCATCATGAGGAATCTACCGACATCTCGAAGCAAATACATTGGATTGATCTCATAAGAATAATCCAACGGATAAAGGGTCAAAAGATCTAAAGAGCATAAGTAGGTTTCAATGCAACTCAATCAAATCTGATAATCTCAAAATAGGGGGATATACCCCAGTACGCAGGGACTATCCCATACTTTGCAAAAATAAATTATTATTATTATTATAATTACGTTTCATTTATAAAAAATAATGTTATCTTTTTAAAAATTCTTTCAATAAAATAATTGTGATATTAAATTAAAATATATGTTATTGAAATTTATCCATTAAAAAATAAATTATTATTATACTATTATTATTATTATTATTATATTTTATTATCATTCATTTATAATTAAAATATATATTAGTATTTAATATTTTATCTAATCAATTAATAATATTTTAGATCGATAAAGTCGGTGATATTTCCATAAAATCGACGAAAAATTTCGATTAGGTTTGATCGAGAATGTGCTCCAGAATCTGTAACTTGAGCTAAGAATTGCCGTTGGTGGGAGAGATAAGGCGTTAAAGGGTGTGCCATTCAAATAATGTTGGGGTGGACAACCCACAAGGCCCATAAACCAACACTAAAATCACTTAAAGTCGCCGTACAAGAAGTGGCTTCGGCCGCGTACCTTTCCTGACTAATTTCACGACTAAAGCCACGTTGGTACCTATCAGTTTGAGTGATTAACTTTGTACTCCTGACCTAGACTAACTTCATTTCTGACTAGATCGCACGTTCTAATAATCGTCCCGCTGCACAATCGTAAAAATTACTGATTTTATCCCACGTCACATACCTGACTATACATGCTTGCTTTACTTAATCATCAATAATTTTTTTTACTAATATCAAAGTATAGAGTGGACGGCAACTTAATATTAATATTTCGATTCATCCAAATTTCATTCTTAATGGCACTAGTTTAATTTAATTTTAACTGGTTAATAGGTTTGAGTTTATTTTCTTCAACCGAGCATGTCGCGATTGCTATTTATCTCGTAAAAACCCGGAAGGCTCGAATGTAAAATTCGCAAACGTTAATAAAAATAATAATTGCCAGCGATTCGCCAGTTTTTAAAATTCCTTCTGTATCCTGACATTTAAACGAACTCAAGGCCACAAATTGCCCCGAGAAATTTAGGGGCCAATCCAGAAAAGTTCCGTCGATTATGGCGACGCCGAATACCCGATTTTCTCTCGATAGTTTCAGCAATGACGGTGACGAGATTTTCACTAAAATTTCGAAAGCAGAATGCTTCGCAAACTGCCCGAATGAAGCAAGTAATAATATGAATCATGATCCAAATAATAATAATAAAAACCCCGCTCAATATACTTTAAAAAATTTATTTTTATACTTTAATATACATAATAATTATTATTATAATGTTTTTTTAATAAATAATTTATAAAAATTCATAATATATTTTGGATAATATATATTCTAATTTATATATTGTTAAATTTATATTTTGGTAATATATTATATCATATATAATATATTAAGCTATTTTTTTATTTCATTTATTATTAGTTATTTGATGTAAATACAAGGAAGTTTCTAATAAATTTTTTGTTTAAATTTTTTAGTTAAGCATTAATTATTTTTGTAAAACTATAAAATATTTTCACGCTTAATTTGCAAGTAGACCCATCGATTGTGGGTTAAAAACCAAAGCACAAAATAACTCACTCACTAATTTTCGTCCCCGCTAATGGGCCAAGATCTACTTGGAAACGCCTCGCATCTCACTAATTTTGTCCAAAAATTACCACTCTCCGTCCCGCGCTTACCAAACATGGCCTAAGGTTTTGAGTCCAAAACCTTAAAGCAAAAATTTGACTATGTGAATGTAATCCTTTTTTTTTTTTTTTTTTTTGCATCTATTTACTTTTAATTACATCATAGTATTTTGTTCATTCATAAATTTGTCCTTACTAAAACTCAAACCTTAGGCCTTTTCATTTCTTATGCTCGTCTAAACTCTTACCCACTTAAGCTAGATCTTATTAACGTATGAATACGATCAATTAATCATCCTAAGAGAGAGACATTCTAAGACCAAAATGCAGTCAAAAACTCTCGTCTTGACAAAATTTTCATCTAGAAGGAACCCAATTCTAGATAATAAGATTTTAAATAGAGATGACAATTTGAGTTCGACTCACCTGAAATTAAGGTCGGACTAAGCTGCTATTTTATTGGCTCGACCTATTTGAATTGCCAACTCTAATTTCAAATTACACTCTTTACTTTTCAAAAATAAAAAACTAGGGAAAATTAGTATTAAAATTCAGCTTTTCATGACTTTTTGCATGACTTCGAAAGCTGTTTTTTAAATATAACAACTTTCACAATTTCGCTTTATATCCCCAACAAGACCTCGAATATTTACTCACATCTCAATAACCCACTGTCGTTCACGCCAGAACCACACTATAATAAAAGTCAAATATAAAATAAAATTTGTGAAAGTTAATATATTTAAAAAACAAATTTTTTCTTCAAGATTTAAATATAAAAGTGGTGAAAATTCAAGATTTTAATACTAATTTTTTCTAAAAAAATACTACTCTTTAACTTTGGAATTTTTATTCTCTCTGATGTTTCGAACAAATACTTGAATTTTATACGTATATCATTTGCTCTTGATATTTTTTGGTCTCCAAGATATTCGTGATGTTTCTTACATGTTTCGATATTGCATCTGCTTAAATTGAAAATGTTATAAATGTATAAACATATGTTAAAACCCTCATTAAACGCCTCACATATATTAGAATTTTTAACCTTATTGTGACTTTTTTTTTAGGGAAATGGACACAAGTGACTACAAAGTAATTTCAAGAATATCTTGAAACAAAAAAAATATATATATTAGAGACAAGATGGGACATAGGTGCCTAAATTCGAAGGACACCCACAACCCAAAAATAGAGTATTGATGAGCCCTGTAAGGACACCCACACCCATAATCATTCTCTTTGGATTCAACCAAGCTCATTCATTCATAGCTGTGGGACATTTCCTAGGAGGGCCCTCCCTCCGAGACTTCAATTTTGATCTCTTTTTCAATTTCATGAGTGGCTGAGGAAATTTCTTGAGCCAAGGAGGAAAAGAGGCCCACCAACCCACTAATTTTTACAATTTTCAAATATTGTTTTCTTGTAGCCGGAGGAAATTAAAGAAAATGGGAAATTACTCCAAACCATCTTTTGCAATTTATACCACTACAACAAAACTTCAAATCTTTTGAAAATGTCATTATTCTATTTATGATTGGTACATGTTTTTGTTTTTATGATATTTATTAGAAGTGTTATTGTTAAGACTAGTAGAAAATTACAGTTTAATTTTTTGATACCTTAAAAAAAAATGTCAAAAAATTAGGTGTGGGAAATTGAGAAACCTTGTTACTTTTTATAAGTATTATTGATATGAAAACAATATAACACATGTCATCTCTTAAAAAAAAATCTAAAATTTATTTATTCATTAATTTTTATTTAATTTATTCATCAATATTATGCTTTCCAATATTCATATTAGATTACAAATCAAATAAATTAAAATAAAATAATAAATTAAAAACATGTCAATCTTTGTGATCCATGCAAATAATTCTGGTGGGCTTCTAAAATGGTTAAAATTGTTCAAAGGCCTGGTGGGCTTTATTTGTTATGCGTAATATTATTTTAACCAATATTATAACTTTTGATAATAATATTATTATAAATATATTTATTTTAAAATAAATTGATCAAATATGTATTATAAAATTAATTACTCTTATTCAATAAATTTAATATATGAAAATAATTATAGCTATTAGGATATATTATTTATAAATAATAATATTTATGAAAATATATTTAGTGTTTGATGTTAAAAAATAATATTATTTCTATGTAAGATATTAATTTTAAAAATATTTTATCTTTATCTCCAATTACATTTTTGGGTTCGTGTACTAATAAAGGACGTCTTTAAGTCATATTACATATAAATTAATCCTCATATAAGTCAAGAGGGATCATAAGGACGGTAAAGTTTTATCATATAACAATGTTATATTCACAAAGCTCAAACTCGAGACCACTGGTTAAGCTAGAAAGACCTTAATCATCTCACTTACATGTTCAATGATTTTTTATTTATAAAATAAGTAATAATATTTTCTCAACCGACCCTCAAAAAAAAATGACAAGAGTGGGTTGATCCATCGGCCGACACCCTAGTATCCGAGTTTTGTATGGATCTAATATACTGAAAATAAAAAATCCCAAGTCAACATCGAGATTGAAAAATTTAACCAAAGTAGTGCGTGTTGAGTGCGGGTGGCTTTCTTGCAGGCATTCCCATTGTGGTTTCACGAAATTCCAAACTTTTGGCGGCACCACCACTTCGGTTTCTCCTTTAAAAACTCAAAAGCCCAGGCACCTGCTTGCCGGTTTCTCCATTTTTTAAAAACTCAAAGCCGGCACCACCAACGCCGGTTTCTCCATTTTTTTAAAAACTCAAAACCGGCACCACCAACGCCGGTTTCTCCATTTTTTAAAAACTCAAAGCCGGCAAAACCAATTTTATTTCCAATTTTATTTTTATCATGAAATCAACTGTAAAGATATGAAAACATAATTTAATAAATAAAATATTAATTAATTTTGATGTTAGTATTTCATGTCAAACATTTTGGAGATGGAGGCTGAAGCACGGTAAAAGTTGGGGCATTTATATGGGTAAATATAAGTGCATCGTTCTATTTCATTTAATGGCATTGAAATGGATATTATTTTTTTGTTTTTTCATTCTTTCTTTGTACCTTATCCTCTTTTCCAATTTTAATTATAAAATATTTTTTATTAGATTATTATATTTTCACACTAAAATAAGAAAATTCTCATTGTTGCCCAATGTGGCCGAGTCTTCATGTTTCTGGCCGGTATTATGGTTGACTCAACCAATTTGACAACATAAAATTTTGATGAAGGCGATGAAAAATCTTGGGCAGGTACATTTATATGAAAAAAATAATCAACCTAAGTTAAACTAAAATTAACTTGAAGAGTTATCATGTATACGAAAACATGTAAATATATTAAAACATTTCTCTGAGAATATCATATATAAAAATAATATGTATCAATGTGTCCCCTGAGACGAGGCGCCTTTATATTTCTCTTAGGCGGCGCACAAATAAACGACCTCTTGACCAATAGGATCTGTATAGGTGCGAGAAGAGGCTGAGGGGGGCGGGAGGTGAGGAGCTAATGGGTGGGGAGCGTGGGAGCCGAGGTATCGATGGATGGGTAGTCGATGTACACGTCAGTGCGCGGTCGCCCTCACGAAGTCTACCCCGGCACGGGTAATAGGTCGGCCCGATGGTATCATCTGTGGGATGCAATGTATGAGATGGTAAATGCTGTGACGACAGTGGGATATCTAATGCTATGGAGGGTAGCTCTGTCGACACAGGATAAGGTACAGACATGTAAGTCTGTGGGAGTATGGAAGGTGATGTGTAATGTGCGGGTAGGGTAGGTGATGCGTCATTGTGAGTGGGTATGGAAGGCGATGTGTGTAGGTGTGTGGGGGCTATAAAGCGGCTCGGGTGAGTAGAGTATAGGAGGGGTATCAGTAAGGCATAGTCGGCTGGGTGTACCTAGACCCTCTCCTTTGTCGGACAATGACACGTGCCACCATCTCGAAGCACGACCTCGAGCGATCAGCTCCTCTTCACTCTCCCTCTCCTACACTCGAGCGGGCTGCATACGGGATGGTGTGGACGACACCGGAGGTCTAATAAATGGCTGATGTGATGTCGAAGCCTGTGCCCGGCGATGCGATGATTCCACGGAGTGCGGTGTAACACCGATTGGGCGATATGATGTATGTCGCATAAAGCACCGGGGTATCAGAACGGGAGCGAATGGCTATGTCGACCATGGCGATACAGTGAACGAAAGAAAGGAATTAGAATTACATAATCTATTAGTAGAATTAGGTAAAATATTTTAAAACACATGACTGTAACTTACCAAAAAGATCCATACTACGTTTGTAGTATGGAACCACCATCATCCTATGCGATCGTGGTGTCAAAACGCCAGTGTGATCTGACGATACCCCTTGTATGTGGAATCATGAAAGTCCATCGAACCCAGCATAGGGGGTGAAGTGATGATTTTATCAGCTCGGCGTATCAGCCAATGCTGTAGTTGCATGAAGGTCGCGATCGCTTGTTGGTGTCGTCCACGTGCATCCGCATGCAAGCGCATTTTCGTAGAAACGAAATTTGGGAGAGCCATCTCTGTTGCATCCCAAACTGGCGCGAGACTCTCTCTGGACGATGCCACTCAACAATCTCGAAACGCTATGGCGGTGACATGGAATCGCGGATCCACGATCGGCTAAGCGGATATATGGGATACGAATTAAAGTAATACTCCCTCGTATGGCTGCCGCGAGCACCTACATGTAGACACTTTATGTCGATAAATTTTACAAAATATGAATATAATTAATATAGAACTATAAAGTTTAGCGGTATAGAACGTCGAGTGCGTGCATCGGTGATCTCGGCATAGGGTAGCACACCCGATGGGTTATGCGCCCCCGTGTCAAGGTACTCTTTCGCCTACACCCGAGTGGAAGTGATGTTGTACCTGCAGCTCGGCCGAGGAGGATGTCTGGTAATCCGTGGTGGGCGGCTCGAGGTGGAGTCACCATCGACATCGACATCCGCATCATGCCGCGGCTGGCGGGTGGTGGTGGTAGATCGGTCGCCCAAATCGGTCGCTGACGTGCGATCTCTCCAATGACCATAGCTGAATCTGAGAACAATGCAAAAGTGGGTAAAATAATGAAGTTTGCCTGTGCGCACGTGAAAAAAATTTTCAGTAATTTCCCTTTAAGGGGCCCGTAATTGTCGAAAATCGAGCGAAGTCTCCTTTGTACGAGGTCTGTGAAATACAACATGTACAAAATATATCTGTGAGTCTCGATGACCTCTGAAATGGTCGAATTATGGCGATAATATTGGCATAAGCATCCCAATTCATCCATACGCAACAACACATTCCAGTTATTACATACGAATGAGTGTAATACAACGCTAACTACCACAGTACGATCGGCGCTCGGCATAACTCGGCCAGTATGTATGTGCTAATCTTTGCACCACCCGACTATATGTCGCGATAAGCGTCAAATCTCGTAGTAGAGGTAGATAACAAATGGGAACCATCACACCCTTCTTGTCCGCAAACAAGAAGGATCCAATAAGCGCTAAGATGAACCCACGCGCACAACGCTCTAATGTAGCATCATCCGCATCAGGTGGCGGGGTGGATAACTCAAACATAACCACTTGAAGTAAGGAGAATAGTGACTCCCTCCCCGCGGCATCGGCGGGTGGGATAACGCCGAGCAACTCCGCTGTGGCTTGCCACATCGAGCACATGTGCGGTGGCGGTGGACCATGTATCGTAGGCGGGAGGATAGCGGCGTCTGTAAGTGTCGTCATCTCCCTGGCAGCGCATGGAAACGTGTGTGTCTCGGTGCGTAAATCGACCCGGTGAGGTGATAAGTGGCCATCGATAGCGATGTAGCCCCAAGCGAATATCACCGCGACAAATCGGACCTAATCGCGTATGGCTGGATCGCGAATATCATCTCACATAGACATGGCTTCATGTCGAGTGGAGAATCTCACGAAGCGCAACAGCGAAACATACAAATTTGAATGTGGTTATTTTGAATGTGGTTATTTATAAAGTACATGTTACAACTACTAATATCCATATGCCTTATTAACAAAAAAAAAGAGTCGTACTACTCTGTGTCTACTAAGTGTGATCGATTATGCGTCTTGCGAAAACAAGACGAGGATGTATCGACAGTTAGCATCATGAATCCCGAGCATATGTCTATCACGATATAACAAGTCGGCATAATTGTCAAAAATGGTTGTCAACATTAATTCACAGTGAAATTCTGATAAACCGTACAATAGAATGTTTCGTGAATGGGAATAAATACGATATAAAACTTGACTACTAAATATTCGGTGCCTCGTTTACAATAAATAAACGCTAGTACATAAGTCTTATCTGAGAACTAAAAAAGCATTGGCGTCTGATTACTGTCGAGCAACTAATTGCCTTGCTTCACATCCATAACTAAAGTTGGTTTTCTACTCTTACAAAATGTAGATTGTGACCACATTGTTTGCCTGACCCACATTTACCTTGGTTTTGCCCTCCTAATGTCCATTTCATTGTGCAAACGGGTTGATTTAGGACGGCCACTTACTTGCCGTTTCATTGACTCAGGACTTGCGATCGTTGGACCATCATAAATAGGCCACTCATCTTCATTGAACATAGGATAAAACAAACTTGCCCAAGTGTCACAATAAGACTGCGTAGTGTAGTAGCCTTGAACAAATGACCGAAAATCAACACATCGATCTTGGCATCTTTGCAAATGATATGGCTGAAAACCATATATTAGTGTCTTGCTTGAGTGCATTTCTTCTCATAAGTTCAAGTGATGAATCGTCCACTTGAACTTTACGTGAAATGCATACTGTAAGTGATCGTAAGAACAATTTCCATTGACCCGACCTTAATCACCGTCTGAGAGATACGAACATCAACATGGAGTGAAATGCTCATCGGATGTCAATCCTAAGCGGCACCTTGTTTATTCTTGCAACGAGTAGGCGGTAAGGCGGAAAATGTCAACTGAACTAATGCACTGATTGGTAGGCTGCGAGCCCCTTTAAGAACACTGTTAAATACCTCTGACATATTGGTTGTCATTATCCCATATCTTCGCCCTCCATCATGTGAAAGTGCCCATAACGGAAGAGGGATCGCCTCTAACCATTGTAGTGCTAGGATTAATTCTCCCAATTGTAGCCATATGCCTATTCATCTTCCGTGGTGTTGTTGCAACAGCTGCTCTGCATACCAAATTCTTCTGGGTCAGCTTCATTCAAGCTGGGTCATAAAATTGCTCAGTAAGACGACGATGCGCATCCCGTGGATAGGCGATGGTGCATCCCAACTAAGATGATGATCGCCATAGCTGCCACAATACCCGAGCGCCCATCATAATAGCCCTGGGTCCGTTGTGTTACTCTATTTCGATATGCCAGAACCATCCCCAACTATCAATACTCTCGCCTTCCGTAATAGCAAATGCCACCAGAACAACTGGCTATTTCCATCACATCCCATAGCAATCAACAATGTCCCTTTATATCTCCATGCCAAATACCGTAAATCATCACATTGGTACCGGACGACAATTTGCAACCTCTTTCATGATGGCTTGAACGCCCGTGAACACGCTACTGAATGTCTCTTTGTTTGGCACACTATGAGAGGTGGTTTTCCAAATGACAACACATCCAGGATTGGCTTGTCTGGACGGCCAAGAATAAACGCGGGAGATCTCAGATGACCGGGGAAAAATCACCAAATAAGTGTCTAAATGCCTTATGCTCTCCATCCAAGGCCTTAAGAAATTATTATCCCATTTCTTCCCATAACGCCGCTTGAATAGCAATGGGATAACGAAATTGTGCCTTAATTATTATTCCAGAGAGTGAGCAACCCAATTTGAGTCCTAAATTAATGATAATCCTGGTTAAGGCACCTTGATTAGCACAAGTATGCGTAAATTTCACATTTGCTGATCACAAATAAGCCAGCTTTCTTTGACAACCACATGGCACGCAGCCTACTGACACGATACTACTTCAAGATCTTAAGACGAGCAATTTTTTGTGAGGAGGCAACTACAACAAACCTCCTCGTGTGCCTCTAATTGAGGCAAATCTCATGCCTCTGCAACTTTACTAGAATTCAAAATCGCCTCTTTAATAAATCTCACCACGCATAATCGGCTGCTCGCACTCCAATGGAGTCCAACCACTCAAGTAGCAATATCTATGTTTTCAACATGTTCAAACAAGGTGCGGGTGGTAGGTGATACTCAATAGGGTCGTCTAACTCGGTCCCTCATCATCATTTCATTATTCGACATCATAAATGTAATGCATGCTGTAGACAATAACTCTCATTCTCCAAAACCCGCTCTAGGTCTGAATGATGATACATGTCCAATCGACTCACATGGGCAATCATCATATTCATCATAATCTTCACCAGATTCATCATTACCTTCCTTCAGTTACATCATCATCTCGTATGCTCCCGTATTTAGTAATCGTCGCTACTTCAGGGCCCACAACCATGGTCAATTTCTAAATGCTCACTTCTCAATGCCAATAGATTCTGATCCTCTCTTGTCGGTGTATTCTAACGACTCACAGCCAATTAAATTTCCCATGATGCTGTAAGTAACTATGTTCAATATTATGCACGTATCTGCTATTCCATATTGTAAAAGGTTGGAACCTATTTCCACATTTTAGAGGATAATATACTTGAGGATCTGTTGAACTTCCGTTTGTCAATAGGTGTGCTTGCAAAAATGATATCACCCAATTGTTCAAACGTGCAGTCAACCGGTATTTCCAAAGGCACAATGGAAGCTTTGTTGCCATCATATTTCACATCATTATCAGTCCTCACTATATGTCCATCAGAGTAACACATTACGGAATAGAGTGGAAATGCATAACTCGACTCTGCTTTCAATGAAGTAAACAAAATTATTTAGTAAAATGTAATTATTTAGTAAATGTACTATCCCTAACTATTATTTATTAAAATATTTTTTGTGTGAGGATTTCGAGCAAAGGAAACGCCCTCTAAATCAACATAAATATCGACCTATCAAACTAGAAGCAAGGCAAATGGTATTTAATGCTTCTGAACATTCAATATCAACCACCAAACAAAATCCGAAAACTCATATGAATTTCTATCAATCAATATAATGCTCAGAAATGAACTAAATTGCTTTGACTGATATGTTGGTTTCCGCATGAAGCGCAATAATTTAAGCAACAATGCATTTAGATTATTCCACCAGCCACACATGCATTTGAAACAACTGATCATGCATCCTCTATCACCCTTAAGGAGAGGAATAAAAATTCAACAAATTTATCCCGGGCTTCCATGAGTCAAGAATGAAAACCTAAATTTTGTTTGTACCCTTTAACTACAAAATGCAAGTGAGACCCAAATTTCTCGAGCAAGCTTTTTGACCAATTTGCATTCTATCTTATGCGTAAACTTCCCAAAATTTCCTTTCACTCGATTCACTATCGCTCTACCCAAACACAAAACCCATCGCGTGACTATCATTAAGACCCAAATCATTCATACAACTAATTTTATCATATACCTATATTTTCAATTTCAAAGACACTATGATTCAAGCCACGTCATCCATCCACCAAAATGGCTATTCCTAATAAGCAGCACAATAATTTAAATTGAAAAAGAAAAAGAAAAACCGCAAAAATTCAATAAAAAGCGTCACCAACTGCTGTAATTCATATAACAAATTGCCATGCATAGAATATCGGATGTTTATATGATTCATATATCAAAAATACATAAATCTCACGACAGAATGAATCCCCAGAATTAAGAACAAAGATTTCATTCACTCCCGCAATGTGAGGAAATAGATGAACATTTCGTAATCCAGTGTGGAACTCCGCGAGATGAGCTCTAACGCTTCGGCTCAAATCCAACTCGCAGTGCACAAGTGAATGAAATTAGGGCTGGGGTGGAGAACTCAGAGTACAAACCTCGTCAATAAGGGCAAGTGCCTGGCCAGTTGCTTAACCCTTGGCCGAGGAGGGTCAGGGTGATAGGGCCAGCTCCGAGGTCACTTGAGAAGGAAAACTGGGGAGGGAGAAACAGAGGAAAGGAAAGCAAGAAACATGGAAGGAGGAAGAGGGCGGGGCGTCAAGCAGAAGAGTCCGGTCGCCATTGAGTGCTGCTTTAGGTAATCCCAGAACTAAGCAGGGAAGCCATTGAGTTTTAAAATGGAGAAACGGCGCCGTGTGCCGGCCTAAAAGCTGCGAATTCTCAGAACCCATGCCAGAATGCTCTAAGAATGCCACCTGTACTCAACACGCACTACTTCGTTAAATTTTTCAATCTTTATGCGATTCTGTATTTTTGTTTCTATGATATTAGATCCACATGTACCCTAGTATCCCACCTCTAGTTCTACTTCTAGCCTTTTACATTATTTTAGTAGAACGGGTGTAGATTGGCATTCTTGTAAATAACTCATCTTCTTCTGTTTCAAAAATAAAAAATAGAAAAAGAAAAAGGAAAAAGTCTTGTTTTCTAGGCACGACCATCCATTCTTTGGTAATGAGCCTTATTGCTCGTTGAAACTAAAAAAAAATATAGAAGTAAAAGTGAATGAAAGTAATTTAAATGAAAATGAAAATAGATTTAAAATTTTATAGATTAATTTTATATGTTTATTCAAATTTATTTTATTTGTTTTTTTTTTTGTATTATAGATAGACTAATAAATTAAAAAATACATAAAATTTTGATTATATTTAGTTTTTTCTTTTATATTTTCCCCGATAAAATTAAATATGAAAAAATTATTTTCTTTAATATTTTTTTTCTTGGGTTCCATTTGGAACCTAAAAGTAATATATATATATATATATATATATAAAATCAGAAGTGGGGCATACTATTTAATCAGAAGAATTCAACGGACGTTTGATTGATGATAATAAAAATCATATATTCAAATGGGAAATCAACTTAAAAATCAGCAGAATTAAGGAAATTTTGTTTTTATTTATTTATTTATTATGGTGGAAGTGGTAGGTTTTGATAGGGGAAAACCGGCCAACACAATAACAAACTAAATAACAGAGCAAAAAGATAGAGCAATTAAATTCCCCTTTACTTGCAAGAACTTATGAGGAGGACCAATAAAAATATAACGCAAAAACATAAATCAATAGCACACAAGAGACACAATTTGTTTAACGTGGAAAACCCCTTAAAGTAAGGGTAAAAACCACGGGTCGTCCAGACCAAAGAAATAGCTCCACTATGATCATAGAGGCGCGGATATTTCCACAGTGCACCAAAAACGTGCTGGCACAAAAGAACTCCACTAAACACCCAATGTCCAATGCAAAATAAGAAGAAAAAGAAATACCCTAAAAGCAGAACATAAACTGCGAATCACTTATCTCCCTTCTCAGATATCGTATCGACGATCCAACCATACATAATGAAGTATCACGTTTGCCGAACCTACTATCCAAAAATCAGCCCGATCCAACGGTGAACGAATATGCAGTTGTAATCTGAAAAACAATCCCTGGTGGAAGTGCGAAAATCCCAAAGCTTTTCTTCTCCTCCACTCTCTTTGTCGCTTATATTTCACAAATGAGCACACTCTCTTTGTGCCCTAATCTGACCCCTCTCCACTTAAATAAGGAGACAAGTGGGTTTCACTAATGCTGGGCTTTACTCCACATAGGAAGGAGCCCAAAACCCAACAAATCTCCCTCACAACTATGGAGATGACCGCCAAAACCGCCATCTCACAACAAACCCAAACTTCCCTCTGGTAATGCCTTAGTCATCATATCAGCACCATTATCATCAAGAGTGAATTTTAGCTAAACAAACAACTTAGCATCCAAAGCATCCCGTATCCAATGACACCTCCTTCATGTCAATGTGCAGACTTTGAATGAAAGGGTTGAGTTCTTACCAAGATAACAAGACTCACTCATCCACAACAGAGATATTTATCTTGGAGCAATACCAAGCTCCCAAGAATTTCTTCACCCATAGCAACTCCTCGTATGTTTCTAGAATGGCAATAAATTCTGCCTCTGTAGTAGACAAAGCTACACACCTCTGCAACCTGGACTGCCAAGTCACAGCTCCCCCTGCAAATTTAATCATATAACCTGAAGTGGACTTCCTGGAATCAATGTCTCCAGCCATATCCGAGTCTGAGTATCCCACCATGGTAGGCTTATCATCACCAAAACAAAGCATCATATTAACGCACTCAAGATACCTTTCAAAATCCATTTTATAACAAGGCTCCAATGCTTCTACCCTGGTTTGACAAAAATTCCATCGATCGCACTAACAAAGATATGTGCTATATCCGGTCTTGTGCACACCATTGCATACATCAAACTTCCCATCACGATGTGGCAGAACCGTTGCATATATAATTTCCCATCTTCATTTAATGAACTTGTTTAGAACTCGCCTTAAAATGAGTAGCAAGAGGAGTGCTTACCACCTCGCCTTTCCATGTGGAATCTCTCGCAACACTCTTTTTACTGTAGTGTTCCCTGGTGATGTACCACAACTTTTCCTCCTTTCTCTCTGATGATTCTTATACCAAGAATCGTTTAGCAGCCTCCCATGTCCTTCATAGCAAATGACTTTCCCAATCTGCTCCTTTAACTCCAATCATAAAACATTTTTCCCAAATACAAGCAATATCATCAACATATAATAACAGATAATGAAGTCATCATTAGAAAACTTTCGACAAAGACACAATGGTCGAAGTAGTCTCATGTAGCCTCAGCCACACACAATAGACTCCAAACTTGTACCACCGCCTCTGAGCCCTCGGCTTCAAACCATATAGGCTCTTTCTGCCTACACACATAGTCTTCTTTCCTTCAACATGAACCCATCGTTGTTTACATAGATCTCTCTTCCCCAAATCACCATGAAGAAAGCGGTTTTCACATCCATTTGCTCTACCTCCAAATCAAGAGAAGGAACAAATCAACATACTCTAATGGATGACATTTTTACTAATAAGAGAGAAAAATCTCATTAAAATCAACACCCTTCCTTTGACTAAAGCCCTCACCACTAACTGGGCTTTATATCCTGAGACATAGTGTTACTTTCATGCTTCACCCTATAGATCCACCTATTATCCAAGGCCCTCTTTCCTTTAAGCAACTTCACTAAATCAAAAGTGTGATTATCATGTAAGGATTTCATCTCGTCCTTCATTGCATCCAGCCACTTTTCCTTTTCTTCACTCTCCATGGCCTCTGTAAAGCACTCAGGTTCTTCATCATCAGTTAGAATCACATACTCATCAGGATACCTACTAGAAGGTTGTCTCTCCTTGTTGGACCTCCTAAGTTGAACTTGAGGTGGTTCGGTAGCATCACTCATATTTTCATCTTGGTACATGTCATGCTCCTCTTCATCATCATCAATAGGAACATCTACTTCATATGCAAAGCTGCATCACCCGACATCATTCTGAAAGTACCGTGATTCGGGATTCGAATAGGCGATCGAACAGTTCAAAATCGCCCACACCTGTAGACTTCTCCATCTTATCGTAATAATATTTCAATGGTTTGATCTTTCATGAATTTCATCAACTGGCACCTAACAAGCTGGCTATCAATAGGATCATAGGACACATGACAAATTCATTCTCTCACTGCTTGATGAATATACTGCTTTGCCTTGACTTTGCATCCGAGCGGATGTTTATTCCCAGCTGAACATTTCAAAACTCTTGGCCAAGACCTTGGTGATCCTTACTTCACATTCTTGCCCACTGACCAGGTGCATTGGCGGTCATTGCCAGTGGCTGGTGAATCAGCAATATTTATATACCTAGTTCCTCTCTGTGATCCAAATTCTTGCGTGTAGTGGTCTAGGGTCGAACACGGGGATGGGTTTCTTCCTAAAAATGGATTCGCATTAGGGCATGAAGGTAAAACCTATTTGGACTTTTTGGATTTGTGTTAAAAAGCATAAATGGTTTAAAATGGAAATTGCAAAAAGCTGGAAATGGTAAAAAGCTAAGTACAAAGTGAAGAAATTAAACTTTGAAGATTTAGGTCACCAACCCGACAAGCTAGGGCAAACACATGTCCTCGGGTTTTTATCCTCCTGTGATTAACACAGGGATGCCGTTATGGCCCCTTTTATTTAAAACCCTAACATTCCTTTATCATTTTTAAGGCTAGTAAAGACCATCTAAGAATCACGGTGCACATCTCTCTTGACAATTAAAAGTCAAAATATCGATGTTAAAAGCGAAACAATAAAGTCAATGTTTAACCCTAATTTGAAGAACCCTAACATGTAAATGCCTCGAGGCTCGTAAAGACCATCTAAGAACAACAGTCCTAAAGCATGGAAGTATTGCTTGAAGACAACATCCTATGTTATCTGTGAGTTTTTAGAGATAAGAGGCCATAAATACCTACCCACTAACTTTTAGTATATGAGAGGACAACATGCTTAGCCCTCACTGCCAAGCTAGCTTATTCTCTTCAAGGAGGAGCTTGTCAGCATCTCTTGGGTTCATCATCCTCTCAAGGGTGTGTTTGGCAGCCGGAAATGAAAGAAAGAAGAAGAGAGAGAAGAGAGAAAAGAAAACAAAACTAAAATAAAACAATTTATTTACAAAAGCGATAAAAAATGAAAACTTACAATCACCAAAAGCTTGTATTCAATTCTGCTGATCCTCTTCTCCCTATTACAAAGCATGGGGAGCCTTATAGGCCTCCTCAAGGTATGAAAATGCAAAAACCTAATAACTAAAATTGAAGTTATAGGATGGGAGTAATTCTAGGATTTGGAGGCGGTTGCATTAATTACAAAGCATGGCCGAGGCGCAGAATTTACCGCTCTGAGGAGAATTTCGCTAATTAGAAATTGGCGAGGATAGCGAATTTGGCAAGCGTATGAGCAATGTTGAAATTTCGTAGCTAAGCGAGAATTCTTCATCATGAAATTATCGAGTGAGAAGCGAATTTCGCAATGCACAGTGCAAGTTGGCTAGCGAATTTATAATCATATAACTGAGATTACATTTGTTTCTGAAGTTAGTTCTGAGTCGCTGAGATTGCGAGTGGTTGCCAACGAGTTCTTGAAGTACTGTTTGCTGTTGCATTCCTCCGTCATGTCTTCAGCGCATCTCATTCCTCCCACTTTTGGCTTTGTTTTCCATTAGTTTCTGCAGACCCATTGGTGACAGGGATTAAGCTTCAACCACCTGTGATTGATCATTCGTAATGGTTGAAGCCTAGAAGTGCATAAATACCTACAAAGCAACCAAAACATGCTCCGAATGGCATAAGTGTACTAAGATGACTTGAACACTTTAATTGGGATATATGACATGTTAATGATCAAAAGTACTCAAAACCTATCTAATATAGGGTTCAAAATTGCACTTACGACTTTAATCACCTGGCAAACGATTATGTTCACCAGCAGTAAAATAAGAATTAGGGTCATGATTGCAAGGTTGATATTTCAAAAAGGTTGATATTTCAAAAAGGTTGATATATAAATACATTACTTTATTGAAATATTGAAATCAACATATGAAAACCTATGAAAGACTCAAATCCTATAAGAGAACAATTTTAGAACAATGCTATTATGAGTTTTTCAACTTGGATTTCAACCTAAGTCTAATGGTTCATTTTGTATCTGATTAGGTAATAAAGCGCAAAGTACCCTCTGACCTAACGACATGGCCTTAAGTTGTTGAGAACAACCTAGATAGGGCTAGTTACACTTTTCTTTCTTTATTCATCATCGTAGGGTGCAATGTAAAATCCGACTTCATAAAGTCGATTGTAGCGAGGTCAGATGACTCCCAACCAATTAAGGTTTAGGGCATCAAGCCAAAGGATCAATGACCACTAACAAAGGAAGCCACCCCGGGACTCCGAATGACGAAATTAAGCATCCACCGTCATTAAACTTCACTATCCACCGTATAACGAATTCATCCCGATGACTCGACTGAATTAAGGCTTAGGGCATCGGGTTTCAAAACTTTGTATACCTCGGACCGTGCTCTCAGTTCAAAGCAAGATTTCCACGACTTTATTTTCTTTTCTTCTTTTTCTTTTCTTTTTCTTCACGCTTTTCCTTTTCTTTTCTTTTCTTTCCTTTTTGGAAAGAAACAACCATTTGATTGATATTTGATGCTCAAGCTATCCTAGGTAGCCAACATACCTACTTGACTTTAGCGAAAGTACAATTTCTGACCTATAAGAACAATGCGGGTGCGGTGTGTGAATTAGCATAAAGGGAAATTCCAAGTTGAACATCTTGGAGCAGTGGCGAACACAAATTGTTTCAAGCATGGAATTTGTTGTAACATGTAGGTGACAAACATGATTCAATTGCATCAATTTAAAGCAATTCAATTGGCCAATTTGAAGCAATTCTATTGTTCATTTGACAATTTGTTATGTAATTTAGAAAGAAAACACATACTTGTACATGGGGACCTGATAGAAAACTACAATATACATAAGTGAATATATATATAATCTGAGTAGCTTTGATATAGCGAAAATGGCTTATCATTACCTCTTGAGCTACCACAAAAAACATATCCTTTGCCTACTATAGTAATACAAAAAATCATAATCAAATTGTGTGTGACGGAATAAGGCTGAAGCTATCCATGACTAAAGGCCCTGACACCTGTACCTGGTGGTCAAGGTGGTAAGCTACTATGTGCCCGGCCATATCCAATGAAGTTTGCATCGATGGCGGGCTCCTCTCCGGGCGGATCGTGAGGAAGACCCGGGTGGGTCTGTGATGCGGTGAAGCAATGGAATGGCCTTGTCCCCAGTGACTCAGCTCAGGCGATCTCTGGTGTGCATGCTGGGCTGCTGAGAGTGGCACCTCAGTGTGGGATCATCCATCACTCGACCATCTCCTCGGCCGACATGTGTATACTCCGGTGGTGGTGTGCTGAATATGAAGGCAGGAGTGGCATGAGTGGAGGCAGTCGTGGGTGGGAGGAGATGGAGAACGATCTGAAATAGAATTGGGGAGGCCTCTTGTACCTCGGGCTCGAGCAGGCATATCATTTGCATGGTGGTCATCGGCCTCCTGTCCGTTTTCCTCTAAGTTGGCAGCTGTGATAGGCGGGCATAGTCTAGCCGATTCCATGTGCTACCACATGTAGGCATCGTCTCGCGTCTACATCGACTCTCTGGAAATCCCTCACTCAGAACACTTAGGAAAGGAGCCTCGGAATAGAAGTAGTGGTATGCTCTGCTCGTGTGAGGTCTCTCCGGTGGACCTTCTCCTCAAAGGCGTATGAAAGTGAGTCATCACCATTTCGGATGGGCTAAACCCGAGTACCCGAATCCGGTCTGATACCTCAGGGATAGGTCCCCTCTCGCACATAATGCTGCGGAGGAGGGAATAAATGAGTCTTGTGACCAGATGGTCGATGATCGATATGAGGTGGAAGCTGCCTCCTCCGATAAAGAGTGGACCAATTTGTAACATCCGGCGATGCTCTAACCGCCGTAAGCGGAGGAATTGGGCCGATCTGCAACCCTCGGCTATTCTGCGGCGGTATCACGCCAATCTGAAATTTCTTTGAAATAACGGCCGGGTGAGTACACACCGGCGGTCATCTATCTTGAAATGGATCTCAGGTGGACCATGCATCGAGAGGTCATGGAGTGGTAGAGCTGCCAGGACCACTCTCGGGTGAAGTAAAGCGTCACCAAAGTCATAAATGGGAGGAGAAGGCGAATACCTCTCGATCAATCTCACTTCGACTCACGTAATAAGATCGGCCATCAATCCGAGCGTCGTGGTGAGCTCCTGTCTTGAAATGGTCGACTACGTATATGTCTGCATTCCGGAATGGGGTGTCCTACGAACATGGAGCCTCCGATCCGTGGCCGGTGATACGCGAGGTGAATGTGTCTCTCGGCTGGCTGATCTGTGGTGATGATGGCGGTCTGACGATGATGGCCGCTGGTTGTGGGTAGCAGGCAAGGGCCCTCCTGGCTCTCCTGCCGGGGCGGGGATGGGGCCGAGTCCGGTCAGGTGTGTCATCTGAATCCGGAGGTCGTCGGGTCTGGCCTCGGGGACGGTGATGCTGCAGTCTTTGTCTTGGTCTTGGGTACTGGTGCGGCTGACCTCGGCTCGGGTGTGCTAAGCCTCACAGAGGCTGGGCAGGACACTACGTCTACGGGACCATATCGGATCATAAATAGCTAACGAAAATCGTGGAGCTCAGATATGTAGGTGGGGTCTGTACCTGATCTGAAGCTCTCTGAATGGCCCCAGATCACCACAGGCCTCTTTGAACCTCTCTGAATACTGAGACTAAAATGGGTCCTGTACTGATAACCGAAGTCTCGAACTATGATCAGACACTGATGTAGGGCTCCTTTAAAGCTGAGCAGAGAGCCACGGAAATGTGTGGCTTCGAGCGAGTGAGGGCTCGTACGCGCGTGGTGAGGGCTCACTCACGGCTCAGGCAGGATGACTGTGGAGGCTCGGCTACTGCTCGGCTCTGATGATGCGAAAAGTGACTCTGGTCACGGCAGTGATGAAGGCTAGGGAGGGCTCGGTCGGGAGAACACCTTCTTGCGTGAGACGGGGCACGGCGGCAGTGGGAGCTCGGGAGACACGGAGTGGGAAAATGGCTCGACGGCGGAGTGGGGCTCGAGGGAGCATCTTTGGGAGGGGAGAGAAAGTGAGGTGTGATTTGGCTAACCTCCAGGGCTTAAATAGACATCCCGGCGTAGAGAGGGTCCTTTTCGCTACTCTGACTAATTATTGTGTTAATGGGCCTTCTTACCAGGCTCATCAAAGTTTTAAATTACATACTAAAAATTATATATTATAGTTTAACTTATAGGTACTAATATTAAAAATCTAATACACAAATAGATATATAAAAACTATAAAGAATTATCCTAAGTTAAAATTTTAGAAAATAATACAGCTGACAAAATTGACTAATATATGACAAAATTAAAATTGTGAACTGTAATTCGGTTTAAAACAGAGCAGTTTGGAGTTAAGAAGTACTCGAGGGTGAGGAGAGGGATGATCTCCTGCAAAATGCGTGCAGTGGCATGTTTAGCTCTCAAATCAAGCCCCAGGTGGCCATAAATTGAATTAATTCCTACAGGAATGATTTGTGGATTTGAGCAATTGGCTTACACAGTTGGTGTTGTTGGCAGACCAGTTCTCACTTCCATCTCAAGGCGATCCTCTTGCTTTTCGCCAGCACCTTTGTACACACTTTGATCAAGCGAGCAACCTCATGGAAATTTGATTTTTCAATTTCCTAGCAACTCATGTTTGTTGTTCAAATGAAAGATATTCAACTCCATAGTCATGTTACCAAAGTTAATTGCATGACTCCATTCCGGCAATTTATTATTGCATTGGCAGTGGCCAGAAATGGTCTTCCTAAGATGATTGGTACATGATTGGGTTCCTTAGAAATTGGTTTACGATCTATGTCAAGATACAAAATCTCAAGATGATAAATTTATCGAATTTTCTAAGGACATCCAACTATCCCCTTAGGGTTTCTTTGAATCTATGGTGATGAAGAGTGTGAATTGGGTGGTTAAGTTCACATAAACTATTGCATGTATCTTAGAAAATAAGCATAAGGTCTGGCTCCCTAAATCTAGCAAGGACTTTTCTATGCAATTCCCACCAATATTGACTGAAATTGTGGGAGATCCAGGATCTTTGTATTTGACAGGGTATTTGCTTTGAATTATGGCACTGACATGTTCAGTGAGAAATGCTTTCTTCTCGATGCTAATCTCTTCTTGATTATTGCAAGATCTTTCAAAATTTTGCATAAGCAGGGACTTAGTTGATTAGATCAAGCAGGCCTTAATGCCTTTACTTGCCTTGGAACCTCAGCCTGCAGCGTGGGTTTCCCTTTTTCTTTCCTCGATGGCAGTGAAATGGAGGTGGTATAAGTGTTTCATTGGGATCTTCTCAGGAGGATTGTGCTCAAGTTTCAAATTCTTATCACTTTTGCCTAGGTTAACTTCAGCAGGTTTTTTGGCATGGGCTGATCGCCTGCTTTCACTTCGGGGTGATTATGGCCTTAACCTCATCCATTCTGAATTGTTGGATGACCCCACCTCATGAGATTCCTTTAGGATTTGGAGCTGCGGTGAGAGCCTCCTTTCCTGCTATCCCTCTAGCAACTTGTGTGTTTGTAATTGAATACTGTGGGTTATCAAATTTTTATTCAATGTGTTCTCTCTGATATCATGTTCAACATTTTGGGTTATTCAAAATTCTTTTTTGTTCTCAACAAAGTTGCCCACCACACCCACCAAATTCTAATATAGCTTATTCCTCTTTAGGAGAGAGGATGGTGGTTGTTGTATTTGTGACATGTGAGACTTAACGGGGTACATAGCGAGGGGGTTGGGTCTCCATGCAGGAATTGGGATGATTCCTCGATTAGGTGTAGGTATTACCATATGGAGCATTGGATTGTTTAGTAACTATGTTGTCCTACTGATTGTTTTTAAAAATTATTTGCATCACGATATTATGAGTTAATGGAACCTTTAATTCTATTAGGTGTCTTTGGGGATTGGAAATTTGTGCGAGGATTAGGTTGTCTTGATGTTAATCGATCCTTTATGCACCTCTTGAAATTTGTTGCCTTGAGCTCCTCTGCTAACTAGAGTTGATAACCTAGCCCTCATTTCCATTCTTGATGGTGCATACATCCCTGGTTTGGTTGGTGGTCTCATCCTATATCAGTTTCTCTGAAATTAGCTCATCCCGACCCTTAGAAGTTTAAACCACGTAATTTAAGAAATCATGGCTTCATGGATGTTTGCCTTAAAAAATTTCCCCCACACATGGTTTCTAAAGTTGTCATGGCGGGGGCCTACCACCATAGAAGTGGTTAACGACATCCATGTGTCAAACCCATGTGAGCATGCACTGATGGTTTCTAAACCTCGACATTGGTAGAACTTCTCTCACTACCATCTGTTTGCAAGGTATAAGTTTGCCTTTTCAAATTATTAGTCTTATGATCTTGAAAAACTTCTTAGAATTCGAAACTGACTCATTGATTCCCCTAATGGTTCTAGGCCTCAATGAGTTGAGCCATATCTTGTATGTCCTTAGGGTCAATGGAAATGCCTTTAGCTTCAGCAAATCCATGTCCGTGCCCTTCCTTCGGAAGGGCCAGTTAAACCTCTATCAAAATCCTAGATGTTGTGTACTATGGTTTTGTTTCCATACCATGGTATGTGGGAAGTAGAGTACCGAATAAGGCCTCAACTGCTTCACATGTAATGGGAGGAATAGGGGATGGGGCACTTAACTCAGGGGGTGGTGCGATCTCTCATGGTTCTATATGCATTTGGATTCATAGGGGGTTCTGGTTGACTTTGTTGTTCCTCGGGTATGGGATCCATGGTATCGATTTACTGCTTGACTTCACTAGCTAGGTCGAGTTGTGTACTTATCCTATTCAGTCTACCTGATGTGTCTCTATCCTCTTGCATACACAGTTGTTACAATTAAAGAGACAACAAAAAACTGACAAACAACCTGCAAAAAAAGATTAAAATTAACTAACAACAATAAAAGCGGCCGAATGAAAAAGCGGCCGAAGCGATGCGATTCTCTTGCAAAGTGAAGCAAATTGGCCGGTTCCTGGCGAGTTGCAAAAGAGGTAAAGGTTACCTTCGTATGATGTGGATCCTGAAGTACTCTTGTTTCCATAAGTAGTTTGGCACCATCCGTGGCGGCGTAAACGATTGGTCTTACGATGAAGTGGTGATCCATGATAATTACTACTCCCTGGTTATCCTCTTTGCGGTAGTCATTCTTTGATATGATGGTCTAAATTCGAACCAGGATGGTTTTCTTCTTTTAAAATGGTTCGCATTGGGCGTGAAGGTGAAACACCATTTGTTTTTTACAGTTTGTGTTAAAAAGCATAATGGTTTAAAGCTGATGCCAGTAAAAGCCATTAGCTGAAATTAAATGAAAGAGTCTTTTAGTTTGGTCACGACTTGCTCTCAGCCTCAGGTAAACACATATCAGTTTTTATCCTCCTATGTGGTGACAGAGATAGTTATAGCCCCTTTTTTAAACCTAACATTCCTTTATCATTTTTTTAAGGCTGTAGACCATCTAAAGATCACGATTGCATCTCCTACTGATAACAGACCTAAAGTATGTGGAAATTAAGCCATTTGGCAAAGTCTGATGTTAGCCTAATTTGAAGAACCCTAACATGTAAATGCTACCTCGGAGAGCAGCAGATATGCAGAACAACAGTCTAGGCATGGAAGTGTTGCTAAGACAATATGCATCCAATGTTATCTGACGAGTTTTGAATGGGGCCATAAATACACTACCCATGCTTTTAGTATATGAGGGACAACATGCTTAACCTACTTTGCCCGAGCTAGCTTCCTTCCTCTTCAAGGAAGGGAGACTTATGAAACATTTCTTGAGTTTATCATCATAGAGGTTATGTTTGTGGAAGAAGTGAAAGAAAGAAGAGAAAGAAGAGAGAGAAAGAAAAAGCGAAAACTAAAGTAAACAATTTGTACAAAAGCGATAAAAATGAAAACTTACAAATCACAACTTTATTCAATTCTCTCCCGCGATCCTCTTCTCTATTACAAAACATGAGGGGCATTGCCTGGGCTCATAAGGTATAAGCCAAAAACCCTAATAACTAAGGTAAGTTCTGGATGGAAGTATTACCAGTTTAGGCGGTTGCATTAATTACAAAGCATGAGGCACACGCAAATTTCGCTACGAGGAGAATTTCGCTAATTAGCGAAATTGGCAAAGATTAGCAATTTGGCAAAGCATAGCGAGCTGGCAATGTTGAATTTCGTAGCTAGCGAGGGTGATTTCACTAAACAAATTATCGGTGAGAATGAATTTAGCAATGCAGTGCAGTTAGCTAAACGGGTGTAATGTGTGGATTGCAATGAAGCTGACACAGAGGTGGTTAAAATTCTTTAAAGATTTGAGTGATTATGAGTTTAGGAAATTACATTTCTTGATACACATTCCTCTCATCATGTGTATTCAAGTTGCATCTCATTTCCTCCACTTTTCCTTTGTTTTCCATTGATTTAGGCTTGGTGATGGTAGAGACTAAACTTCGACCTCATGATTGATCATTTGCATTGTGGTTGAAGCCTAAGTGCATAAATACCTACAAAACAACCAAAAACATGCTCCAAATGGCATAAGTCATTTTAGATGACTTGACACTTTAATTGGGATATATGACATGATTAATGATCAAAAAGTACTCAAAACCTATCTAATATAGGGTTCAAAATTGCACTTTTTGAGCACTAATCAGGCACCTCACTATTCAAAGCAACAGTAGGACTAAGATTGATCACGTGCACCGCTATGTACAGTGCCTCACCTCAGAAGTGCTTGGGTAACTTAGCTTCAGAGAGCATACACCTCACTCTCTCAATCAATGTCCCATTCATCCTCTACTGCCGAAACCTTATTCAAACGAGAGTTTTAGGAAGTCTTCCTTATGTGCGATGTCATCTTTGCTACGATGGAAAAAGTTCTGTGCTCACACCATTGTCGATGCGGATGCATTTCAGCTTCTTGCACAGTATTGCTCTCATGGGCATGGCTGCTTTGAGCTTTCCAGAGATGCTTTTGACCAGCCTTAGACCCAGTTTTCTGGAATAATCATCAATAAATGTAACAAAATAAAGTGCACCGCAAAGGATTCACCTTGAAAGGGCCTGCAAACATCCCAGAATATAAGTTCAGCAAGTAAGATTTTCTGAGGGAGGATGCTTCTTGAAGGATACTTTGGTTTGTACGATCATCTGATGAGAACATTTCTCAATCTACATTCTTGAACTCGGATTCATATCCTTCTTTGCTAAATAATTCAGCTGTTGATATAGTATAGCCTTGGTGCCACAAAGCCTCATATCCATAGCATTCACCTTTGTCACACTAGCAACAAAGCTTTCCTCGATACAACTTTGAACTCTTCGCCCCTTTTTGCCTGACTAGTTTGTCACGCGATTCCCGAGCCGACCGTTGAGGATCCTAACTTGATTCGGAATGAGACTCGGGGTAGGACTCTTTACTGATTTTTTTTTTTTTTAAAACCCATGCATTTTGTAGGTATGGCCCACATCATATAACTTATAATCAAATATCATGTACATATCAAAAAGACTACCAGGAGTGGTGTCCATCAATCTAAACATCTATAAGCGGGTCCCATTTACAAATACAAAATTGTACTTTACCTTACAAATCGACCTTGAGTTTCTGTGCAGTGGACTTTACAAGTGTGTTGGCCCAGTGTGCGGATGTTTGCTGATGTCTTCTCTGTACCTACACGGATTAAAAACCAGTACTAAGCTTTCTGCAACAGTAGAGCATTTCTTATAACTTATCTGGATACACATGCATATACACAATTATAATAAGTGTATAAACATAACAAATATCAAATTTCATGGATTCATATCATGGACTTATACAAGTACTTAAGCTCATAACGAGGCTTATGTTTATTGAGCTCCGTAGGAGTTACATGGCTTATTCTTATGCGGGACTTATACTTATAACGGACTTACATTCATTAGGACCAGTGGGATTACAGACTTATCTTATTCGGGAACATACTTTACGGACTTATGTTTATTCAAGACTCCGTAGGAAGTTACAAAACTTATTCTTATACGGGACTTACACTGGTGGAGTGTAGGTATCGAGATTCGGAACCTATCTTTGGTATTAAAGGAACTTGTCCTTATATGAAAGTACGTAGGGTACTACAAAACTTATCACGGTACTCGCATCTTATGCTTGTTCTACGAAGTATATCCACAGTCTTACGAAACTTGTGCATATTTAGACACATGCCCGACTGAACTTTATACTTGTATCACGGGACTTATTCTTTTCTTACGAGATCACCTCTTGGGATTAGGCTTGCCCACATGTTTGGATGCAGTACCATGGGGTACTCTGAGAACATTTCTTGGTACAAAAGTACTCGTAGGGACTACGAAACCTTCCTTATACGGAGGTACTCGGCAGATTTTATGGACTATACTTATCTTGGATGCGGGAGCACTCGTAGTTACGAACTGTACTTATTTCTCGATACAAGAGTACGTGATGCTAGAGAACTTAATCAAATCTGAGCACCCATAGGTACTCTGTGAACTTATCGGATCTGAGGACTTATCGAGGCTAGGAGTGCAGTAGGTACTCTGAGGACACTTATTCGGATACGGGACTTATCGGATGCATGAGTACCGTAGGTACTACGGGACTTACCAATCTGGGACTTATGAGATCACGGGGTACGTAAGTACTCAGGACTTATCTGAATCACGGGACTTGTCGGATGCGGGAGTACCGTAGGTACTCTGGGGAACCTCTGAGATCTGGGTTTCCTCCCGGATGCGGGGAGTGCAGTAGTCTTGGGACTTATCGAATACGGGACTTATCGGATGCGAGGAGGTACTCTGAGCTTATCTGGGGACTGCTCCCGGGCGGGGGTGTGCAGTAGGTGCCTCTGAGGACTTATTCGGATCTGGGGACTTATCGGATGCGCATGAGTGCAGAAGTAGGTCACCTCGGACTTATCTGAATACGGGACTTATCGGATGCGGGTACCAGTAAGTACTCTGAGGACTTATCTGAATCTGGGACTTGCTCCCGGATGCGGGGTACCGTAGGTACTACGGGACTTATCTGGATCTGGGACTTATCGGATGCGAAGTGCAGTAGTGCTACGGGACTTATCTGAGATCTGGGACTTATCGGATGCGAGAATGCAAAGTAGGTACTACAGGGACTTATCTGAGGAAATACGGACATTAGTCCTTAGTGGTACGGATCGCAGTTCATTATACGGAATGCTTAGTAGTTATTCTTTGGACTTGTACTTATTTCTGAATTTGTACTGACTGCCGATGCGAGTGCCGTAGGTACTCACAGGGCTTATACTTATTGTGCGATACGAGAATACCCTTAGGTGCTACTAGACTTATACTTGTTTCACGATCTGGGAGTACCGTAGGTGCTCTTGGACTTATACTTGACCAGTCTCAGTAGGAGTTATAGAGAGTTTCTTGAATCTGGTAGAAGGCGGGGCGGAGACGCACGGGGAACATACGGAGGTGCCGGTAGTGGTCGGATCTTTGCCATGACCAGTTCTTTGTTCTTATTGAGTCTTATCATATAATTGTTAGATTACCTAGACCGTGTCACGGAATGGTGGGACACGGCCTGATAAGTACCCGAAGGTACGATGCGGATCGAGTGCGGGTCGCACTAATCGGAGAGTAAGTGGTGTGCAGAAGCAGATTCGGAGAGTGCGTGGCGCTGTCGGAGAGTCTTAGGAAGTGCTAATGTGCCGGCCTTGATCGAAGTGCCGTACTTTGCCCGAGAGGAAATCTGCAAGAGAGAAGTACTAATGTGAAACTACGATCGAGAAGTGCCGTGTATTAATAGTTGGTCTTGAGCAGTTTTGCATTATAGGTTTAATAACTTTCTCTTATAGTAGAGCATTATTAGCCACATTATCGTTCATGACGAGATCGTATTCCAAATCTTGGTAAGGTATGATGAGCATGTAATCACACCTTAATCATGTATTCTTATTCTTCTATGAATCTCGTTACCCGGGGTGGAATCAATCCAATCGGTTCGTCCAAACTCAAGTTGTAGCTAGACTTGCTTCTTAGTCGATTTACATTTTAAGAGGATGGGATGGTTGCGATATTAATTTTCAGTACATTTCTCCATATTTGACACTGGTTATTTGTGCTCCTTTAAATCTAAGGTGATAGGGTTCATTTCCAGGTGGAATCACCAATCGAACACCGAAACTCAGATCACGTCCAGCTGCTTTCAGTTCCTCTATAATCAAGCGATGCAGGAAATGGGCTTGCACATGGCCCCACTTTAGTGAATTTTAAGCTATCTAGAGTCAGAATTTGGAGATACTTATTAAATATGTTTTTGTTCTCATGAGTCTATTTTAAGTGGCCACTTGAATCACTCAAATCGGATGAAATGAGCAAGTTATGGCCAAATACAAAACTAGTCAAAAACTAAGAGAAACCAGAACAAGTTCTACCAGTAGAACTTAACTATCTAGAGTGGGTTGGCCAGAAATGACCAGAATCGAGTTCTCTGAATTCAGAACAACTTCTGCAGTAGAAGACGCCGGGGAATGCCGAATGGAGTGTTTTCTCACATTTTCCTTCACTTTAATCCATGGATCACTCCCACACTTCCCTACACCTCAAAACCATTCAATTCACCTTGAATCTCTTTTCCTATTCAATTCATCTTTCATTTCTATACTTCTTTCAAACCTTTCCATGAATTTCTCCCAAAATCCATTTCAATATGGGTCTTAACCATACACAATAAACTCAAGGATTTGTTAGGGTTTACTCTAAACCTTAACTCAATTGTTAATATTTAACCATGAATCCCGACCTCGAGAGGATTCCCTACTTTTCTTGTGGATTTAAATTTACCAACCCTACCTTCAATAAATCTTTGATTAGGAAGAAATCTAGCAAACCCTAGATTTGGAACTCTTAAACTCTCTGAATCCCATACAAATCCATGTGATTCATAATGGAGGTTCATATCGAGGTTAGATCCATACCTTTTGGACTTGATCCCTCCTTTTTCTTCTCCTCTTCTTCTTCCTCTTCCTCTTCTTCTCTCTTTTCACGATTTTGCTCCCCTCACAAATGAGACCAATTTGGTCTTTAAATTCCCATGTTAGCTAAGGCCTTGTTTGGCCATCAAAAACCCATTTTTGGGTTAGCTTTCTCTAATTGCCACTTAGCCTTCAACTCATTATTATTTGGCTTTCAATTTACCATTATTTCATTTTGGCCCATAGTCTCTTCAATTTATGACTTTTAAGCGCACGGACCAATTACAATTTATCCTTAAATCTTGTAAATTTCCGGGTCCCTTGTTTCCATGTTTCGCATTTAACTCACGAAACATTTATATTATGCTTACAAAATACCCTAAACATGTCGAAAACTGCTAGGGTATATTTCGGGGTGTTACAAAGTTACCTTTTGTGAGTTTCCACTTTCCAGAACTAAAGTGGTTATCATAACCAGCATCATCAAGTACCTGCACAGAGATCAAATTAAAGAGGACATCTGGAGCATGTTTGACTCCTCTTAGTATTGTATTCCCATGTTGGTTTTGCAAACCAGACATCACCAAGCCCTAATAACCTTGGACACGCCGTCATTACCCATCTTCAAAACTCCAAAATCACTAGAGTGTAAGATGAAAGAACTCAGCCTTCTGGGTGTAACATGCGAGTGTAGCACCACTATCAATTATCCACATGCTCTCATTTTGATACAAAAAATTAAGTGAATTAGGGTCATGGAGAATAACAAGATCATCCTTTGTTAGCGTATTCACACGATCACGATCATCGTGATCTTCTCTTTCTGCTTACCCCTTTTGTCTTCTCTCCTTTTCCATGAAAACAGTTCCTTTGGATGTGCCACATTTTGTGACAATAATAGTTTTCAAATATTCTTTAATATCGAGATCTGGACTTGCTCTTGCTCTTGTCTCTACCACCTTTCAACTCTTTGGCTGCTCCCCTCTTTTCGATAACAAGCACCTCTGAATGAGTAGAAATGCCTTGCTGTCCTTCTCATCTCGCTATTAAAAGCAACGGTCTTTGCCATTTGCAAGGGAACAATGCCATTGGGGCAACACTAATCATGGAAACTGAAGAAATGTCTCTCCCACGAATCGGTGGGAATGTGTAGAAATAGTCCCAACACATCATCATCAAACTTGATACCTGCAGCTGACAACTGATCACAACGCCCTTGAAATTCACTCAAGTGCTCAATAAATGGAGTTCTATCCTTGTACTTCAATTCAACAAAATTCTTCAACAAGTACAATTTGTTGCTCCCTGATTTAGAAGCATACAATGACTCAAGTGTTTTCCACATAGTTCTTGCATGTGTCTCATGAGCAATAAGATTATAAATGGGTTCATCTACAAAGTGCCTGATAAAACCGCATACGCGCTCATGCTCAAAACCCACTCTTCGCCAGGACATGGACTCGGCTACGTGCAAAGACAGGGAATATGCATATTCTTCATAAATAGCAAGTCCTTCATCTTACCCTTCCAATAGTGATAGTTTGCTCCATTCAAAGATACCATTTTCATATGTGCCTCCATCTTTCAAGCAAGTAGAAAACAACCACTAACAACTTGGCTCTAATACTGCACTACGATGAGGGGAGAAAATCGGCCGTAACAAACTAAATATACTTGGAGCAAAAGGTAAGCAATTAATTCCCTTTACTTGCAAGAACTTATGAGGAGGACCAATAAAAATATAAGCAAAAACAGAAATCAATAGCACACAAGAGACACAATTTGTTTAACGTGGAAAGCCCGCGAAAGGGTAAAAACCACGGTCGTTCGGACAAAGAAATAGCTCCACTATGATCAATAGAGAGTCTGAGAGGTTTCAATAAATGCACAGCGTGCTATGCGGCAATCCATAATTAAACACCAATGCTTCAATCACGAAATAAGAAGAAAGAAAAAGAAAGACCCTAAAGTGCAATTACAACCGCAAGCACTTATCTCCCTACTCAGATATCGTGTCGAAGATCCAACCTGAATGAAGTATCACGTTTTCTCCGAACCTCGTTGTCCAAAATCAGACCGATCCAACGGTGAACGACCGCAGCCTGTAATCCGAAAATAATCCCCTACAGGAAGCTACAAAATCACAAAGCTTTTCTTTCTCCCCCACTCTCTCTCTTTTGTCGCTATTTCACAAAATGAGCAATACCTCTCTGTGCCCTAATCTTACCCTTCTCCACTTAAATAAGTGAGACAAGTGGGCCCTCACAATGTCGGCGGTGTGGTGGGGAGCCACCCAGGTGGCCTTCCCTCAAAAACCCAACAGCTCATGAACTTCGTAATGACTGCACATGTGTGGCATGCAGTCGTACCACACGGTGTGCATGGTGATAGAGAAAGAGTAATGCATAACATAAAATAAAAATAAGAATTTTACTCGATTTCATCATGATCTTTATAATATGAACTTTGATCCATCCAATCTTATTAACTCCAGGACATTACGTGATTTTAATTTCATACCAATACAAAACACATATGCACAGTAGTGTGAAATTACATGAATTGAATAACTCATAAGATCAAACCTATATACCTAACCAAGGTAAGGAGCATGTAGCCTTCGTTTTCCTTTAATTGTACCCCCTAGAATCAAAAGTGGTATGAACCAGAGCGTACACTTAATTATCAGAACAGATAATGGGAATATATAAAGAATTTAAAACAAAGAAGAAAAATGTTTAGAATTCTCGTACACAACACTTCAAAAGAATGGTTACGACAAAATAGACAAACTGAATAAACCCCGAAAGAGTATTGAACTGTTAAAGTAAATGCCCTGAATTTCTAACGTGGTGTCAGTACACAGTGTCAGGAAATGGAGTGGAAAACTCAAATGAGGGAATCTCTTCAAATAGAAATGTATGCCGGAACATAGAGAAAAATCTGATTAATTATAGAAGGAAACAGAGTCACACAGCATAATGCTGTACCTGACAGCAAAGCTTTGAAGTCAAACCAGGAAGAGAACACAGTGATCGCTTAAAAGTCGGCATTTGAAAGCCAGACTGTACGGCTAATAACATTGAGTCAATTGATTTGCTGAGTTTGACCTCACTGATCGATCGTTTTCCTCATCGATCGATACATTCCCCCCTCACATCAGTGGTCACGTTCGTCATGCGCACAGAAACGGCCTACTTCCACTCTTTTTTTCATTTTATAAAAAGAATCGCTCCATGTCTTCACAGCGAAGCCGTGTTCCTCAAGAATCCCATCCGCGCCCCAGCCGTGCAGGTCGTCTTCAAGAATATCTTTTACCACGCCAGCCACTTGTTCCCACTTTGCCAGCATTGATAAAATTTCGCCATTTGAAAATTATAAAATTTTCTGTAGAATTACCTGCAAACTTTTCTGGTATGGGGTCAGTTTATAAATATAGGCTGCTTTTATCTGACTTCAAAAGAAGGAATATTTGAAGATATTAATTTGATTCATGATTTTCAGAAGTTATCTATAAGAGTTATTTTGCACTTCCATTCCAAATATATTAAAAATCAATCATCCTCCTCCCATTCTATATGTTTTTCATCCTCACTTATACACCTTATGTTTTTCTGTGTGTATTAACAAATACGATTAGTGTTTCCCACATATGAAATACAAGATAACAAATTTAATGAAACCCAACATTAAAACTGAAATAAGTAATAAACATGAATTACCTTAATTCACAGTATAAATCTATTCAACAAAGCATATATTCCTTGCTGAAACATTTCCAATGTTTGCTAATTGCTACCTATTACATCTTCCATTACAAACTGATCTTCTGAAACTAAGATACGTACAAATGTCCAAATAACCCATAATATAAATAAAAAAAGTAACATTAGACTTGGGAAACTAGTCCACGTTCAGAATCGCAGGTAGTAGATGGTTGCAATATCATTTTCAAGAACAGTGCCAATACTATTTTAGCCACACGGAAAGTACCATAAGATATCAACAGTAACACCTTTTGCACTCAGTTTGAATCCAAATAATGAAATGGGAAAATCTCCTCATTAAAAACAACATTAATTACGTGAAAGAATTATCCAATAACCCTTGATACCACCTGGGTAACCAGATACAAGCCTTATCTCGTGGATAAAACAAGCAAATGATGAACCTTTGAGCGCTTTAGGATGATAATAAGGTGGTTAGTTTATTTCCATTCGTCTCGTTTTAATTGGCATAAACATTTAAGAATCACGCTTTTAACTGGTCTGGTTTATTTTTTCAAATCCTCGTGATAGTTCGTGAGGTATACAAGTTACAGGCATTATCATGCCCGTCACACCTCACATTTATATTTAATGATTTTTTATATTATTTTATTTTATACTTAATGATATATGTATATATATATATCAAATAAGAGTTTCAGATAGAATCTGACCATAGCAATCTGAATATTTTTATTTTTACACTATGAAATATATTAATTATATAAATACAAAAACATGATAAAAATAAAAACAAAAATGTAAACATGTTTTGTGAATCTTTCCATCCTGCCAACCCCACTTCCCAATCCATTTCTTTTTAACAAGTATGTCAGCCGGTAATAATTGAAAAAATAAAACGTGTTTGTTTTGAGATGGTGGATTCGCTTCCAGATCCCAACCTTTTCCATTGCCATCCCTTAGCGCAACTCATATGGGGACGAGTTTCCTCCGCTTTTAACACATGTTATTTTAAAAATATTATTTGTGTATTATGGCATGAAAATAAGATTATAGAATCTATGGTATTTATGCCAACGAGGTGCCGTATACACATAAATATTTCGTGGCCGGGTCGTGTCTTCAAGACACGATTTTCAATAATATAGTCGAGCTCAAACACGAGCAGCAGGCGGTCAGAAGCTAAAACACGATTAGCAAGGTCAGTCGGCTCTGCGGCAGCAATTTCACAGCCAGAATACAGCTGTTAAAATGATTATAATAATCTCAAAATGATTAACACCTTTTCTTTCCTTTATCTCATCAGTTATAATAAAATCAAACTTAACATCATAATATGTGTGTTCATAAATGCAACTTAATAAATCGCCGGCGAGCAATGTCCAAAGATATAGGGCACGTCATAAATGATAATATTCAAAGTATGTGTTAGGTAGAAAGTGTCTAAAAAGATTTTAAATACAAGGTCCAAGTTGTAAGTCCAACTTATAAGATAAACCACTTATTTGCAAATATAGAAGGAAGGAACTTCTTTCTTTCAGCGCTTCATCATATACTTGCATCTCCGGTGGATGACAGTAAGAATCTCACGCGACACTGAGATATCTTCACCCTTGTTCCTCTTCCCCTCGCCCACCGCCCTCGCCCTCGTCTAATTTGTCCTTTGAACCACAAAAGCGGTATGGTGATGATATAGTCTGGCGGTGGTGTTAGTAATGGAGTAGATGGCCTCCTAACTCATTCTTTCTACTTACCAACACATACTTGAATTATTATCATTTCGACATTATTACATATATATTTTGACATTAACATTCGCAGTTTAAGGTTGTACTTTATAGATATATATTTACGCTGAATGACACTTGATTTTTTATCGCGTATGAACCGTTGAATTAGGAAGAAGGTTGTTATGTGCGCTTTTGGTGTTATTTATGAAATCGTGTTTTAAGACACGACTTTGTGAATTCCTTAATAATCGAAATCGATTTTGCATGACACCACTTCGTAATTTGATACATCAAATCGCGCTTTCTGCAAAAGATCGACACTGTAATTTTACTGAAATCGATCTGAAGACGACACCACTCGTAGAATCTTGAAAAAGAACATCACGTTACGCCGCCGCACTAAGCACCATAGATTCCAACATTTATTTTTCTGTCTTATTTTAAATAATATTTTTAAAATACAATATTTAAAAGTCGATTCAAGAACAAAGGAACTAAAGAATCATTGAATGTATAAAAGTTAATGCAAATGCATTCACAAAGTCCCATTCTGAGATGAGCCCTTCATTGAAAGATAATGATAGCATGCTGATAGAGAGTATTCTCAGGAATTAGTAAATAACCCATTACATCTTCCTTATATTTAAGATGAGTGTGAAAGACCTATATTTTTAGAGTAGACTCCAATCCTACCAAACGATATCCGTCCATATTTAATCTAAAGGGTAAACTCATCTGGCTTTTATCAAACATTCAATATACATTTTTTAAATTAGAAGATTTTCTATAAGAAAGAATATGATATATGGAGTATATTTTTATTTTTATTTAAATATAAATATAAATTACATTAAATTAATAAAATTATAAATAAATAAAAATTACATAAACTAACAAAATATTTTTTCTTTAAAACTAATAAATTATATTATAAAATAGAAGGTAATATATTACAAGAGAAAATAAAACTGCTATATAAAAGTTTACTAAGTTACATAATGAAATTAAGATTAAAATTAGTGTAACCAAATAATAAAATAAAGATATAAAAAACTAATACTTGGTGAATCACCTCCATAATTTTCATATCATATTCATTGTTAAAAATATTAAAATTATCATCTTAGAATCATTTGCCAGATCACTCTGGTATGTTATAAAAATAGTTTCATTTAATAATCTCCATCTTTTCAACTCAAAATACTCACAATCAAAATGGATCTAAATGGAACTGGGTATATTTTCTTTCTCCATAATTTTTTTCTTTTTCTTTGTTCTCTTCACATTTCAACTCATTTTTGTTGTCGACGCCTCCACAAATCCTGTGTGTGGGTTCGATCATCCGCCAACTCGCGCTTTAATACTCAGAATGCCTTAAAGTGATCGTAACATTTCTTCTCATTTAAATTGGGCAAGGGTGAGTCCCTTTCTTGGTGCAATGAGGGAGTTCACCAGGATACATAACCTCGTATTATATTACAACCCGGGTCTCAACATTAATCACATTTAGTAAAACGTCTCGGGGCTCCATAAAACCAATACCATCACTCATACATATATCCAACTATATAACCAGAAGGTCAAGAGTTAACACTGATGATTTATATTACAACACATATATTAAAACGAAAACATTCTAATACACGTGATACATAATAACACTAAAGCCACAACTCCGCCTTCTTTCCTCAAACTCGGTCACAGGACGCTTCCGTCCCTCGCGGCGCTCCTCAGACTAAAATATGTTCCCCGACAGGCGGCGCTTGAATTTTTCCGCAGAGCAATCACCCTGCGGTACTCTCCACCTAAGCAAGGCGTACTATTCAGTATAAACACACATTCGCCAAACGACGATCCTGAATACGCAGTACTGAACGCTTCAACATCATCTCCTGTTATCCCGAGTCCTCCTCGACTTCACACTCGCCCAAGGCACATCGTGATGAGAACCTTAGTTTTTATTTGTGGACAACCTCCGATAGATAGCAGTCAATCAATGCATCCGAGCTCACACAGGAAGGTTATAAAGGGAATACTACCCTCATGTATATCAATCGCCGACTTCGACGACATTGACATTTTATTTGACTAATCCGATATTCATTATTTTTGATACAACCCGAACCATTCTCTCGTTAATTACCTCATGCACTCACTCACGCCCTGGGATTTTTCAAGGGAGTTAATATATTTAATATGTTAATTCCATTTCAATAATAACACATGCAATATATAATCATGGCATATATTCACATAATTTAACCACACAAACACGCTGGGCGTAATTTCACCATCAATTCTCATTCAAAATTAGCTCGACGGGCTAATGATCAAACACGGAAAGTAACGTGATTTGAATTACTCTACCAACACATTATTTCACAAAAATTATTTTGTGAACACTGTTTTGGGAATAGTGAAACCCCTAAAGATTATTCCCTGCTAGAATCACAATCCCATAGTTCATACTTAGGGGTGAACCCGGGTTACCTCACACGACCATTCCCTTCCTTTTTCACATCAAAGACATAGATAACACACGACGTAATAATCGCACGAACCCACCGGTACTGCGGGACATCAATGATCGCTCGTATGCGACGCGCCGGTTTCGGGTAACTGAGAATATTCAGCCTTCTGACAGAACTGATCAAACAAATTCTCACGGCCTCATTCAACTCAAACATTGTAAATACACTACTCGTTTTGAGTTTGTCTAAACTCCTAAACCCGGTGCCCATACGCCGTAGGTCTCAATGCGCGCGCGCAAAGCAACTTTGCTCTTGTTCCGACGACTTCAAATCTGGCCTAGATCGTTTAATCTAGAGTAGGTGTCCTTCTCACTGGGTAAAACCAGAATCCGTACCATGCCCACTCCATCCCCTTTTTCATTTCACGTTTTGGTCTCGTTTGAAGGAAGAAGGCCACTATTGCATGCAATTTGTCTTTTTCTAACTTAGAATTTAAATAATGACCATTATGTCCTTCTTTCCCCGCTGGTCATCACACAACAAAGCCTGCATCATTCTGCCCCATTTTCATTATTTTTCTACTCACGCCACTTCCTACGGCACATGAAAGATGTTATATGCGTGACTCGTTTCTGATCAAAATTGTTTTAGTACACCCGAACAACGATGCCTCGAAAAATCTGCCAACCTCGTGACTATCTCAACAGCCGTAAATCGCGGTAGACTCTCGCCAGAGATCATTCCAACTTGAAATTCCCGCTGTCATCCGAGATCTCCAGAATAAATTCGATTTTTGGAATCCTAAATTACTATAGATATTCTTGAATTTTCCGTAATTGTTCGCCTTACATTCTCCTCTTGTGCTGAATTTCGTCCAATTCAGATAATCATGATCACCATGATACATGTGCAATTGCACCCACCACAAAACAAACTCATTATTTAATTTGAAAGAACGATTAAACCATCGCACCTTCATCCTTTAAACAAGAGAAGTGAGGAGGTGGCCCAGATCGTATGTCCCCACGCAGCCCACACGACTTCCACTCCATAGTGCCATAGCACCCTCACTTAAGCCCCCGCGCGCGGTCATCAAAAGCAAACCTGAGGAAGATCACAATTGGCATCCAAAAGATGATGATCGGGTCCTCCCAGGCATAATCCCAATGTTGTCAACCTCGACCGTCTTTAATCCGACACTCTGATCTGGCATTCTTAACATGGAGACGCGAAATACCCCGTGGACCTCATGTCGGCAGAACGCCAACGCAAGGTGCCGTTACGTCAGTCCTTCAAGTATCTCGAAGGTCCGGTCGGGGAACCCCAGCGATATTTCAGATCACGTTTAATCCGACCATCCCTCTTAGGCATCACTTCTGGGCATATAAAGAGGCGATCCTAGCTCTAGCGAACTCTATGGTCGACGTCAGACATCCCCAGAGATAGGTTTTCCGTTTTACCAGCCTGAGAAGACACGCCAAAGGTCAGACAAGTCTGCTTCACGGTAGGTCTTGAGTTCAAAATAAATTGGGACTAGCTAATTGTTTCTTCTCCCACACCTCGCAAGTCCGGTTTATATAAATTACAGGACTTTATATATATGAAGGGCCTCCCATACAATGCTCTCATACTATACATCCGTATATCATTGATAATCATACAGAGAAGTAATCCACACTATGTAGAATTATCTTCTTCATCTTGTAAGACCAGATCGATAGGAGTCAGGTAGTACAGAAGCACCCCAACACCTGGGAGAGACCCATACATAATAAACTTCAAGTAACCCCTTGTATTTCGTGTAAACGCTCATACCCTCCTTCGGTGGTCATAAGTACCCGCCGAGAATCCAAATGACCTACAACTGAATCCCCGTTAGCAAAAGAAGAATCCGCAGGATTCTGAGTCTTTTCTTTACACACTAAACACTGAATCAAGCCACTGGGCTCAATCTCCAAGGCAAGGATCCAATCCTCAGCCCACCCACCCCATCACTCAGAACCTGAAGTCCATGAGTAACCCACTGATAGACAAAGGTGTCTTCATCCCACGAACATAACTCCTCTCTACAACACCTGAGTTCTCAGATCCACTATGGGAAATTTCCTGGAAGAACCCACCAAGTCCCTTACACTACGCATATGGGCCCTGAAGATCCCATTTTCAAGTAACAATCTCTAACCCGCATGATCTCAAACTACAGAGAAGAAGATTTGAACTAACTCTTTTCAGATACAGGTTTCCTTGGTCACATTAATCCCAACACTCTCTCAACACATCATGACCAACGAAAGAAATCCTTCACTGATTTGAACTTCAGTGATTAAACCCTCTAACCATATATTCCACCACGGGGATGTGAAATGAATCCTGACGTAAAATCTGGAAGCAACCACCCTTTATAATTTTCAGACAACATGTACACGAATCATGCAGCATACATGCGTAATCAGATAATCAGAACCCAGAGTCCACCACAGATAAAATCTCAAGAGATTCTTACCGCAGGCACTTAATGGTCAGGTACATCCTTCACCCCACATGATCCGGACAAAGAAATGATCTACAAAGCACCACTATTCTTCTGTAAAGTACCTGAACTCTGGGAAGCCTCTATACATCTGACATGTCCTGCCTGGTGTGAGATGAACCCGCAGGTCCTAAATTACTCCAAGAGAATCCCGGGAAAGACTGAAGTCAAACCCAAATCACATGCCTGGCATGAGAGATCAATAAACAAGAGGTTCATCACACACCTAAGGTCCACTACTTCGCTCCGCGGCTGAACTCCAAGATCCTCCATTCACTCTGACTGCACTCAGTCCCCCCATCACCCGCCACTTGAGCAAAACAGATAGGCACCCCCAAATCATAGGAATCCAACTCAGACTGCAAAGCACTGCAGGAGAAATACAACCAGTACTCTCCTGTTCTACAAACAGAACCCTGGACTATGCTTCATCCATAAAGTCCCGATCCCCTGTCCCTCGTGGGCAATCCTGCCTCATGAGCTCAGCAGAACCGGTCTCATTTAGTCCTGAAAAACCGTGAAGCAAAGTTCTCTTCTCATTTTCCCCAACCACAAAGTGAAGGCTTGACCTCCTCTGCGCCAACACCAAGAGATCCCAGTGCTCAATGTAAGATCTCACTCTTCTTCTCTCATAATGTGGTCATCCTAACTAGCTGAAAGTCCCGCATCCCGCACTAGTAAAGTCCCACGATCGCCTCCGACGATAACACGCCATCACACCTCAAACCCATTCTCGACCACATCAGCGCCAACCTGGGAAACACATGATCCCTTGCAAAGATTTGAGAGTAAAGCCACCCTGGCCCTTCCCAACGCAACACCTCGCTCAACCTTCTCCACTGGCAATCGGCATCATGACGCTACACCATCAGATCCCGGGGCACCTCACCCCAAGAAGTTTTCAAACCCAGACTTAATTAATCCTGAAGTAGATACAACTGGCGACATATCTTTAACAAATCAAACAATCTCCTTCATAAGTGATACCTGCGCCCGTACTGACTGGAGAACATGCCATCCACAAGACTACGGCAAATCAATCTTCTTCATCCGATAAGGTCAAACACAAAGGACAGGTCCATGACACTCTGCATCTCCGCCACAACCGGCTGGGCACCACCAAAACTGTGCAAGCCCATAAATGAGTCCCAAAACTGCCACTCTTAGATATCCCGTATCCCTGGGTGGTGGTGGAAGCAACCTCGCCTGATGTACCCGAGTGCAAGGTCATTCTGAGGTAGACTCAAGGCCCTCCTCAACCCAGATCAACAAGCTCATCGATCTCATCTCGAACACTCATCGAAACTCTTCGCTCAGAATCGTACGCCAATCAACGACAATCGAAGGGTCTCGTCTCTTCTTTCTTTCATGTTAGAATAACGGAGCGCCTAGCGGTAAAGTGCTTGGTCTATCGAATCCTCATTCAAGAGTTTCCTGAATCGGACTCGAGTCTCGTAACTCAATCGGTGCCAATCCTATGCTGAGAGTCAAGTGTAGACGTGTACAAGCGTCACGGTAAATTTGACACTAAGTCTACTTACTCCTCTCATACTGATAATCTGTAATCTATCCCTGAAAATGACTCATACACATACGAACACACTTGAAGTGATCCTGCCTCCTGGCCCTCACCCCCAGGGTGGCGTCATACCAACCCACATGAACTCCCGCCCTCCACACACTGGACCCAGAGGGTCACACCGCCCTTTGCAGCAAAATCGTCGTTTGTCTCCCCAAAATATCAATAACGAGTATAGTCCTCACAGATAAAGTGGCAGTAACCCCATCTCGTTAATCGATAACAACCTTATAAGCTATCACAGATCCATCTCCCAGATGAACACTCCCAATACGCCCAGCCATGATCCTCAGTCCACATCAGGTGAGTGCGTGTGGTCCCAGATTCCAAACTCGTAACCCTGATGAGGTATCATCCAACCCTCGGCCTTCCAATCCCCTAGGAAGAACTCACACAAACTGAAGGTTCCTTCTAAGGCTTCCGCAGAGGTCCTTGCCCATTTCCACCTACAGATTCTCACTCTCAAATTCCTGAATCCAGCCAAGCCTAATCCCAGAGGTGCTGCCGAGGTAACTCCATAGCCCTCTTAAACACCTTCTCTCATCCAGGATGAACCAATGGTTCAACACCATCTAATCTCCCTCCCCCCACATGAATGCCTCCAGACTCACTTAAAACCCCAAAGAGGCTACTTAGGACTCCCGACTACCCCCATGAGGCAGAAGAAGCCAGGCGATGAAAAGGTGCAAGCCTGCCGGCTGGCTCTGCAGCAAAAGCCTCATGGCCAGCAGGCTCTCGCGATCAATCCAGGTGGGCTTCGCCAAACACCTTCGCAGCCCATCATCCCGCGGGACGCCCCCGCGCCCCTCGTTCCTCGACCAGCTGGCCTCCCGGCACGACATCGCGGCACAAGGATTCATTTACTTTTACTTGGGAAGCCTGAACTTGGGGTAATGCAATATGTCAATTACGAATAGATCTTGGTGAAACCGTGAACTGAATTCCGTGGTTCATTTCTGTGTGTGCAGGGCTTGATTTCTAACTTCCAACCACCTTAATCATTTCGTCAATGAAAATTCAAGTTCTCGCCTTATCTCATTATCCAAATCCCATAAGGTCATAGTTCCTAACTCAGTATGATGCACCCTTTCCCATACGCGCATTAATGGTCACGTGATATAATTTCCTGGTACTTACAATCATCACTAGTAATCATAACATGCAACATTAATTAGCCGTGATTCTGGCGTGGTGTGTGCAAATGCCCGAGATAAACACTATTCATATTAATGCATCACGTTGTATACACCCTAAGTCTCCTGATTTATGGTAATGCAAGGCGTAATCAATTCCATTTGAAACATTTTTGAAAGGCAACAAAAAATTATATTTCGAAAAATTTAGGTTTTTCAGCAATTTTATATCATTTTGGTCGGATTTTGCGAAGTAGTTCTAATTCTTTTGTAATAGTTAGTGCTCATGAAACTGGTCATAAACATAGCGTCCAAAAAATTCCATTCGTGAATAAAAGATAGATCAGTCAAAAATCAACAAACAGTGTAGCTTTATGTGGTCAGATGTGAAGGTACCCTGCTCCACTCCAAACTGCTCAGACGCCCATGAGGTGCAACACAAAGGTCAGCCCAAAAAATGCACCCTCAAAGCTCCATGTGGCGCCATGGTGCTTGCTTCCGTGGCGCCCTCACGGCCTACAGGCAAACACAGGGGTCAAAAGGCCTCTCGCCTGGCCATGAGCTGGGCTCTCACAAGGCACGCCCACCCCAGTCGCTCACATACTACCACCGCTTTCAGATCTGCCAAGATCAACAGATCCACATGCGCCAAATGAGCTCCCTTCAAGCAAGGTCATGGGCCATGTCAGGTCAATAGTCATGCGCCAGGCTCATACTCCTCACCTACTTCCCGCAGAAGTTACGCTACGAAGGTTAAGAGTACTAGAACACCACTGGGATACCCATGCTCAGTCATTCGTGTATATACTTTCAGAGCCACATACATGATAAGTGCCCTCTATATCACGGTGTTAAGCCTAATGAACCAGCACTCGTGTTTTAAGGTGAATACAATCAAGGCAAGGTATCTAGAATATCAACCCTCTGAACACATCTCTCAAATTACATAGAATGACAGGTAGGGCAACTAGCCAAATAAAACAGTGTCCTCCCCACCATCCCAAATGCCTCCTCACTAATGTGGGAAGATAACCAATGATCCTGATACACAACCCAGAAAAACAATCCATGTCCTAGGTTTAAAACAACCCACCCCCGGCAAATACAAAAAAACCCCCTTTAAAACTAGCTCTTCCACTGCACCCCGTAATGCCATGACTCTCCCCAGATTAAGGTAAAGCCACAATTCTTCAGACATCTTCTCAGGCATGTCTCAATCCACTACTTTTTTCAGTTTTCTTTGCATGAATAGCATTAGTTGTTATTATTTTGTTTCAACATCTAGGTAGAGAAAATGAAAAATATGAGGCACCCATTTTTTCCTGACATTTTCCAGGCACACAATACTTAAATGTGTCACAGTAGTCCATATAAAATTTGAGTTTCACCATCTTCACTCACAAGAACTTAAACTTAAATGATTTTCTTCTGTAGACTTCAAACCATAATAAACTACAAAAATTTACTTCCTTTTTATTATAATTGTTATGATGAAGATGCTATTATTTAATACTGATGATTTAATGTGATATTTTAAACATCCGTGACTCATAGTCCCCATAAATGAATCACTAGCAGAACCCCAGGTGAACCAGAACCCCACCTGACTGAACTCAGATTCTGATCCAAGAACCTAGCAGTAACTGTCACAGACCCCAGCCCCATTCTTCTCCCTTCCAGCTCCGCACACATGCTTGATCTCTGAACCCTGAAAAGTGCTCAGGTCCTCTGCAAATGACTCAGACATGCTCTCCCCAGTGAACTACCAGGCATGTAAAACACCCGACCGTGATCACTGATGGGCATACCTGGTCGACGTGTAAAATGATCTTCCATAGCATACATCATACACTCTCCATGGAAACAACATAAAATGAAACGTAAATATACTTTAGAGGCAGCGTGAGTCCTAGCTTTGTATCCGGAGCTCCCAGTGTAACCCCTGGCATATCTAAATCGGAAGATCATAATCTGGTACACTCTTGTGCGGAGATATGCCCATATGACGTGAAACGCAGTACCGGGTCAACAATCTCGGGGAGTCTCAAGAATAGTTTGCAGATAGATGGCCCATGTTTCAGGCACCATCACCATGACTCCAACTGAGAGGGTCCCGCGTGACTTCATCCAGCTTCAACCCATGCCACGTGGAATACACGTGGAAATAAGCTTTCACACTGGAAGCAACTGGTGATTTTCTCGAAAATCGTGAGTCTCCTTGAACACACAGGTGATCGCCCTAGATATATAATATGTGGCACCCATCTCCAAACATCACAATCACGCAGCATGAGGTGCAACTCAGGCCCATAGTGGCAAACAAATGCTGACATCAAATACCAGGCATAGAATCCACTGTGTGTCTAGCGCGGGGGCCAGAGTTAATATTTACTTTTGGAGTACGCTTCAATATGGTATTAAATGAAAAACATCTCTAATACGTATTATTAATAAATACCTTCAGTTTCAGCAACCCAATTTTTCTTTCCTAAACTCGGGGCCTCAGTGATCGAAAGCCCGCCTCCTCTAAGCCCCCTTCAGACCTCATGTGTGGTCAAAGAGGTCTCTGATAGCTATGGAGCGCAAATGCTCAGATATGGAATCAAATCCTGAAGTAGCTACTCACCAAGATAGATAATGTTAAACTTTCCCGAATAAACACTGTTGTCATCTAAAAACATTGTAATGGCGCATGATCCAGTGGCTTTAATTATTCATCCCATCATCCAAGATCCCAGAGAAGTCTCTCCCTACCCCTCACACACCTCCCACTTGTAAATTAATATAGAATCTGGTGCTTGATTAGGGACAAACCCTTTCCTATAGATATAATTAATTTGGGCCAATTCACTTAATGATAGAAGGAGGACACTAATACCCTCCAATGGAGAATGTTTGTCTAATGCGGCCAATCTTGTTCTACACATTGATATGTTACTCATTCGGATTCAGCCTCCGAGATTCATTATTTCATGACAAACCTTCCAATCCACTCTTATCGTCCTTAGATGTCCCGGAAATAGACATGATCAACTCATGATGCTGAACCCATCTTCAACAATAATCAAGTAAAGATATAATCATCCGCTATATTCACATTAACGCTTAATTCAACAAATATATTAAGGAACTCAACCAATCGACTCATCCAATAATCACATTCTACTAGATCAGATTCAAATAACAGAAATAACTCCAATTCCTGAGATCATCGAACCAAACAATTATTTGTCAAAAACATTTCAGAATGACTACTTCCTCAGCATAGAAATCCTCATTACCCCCATGCAAACAACGATAGTTCATTTAGTGGAACTGAATTTTTACCTTTAGTCTCCACCCTTTTTTCAGACTTCCAAAAGAATAAGAATATTAATATATGATTTAAAATAAACAATAGGAAACCATAATTCATCCGTGGATAGTAAGAACTTAACAAGATATTTGTAATCTTGAGAATTCTTATCCCGATTTGAACCACTAACACGCAATCACTTATGCCCTACTTAACTCCAAATATCAGAAATGACACAAACAGTGCTCTGGGGAAACCAAAACAGGAAAGTGTTGGGGTAGTAACTTTGACTTACAGGTCTGGCCTAAACCCCAAAACTGCGTCACTACAGAGGTACCTCCTGTAAATGCAGAAGAATCTCAGTGGGCTTTCCAGATGAATTTCTAATGAAGATTAGAATCTGCTGAATCTCCTGTGCAGAGAAAGCCCCTCACAGAAACCACTAGTCCTGGAACACATATGAGTTTATGCCACCCCCCTTTTTCGTCTCAGAGCTGGTTTCAGAGCTGGAGATATGGCAGCTGCAGAGATTTTCTGGTTTAATAGTGAAGGGAAGGTTATCATAATTGGTTTTTCGAATCTGTGCACAGACTGGGAATAAGATCACAGGTCCTTTCCCACAAATATGACTCCTATTTACACTCCCATGGCCGCCACCTTCATCATTTTCTCACTCCAGTGTCACCATGTGATGAGTACGTGTTAACAGGCACACACTCACTATCATGTGGGTAACACCAAAAGGTTATTGAAGACCCGAACCAGCAGACACGCCTGGGGTGTAAACATGCTGCACATCCCATTATCGATCTTAATCTCATTATAGTGAGACACTTGATGGCAATATCACCTCCCAGACATCCTGGTAGAACATGCTGAACCTGCTTCTGCCAGATCCCATAACATCATAGAATAAATCCCAGATTTTTAATAAACATAATTCTTAAAACCTGGAATCATATGATTTATGATCTTTTTCTCACATAGAAACGTGAATGATCTCTTAGCCATGCCAAATATTTCATTTTCAAACCCCAGGTGACCCATCAACAATCATTCTTACTTCTTGACCTCCTTAGATCATCAGTTTCAGTAAACCATTATCCATCCCTCTTTCTCAAATTTTTAAATATTCCATAGTTTCATTATTTCCTCATACATTTTAGCAAGAAAAACATTGTTTCCCTCATAACTTCAACATTTAGTTTTTTTCTTTCTTTCCCGCCGAACACAACTAGATGAGAAGAATTAGTTTACATATCAATATAAAACTACAATCATTTGCATTAAAAGATATTTCCAGCCTCAAAACATCTATAACAATATTTTGGGGAGTCATATGAACACAAGATAACAATTTAATGAAACTTCCAATATTAAAATCTATCGCCATTAAAGAAAATCTCACCTTAATTTCACTCGATCTATTCAACAAAACATTTGGTCTCCTTGACCAGCTGAAACATTTCCAAAAGGCCATAAGTACCTATTACACTCTGAAGCCAGCAAACCTGAGGACATTCGAAATTAAGAGAAGAATGTCCAACATGGGAGCGTAATGAAGTGTGGAATATTACACAAGTAATATTTGGTTATAGGTATTATTAATTCACTGTAATTGTTACAAATGGGCTGATGACAGAATGTTTAATCCATATAAACTGGGAAAATCTAACACTTAGGGTGGTAATCTCAATCCTCAAATTATAATTATTTCGCCATTGCACATTCACTGAATGTAATAAGAAACACATATTAGACTGGAAATTTTAATCCATTATTAATAAAAGAAGACAGCACATGCTAACCTTCTTTAAATAAAATTAGTGATGTGCATTGCCAAGGTTTAACTGTAGTAATACAAAAAGAAGTATAATAACGGTATAACTGATATAATCCAGAAAGAAACCCCAAAATACTGTGTGAAACCCACGACAAATTCTTAAAATAATCAATTACGAGACAAACAAGACAAATGTTTTATATATCTGGTGATCTCAGTTGTAAGTAATCCTCCGCATCTCTGGGCACTTTTCTATAAAGTACTATATTTTTTATCACTCTCTTCGATGTAATAATCCCGACTATTTTCTTTCAACTCTCTATGATTGAAAGATGATCAACTACTCTTTCTGTTGCTCTCCTCTTACCTATTTATACGCAACATTACAAACTCTAAACAATTCTTGATTGGTGGAAGAGGAGACAAGTATCATTGGCCAAGTATCATTGGAGAAAAAAGTGGACAGTAGCGGAGATACAAAAACCATTCTGTAGATGGTGCAGCAGCATGAGGTGTGCAAAGAAAGTGAGTTCTTTCTCCTTTCTCTGCGAACAATTATTACAGGCAGCCGTAAACATGGACTCCAACTGCCACAAACAACCCATGTGAAAGTGTGGAAAAAGTGCATTAGATCAGAAGGTAGTCTCCCGAATGCTATAAGGTTTTGGAAACTGGTAGATGGTATACAAATATCACTTTCAAGAAAAGTGCCAAATGCCAATACTATTTTAGCCACATAGAAAGTCCCATAAAATATCAACAGTAACACCTTCTCTACTCAGTTTGAAGCCAAATTTTTGAGAGAAAATAATTTAACAAATTTCGTTGTGCAGACATAAGAAACCTTAGCAACAAATTACCAACATATGAGCCCAATTCTTGAGAGAAAAGCCACGTTCATTTTTTTACTGCAGATGCTCGACAGTACTAATGCCAGTTTTCCCTATGCAAACCGCAAACTAAATGCCGAAATCCAACCCGTGGATCAACATCATGTAGACATGAAGACATGTCTTAACAGCTGGCTTTAAGTAGAACACATTCCCCAGAGACATTTGACTTGGAAAGCATAACCCCTTTGAGGAATTTAACAACTGCCTAAACATCATCTACCTCGGAGACATTAAGAAGAACTGCATGACTCACATTATGAATCCGCTGGACATAAAGCCTATAAAATTGGACAAATCAAAAGTAATTTTGTTCTCGATTACCTTGAAATCTTGTGCCATTTCAAGGACAAGGAACTGGAAGGACAGCTTGCGGATCAAGAGTTTGGTACTCTTCTGGTATTTGTGAATTTCACTGTTGAAATTTTAGGGTTTTATTGTTAAAAAAGGTAATAACATTGAAGCATGCTATGAATTATATTGCCAAAAGATATAAAATAATAACCGGAGAGCTATAGTTCCAGGACGGTAACGATGGGGCTTGTTGAGGCGGACTTCCTTGAAGCCTATGAACCAAATGGAATTTACTTGTAAACCTCAGAGCCGTCATTTCAGATCCAACGATCAACAATTAGATTTCCTAGTAAAAGAAATTTAATTAACAAAAACCTAATAAACCACTATAAGAAAAAACTATTATTTGAATTTTATGTTTTTTGTGTTCTCTAATTTTTCATATATAAACCCAATATATTCCTTATTTTTGAAAACAGTTTTTTGAAGTTAGAATTCAAGTTTAATTGGCTTTGAACAGCCCAAACATATTTAAACTACCACTTATAATATCATAATTTGTAAGTTATGTTCAAATTAGATATTTGAAATTAATTTTATTTTTCATTCAATTCATAAGCTAAGGCTTCCTTTTGAAACTAAAAAGTATTAAGAAAGAAAAAATACATGCACAAAAGAAAAGGTAGTCATTTTATCGTCGATTTCACTCAAAATAGATAAAAACAACTAAATATAATTAAAATTTCAAATTTTATATATATTTTTAAATTTTTAGTTTATATGAAGAGTAAGATAAAATAATAAATTGGAATGCTAAGGGAAGAATATAAGAGCAATTTTAATTTATTTGTATTTAAACTTATTTTATATTTTGAAACCAATACGCCTAAAGATCTGCAATAACCAAGCCTCCTCCCTCTCACATAAAGGAATTAAGCTCCCACATCTGGAGAATCCAAAACGTCCATTACTACAAGCGCTGCAAGGCCCATTAATACAGGTGTTTTTTTCATTTTACATTTTCATGTCTCCTTTATTCTTTTGTATATTCCCGTGTACCCTAAATGCTTTAATATTTGTGGGGTCTGAGTACTACCAAAAAGGTTCTATAAGATTCAATAGTGATTCATGCTCACTACACAGAAAGAAGATCCTGATTCACTAAAGATAAGACTAAGATATGATGCCCTTTACTATTTTTCGAGTAAAATAATTTTATTAATTCAATTAATAGACAGATCTATGATCCAACGTAAATACAACATCCAAGTTTAATAATATCATTAAATATATCAAAAGAGATAAAGCTTAGTGGGAAGATATTAGAAGAAGATACAATGTTTATATAAAGATTCGTGAACTTCAGTTCGTAATACTATACAGAATGATCGGGACCGACATCTTCAGTAATCAGGATCACATAGAATTCACTTTTCGTAGTATCGAAGAATATCATACAAATAAACGTCACAACAAGACGACGAAAATCACCATGTTATATAACAAGTCGATGCCAAACCAAACGCTGCACAAAACAACGAATCACAACACAAAAAAATGAAGAAGATAATCAGAATTCTTTGTGGGAAACATCATTTTATCAGTTAAAAACAACATTAGATTTTAAAGTTAAAACATTATTTAAAAATTGTTCTTTTACTTCTGAGAAAAATGTCAAGACAATGAGACTTTAGAAGAAAGAAAGGGAGAGGTAAAAATATGCTTTAACCCTCTATAAATTGATACACCATGGTTATTTATTTTCGTTGAAATGTTTGATAATTATAGAAATGAGAATGAGAAATAAACAAATTAATAATAATGCTTTACTAATTATTACTATTCTAGATACGTCATGTTATGTGATTATTTGGACTACAAGATCATACCAAATTATAGAGCAAGATTTGATAAGTAATAGCCAACAAATTGGAATTCATTTATCAACAAATTTTTTTTTACCATTTGAAACTTAATTTTCCATGCGTTAATTCATTTAGTTGCTTGATAGGTGCAATTGTTATAATCTCGCCGTGGTCAATAAATCTTTACAATCCAAACTTGCAAACATTTTTTCTATCTTATTGTCATCATCCATTTCCTCTTCAATTATATTTGAAGATTGGTCATGTATGTATAAAATAGACACTAAATTTTTAAATGAAATAAGTTTTAAAGTTTTCTTCCTTTTTTAATTATTAAATAGCACTCTCAAAAGAAAGACAGTAAAGTATAATCTTAACAATAGAAAAATAAATCAGTTAAAAATATCATACACCTAATGGTTAGTAACCCACGCTTTTGGGTTAGAAACTGTGAGCTGGTAACAAAATTGTAAGAGAGGTGCAAAACCCTTTTCTTAACAATAAGGACCCATTTTAAGAATGAGTGGGAACAACCAGTTACCTATTTCATAGTTTAAGAAAGCCATACTTCATAGTATAAAAGAGCAAAGAGGTGTGCAATCTTTAGAGAGAAAAGGAGATTCATTGAATAAAATCGCAGGTATGTTAGCATTACTTCCTTTTCTTCTCTCTGTATGCCTCGCGAGGGAATCGAGTTCCTCCCCACCATTATTAAGAAAAATCTCCTTCCAAGGTAACGGCGACATCCTTCACAGGTTTTTTCGACATCCAAGCACTCCTTCGTGCTCCTTCTTTCTTAAACCCCACCGACCACCCATAAGAATTAACTTCTTCGCTAATGGAGTTGGAACGTGACATCATATTTCCGAACCGCCATGGATCGTCACATCGTGGTAGCCGCAGATTCAGTGGTATTTTTCTTATATGGAACAGGTAAAGAAGACAACAAACCCAACAGAGTTAAGCCTAGCCTTCCGTCATGAGTTCGATTTCATATTTAGCCGCCCTTCTTATTCAGTGACCATAACTCACCACTGTGGGGAGCTGAAAAGTGGGGCATCCTCTGCCCAAGGAAGAAAAATGATAAAAATACTGAACAAAACCTCCAAGGATCCCTTGGGGCATCAAATCTAGTTCAAGACCAAAGAGAGGGTGCGAGATTACCTTGTGTCGGTTTCAAAAACCGATCTACTGGTGTGGGCAGCGAAGACCGAAGCGAACCAAGTCCTAGGTTCACCTATAACAATATCCACACGAAGATGAGACCCGAGAACCTCCAAGGAGACAGAAATAAAATCAACCCTAAGACTAGCCAAGCTCAGAATCTCAAATGAGGGCTGGCGCATCTCTTAATCTTCTTCTTCTTCTTGGTTCTTCTCAAGAACAAGAGAGAGAGAATACACCACCCTCTCAAACAAAGGAGATTATGGTTTCTATGATCAACCATTAGGGTTAGGGTTTCTCTCATGACCACATATTTATAGGAGAAGCCCTCCTTATGAAAAAACTAAAAAACCCTCACTAAAAGATGGTAGCATGCTCCCTCATGGGCCTTAAGCCCATACAAGTTTCACACAAGGGCATTTATCCCATTCCTCGCTCTAAATAAGTCCTCATCCCAGATCTCACTAATCCCTGAGCACCATCCCCTAATGTGAAGTCCCTCGTGATTGGATCACATCCAAGTCCGTTTTATATCAAGTCTCCATCTTCTAAGTGTGTAACCCATTAGGTTCCCAGTTATGTTGGCCACTTGATTCAACTCTGGAATCAAACAAGTCATGAGCGGGATCTAACAACACATCATGACCCCCAATTGACCAGAGATTCAATGGTATGACTGCAAACCCTTCCATAGACAAATACCATGCAATTCGCCTTTCCTTTTCTCACTCAGAATTAAAGTTCTTAATTTTGCTTAGAGCATGGACAAAGTATAGCTCCATCAGTTAGACTGTTATGCCACATTCACAGTTCTGTAAGTGATATTAGAATCTCAGGTCCTCGACTCATTACTCATCAATTATGCACCTAAAGACACTCTTCACACTACCCACTCACTAGAGATTTAGTTATGATCCCTAGCTGCCAACAGGTCATCATAGGTGGCAAACATCTCCCCCATTCGCCTGGAAAGCAGCATGGACCTTGTTGGCTACTTAATTATCTTCGAATGCCTTAAGCTACAATTCCTCCTCCTTCCGGTTCATTATCCAAAAAGAGCTGCCTCCAAGATAACATGGATCGAGGTCAAACTATAAAATCAGCATCTAAGATATCCTTGAGCAACTTAAGTCTAAGGATACATGCACCATTGCTATGATGAGGCAGAATCAATCACGATTCAGCATTTAAAGAAGCAATCCATATGATTACCTTCATGGCAAAGGTCTCCATGAATTAGCTACTCTTAGCAAGCATCCACATGTCAACTTTAATCAACTCATGATCACGCTATAAGATTCACTGCTTGGACCCCAATCAATGAGGAATGTGATATGCCAGTTTGTTCATAAGGTCTAACATCCAGCCTCGCAATCCTATGATCAGATAATTTAGATACTAACATAATCACATGATAAGAATCTTATTATCATGATTCTCAACAACAAATATGATTTCCTTCATGTTATTATGTTATGCACTCTGAACTTTGTAATATCCAAATAGAGTTAGTGAGGTAGCAATCAATTTGATGTACGAATATCCAATTAATGAAGAAGCCTTGCATATTAAATAATATGTAGTGCGTACAATAAGTGCTAAGAGCGATTACCTTTAGAGCACTTTTCTAACAAACTCCACTAAGGCTAAAGCCGACACTGCCTTTGTATCTTAAAAGTACCTAGTGCTAGAGATGTGAACACACTTTGAAGTAATGCCATACTTCCAAGAGATCAGATGTATTCTTATCAATAGGCATATCTCTATCTTTACATCATGAGCACAAAGAATTCTGGTAAACTAAAATAGATCTCCCTTTATACTAGTTTTCTTTCTGAACTTGAGACATTAGATCGAGTCTTTTTTCTTTTCGCAATGGCTCCATTATCATCCCAATACTAAAATATCGGATCAACAATGCTATGGACCACTCCTAGTTCGGTTAAACGTGAACCAATCTTGTCCTAAACCGCTTCCTAAGCCGCCAGGCTGAAGCAATCGATGTACTGAGATTCAATTATAGAATCCATAATCATCTACTACTTGAAACTTTTCAACCGAGACTGTGTCACCGCATTCAATGTGGAAGACATTATTAGAGATTAGCTTGATTTGAGACTCCGTAGGTAGAGACATCTCATTGATTAATAGCCAAAACATCTTACCATAAGATCTCATTCCATTATCCATATAACATAGGTCCTAGTTCCCTCAAGTCACTTGAGGATATTCTCGACAAAATTAACGAATTCCCTTTCACTCAGTCCAACCAGATTCAAGCCATGACTCTCGTGAGTATGTGGAGACAACAGTACATTGGGCATGCTGTACATGATTGGATCTGAAGCCAGCTCCAAGTGGCTCTTCAGCAGGCCTCCATGCTCGTTCCTCTCATCTTGTGTCTTTGAACACATGGATTTCGAGAGGGTGATCCTACTAAACATGGGAACGTATCCTCTCTTGGACTATTCCATGCTAAACCTCTTTAGCATCTAAAAGTGGTTAAACTATGGTTTAGACTCCAGCACCCAAAGCAACCTTTCGCCCATATATATCTATAGATCTATATCCCCAATATATAGGTCGCTTCTTCAAGGTCTTTCATGTAGAATGTTCCCGAATAACCAATATATTGACAAATTGTATCTTTGAGACGTCATTTGTAACAATTGGAAAGTTATGTCATCCAAGATATAATATTTCATAGGAACACGATCGAGACCCCACTTCAACCTTCTTGTACACACAAGGTCCTCTTCCTCTTCTTCCGCTCTGATTTTGTGGAAAGGCTATCATCAAACTCGACTGGGTCCCGCCATTAAATCAGTGATATTCAACTCCTAGAGATGCTTGCTTCAATTCATAAATAGATCTCAAAGTTTGCATACTTAATTGCCATATTTCTAGTGTAGTTTCTACAGTCATACACACATCCTTACTTAGGTTTCCTTTGAGGAAAGTCGTCTTCACATCCACTTACCATATCTCATAATCATAATGAGCAACAATGGCTAGGAGTATCCTCATGGATTTAAGCATGGCTACTAGACTAAAAGTCTTGTCATAATCAATTCCTTGTCTTTGATGATAACCCTTAGCTATAAAGTTTCACCCCCAGGTAATCACATCATGCCTTCCATGCGCTCTTTGGTATCCACTGCACCTGTGGTTTTATCCTTTCAAAAAGTGGATTTGTAAATTCCGGGGTCCATACTTCAAGTTGATTCACACATGGAATCCATCTCTGACTTCATGGCTTCAAGTCATTTTTAGAATCTCCAAACTAATATTCAAAGATTCATCATATGTGTGAGTAGCCCATCAATGTATCCTCCGAGTAATACGCCCTCACTCGTTTCCGTCACAACAGAGGAACTGGGTATTTCGAACAATATGTAACCCACTGTGCTATGGATTTTCTTGTGTTTTAGAAGGCTGACTGTTAAGCTACTTCATCAACATGAATAATAGCCTTGGCAAGTCAATTGATTTGTGTCTGCTTGGAGTTAATCTCTTGAACCCCACTAAGTTCACCTGTTCACGTTGTCTTCTGTTAATTCTCTTTCTTCTCTATAGATCGGTGTTTAAATGCAATTTTGTTCAGAATGCAGTTTGTAGGAACTGATTATCCAAAAATTTCCAGATATCCTAAAGGAGCAAAAATAAGGCCTGCTGGGATCAGCCTAACCCAGAGTTTGGTGCAGACAAAATTACGCTTCTATGTCGGTGGATAACCCTTCCATACTAAGTGAGAAAGATAAGGTCTCCTTCTTAGTCCATATCCCATAAGGAATAAAAACCCACACCAAAACTCCATCGATTGTGACTCTGTTTAACACTTAAATGCTAGTCTCATGTTGCTTCTTATAAGTTGGATAACCCTATACTTTCAAGTGAGAAAGATAAGGCTCCTTCTTAGTCCATATCCCATATGCAGAGCATAATACAACAACCACAACTCGATCATTGGATTAGAACCTTTGCTTAACACTTGGCAACAAAGAAGTATCATCATGTGCATACCCTAAGGTGACTCGCAGTAGATCCACTCGTCTCCTCTTCATAGACTTTTTGGTACTAAGTCCAAATAAGTCTGGTTTGTCCTTTTCACCATATACTACTTTGCAAAATGTATATGGTCCACTTGGATAAAGTCTCATTGTCCTAAGATAAACATCTTCATAAACGCTTCTATGTTTGGGTGCAGTGTGTATTCGCTTACTTGGATCTCATCTCTATGATTTGATACTTCCTCCCAAACCTGCTTTATCCACTACATATCTCGAATTCTATGAACTATCATAAAGGGATTCAAATTTGGGTATATCTCATACTTCCGATACAAATACTCAAATAATGAAGAGATAACAAATGATCATCGATAAAGGTAATGAAAGTAAACGAATCACCTGCATTAATGGACAAAGGACCACAAACATCGGAATACAAAGGTAAGAAGGTCACATATAATAGATCCATACATGTTCACCATTTCCCTAAAAAGGGCAACTCGTGAGATCTTCGCCAACAAGCAAGATCGATTCACATGTGTCAAATGATTCATGATCGTAAATGACCCCAAGCTATCAAAGTAACGGTGTGTGTGCGGTAACTTAGTCATTCATCTCTCACTTGCATGGTCGAGGCTTATTAATGCGCGTAGCAGATGATTTCGACATCTCCCTTGGCCATTTTATTATCATTAACATTAAAAATTTGATCGACATATCATCATGTAAATCATTGCTTAATATAAACAAGGCACTAGCATCAGCGCATCATAATGTAACACCACGTTACAAAATATAAATAAAAACCCTTTTTGCTCAAACAAGAAACTGGAAAATGTTCTTCATCAATGCTGGACATAACAACAATCATCCAAAGATCACTAGGGAGGTTTAAAACATAAGTCCATAGAGCAAGAGCTGCAAACTTGCACCATCGCTTCACCGTAGGTCGACTATCATCCCTTCAGAGCCTCCCATCGCCCTTCCTCCTTTAGCCCTACATATACGAACAATCACACCATATGTATATTTCACAACTGGTAACAAATACCCAAATGTTTTTAGGAGGAAACATATTATTAACCTTAATGACATAAATACTTAAGGAGTTGATTGAAAAGTATCACATGCCACCTTCTTCTTTCGACTCCAAATAGCCCTTTGCAATTCCTCTTCCAACGCCAACTTTGACCAGAAGCAAGTCTCTCAAACAAATCTTTTCATGCCCTTTTTCTCAACCATCTTCAATGATCTGGAGCATGCTGACCAACTCATGTGTGGGTGGGAAGCATAAGATAGTCCATCATCCTATAGTCGGCACAAGGTACACAAACTCGTGGCAAACCCATCGCAGACTCAGCTTAACTGTCCACACTCAATACAAAATTCATCCAATAACCCAATTGATTCAACATCTCAATGTGTTCATACATCTTCAGTGCATAATCGGGAGCAACCCTCTCTCTATCTTGGAAACCTAGTGCGCTTCAAAGACTTTGAACCTTCTGCCTTCTTTTGCTTACCATGAAAGTTCCCTAGATGATTTAATTATGGGAATACATATGCATCCACAATCACACCCGCTTCTCGACATACTCATGTGGATACAGCTGCGTGGATAACCCGGCAAACTCGCTCTCGTTAGTATCAACCAAGTGCTTCTAATATACCCTTTGAACGCTGTGTGCATTAATCACTGACCAGGATCAGCTCAACAATGACATAAAAGACCTTTCCTTGAGGAACCATTTCTCAAATTCTTACGCTCCAAGAACAGTCTGTTTAAAACATTTAACACTATTATTTCCATCATTGAGTTCACATCTGTTAACATAGTTTGACTTCTAATAACCTAGATGTTGTATGAGATCATGTTGAATCGCACTTTGTATAGACCCATAATTGTTATGGTTGAAATACGCATTATGGCCATAAAGCACTCTTCACTATTGATCCGAGAGAGTTTATATGTTCTCTAGTAGCTTAATATCTGCATACATCTCAAAAGAGCAATTCTGGTCACAAACAAGCCATCTTGGGTCAAAAGGTAGGTATCATTTCCATACCAATTGCAATTGCTTGCAATTTGTGAATCCAATATCAACGGATGATTTTTGGGGTAATTCATCATTAAGCTTTTTTATTAAATAACCAAGATAATGTGCACATCTTATGTACACCCACCCAACCGGATCTTCATCCAAACACACCTGGGCTTCGGTTTGGTGGAACAAGCTAATGAGTCTAGTTAAGGCCACCACTAATTAGGAAAACCTATTTACATGGAGAAGAATAACATGTCCCAATAGAGTAGGGCTTGCTTACCTAACAACCCTACTCCTCAAAGAACTCGATTCATGCCACCCATATTAGTGGAAGACGTTAGCATTAATATTAATAATTGAGGGGTTTCTTTATATTACTCTCATCATTTCATTAGTCTGCTTTATCCATTCATCTCATGAACATATAAAGATAGTTACTCTAACTATATGACATGATTATGGACATTCCAAAGTCAATTCCATAAGCCAAAATGGAATTGACTAGGTCAAACCTAGAGACATGCATGATTATCACAACTCATGAAATTAAATAACATTTACATTTTAAGGTCTTTTTTCTTGGATCTTCCTCCAGCTGCTTCTTTTCTCATTTCTGTATCTCCAATTAAATTTAATTTTAACTATAATCTAATAAAGATATATTCGTGCAATCTCAAGTTAAATTTGAGGGTGATTTAGATAAGAAGAGAAATACAGAGAAAATAGAGAGTAAGGGCACTCAGAATTTTACGTACCCAAAAAGAAATAACAACAAATGCAATATGTTCTATCACCAATAAAGGTCCATAATTATCCATCATGCTAATATAATACCCTTAACATGCATTCTCTAATGCATGATATTATGAATGATTAATAAAAAAAACATATTTTCTTCAATAAAAAGCATATGAAAAGGTTTTTCAACACTTGAACTAAATGTTCCATATATTTGTTTTGATCAAATACTTAACAACTATAACCTCTCGCTCAATACTGAACCAAACTTATTCAACAAACTTGAATCATGAACCCAATTCAAGAACTCTTTGAATCACAAGCCCAATTAACCCTTTAGTAATTCCTAACACTCCAACTCCTTCTTGAACGTCCATAAGCTCATTCAACCCTTTGAACTAAAATTGCCAAAATAGGTTTTATCCTGGGTCTTCTCTCAGAGGTAAATACTTAAAACATAGTTAGAAATCCATGATTCTAGAAATTTAAAGCCAATCCGGTTCAGTTTAATCTGGCACGCCTTATTTCAAACACACTAGAATAGCGTGTTCGAAACTTGTGCAAAACCATAAGAGAAAGGAAACAAACAAGGCAATTAGCAAAGACACACGCCACGACGTCAGCAACATCGACGCCGCCACGGTTCTGCTACAAAACCTTATTGTAAGTCCTCACGTCGCAACATTTTCTGGGCTCGAATGAACAATGTTGTGACGTTGCTGGGTTCTACAGCTACGAGAAATATGTAAAAAATCCAACTCTAGGGCTTTTAATCTCATCCAAGTTGTTTCTCCTTCATAATAACCATTCTTGATCATGTCATGACCAGATTAAATGAATAAAAACACTAGATCTACACTTTTCAAAACAAAATTTTCATTTTTGAACCTTTGAAGAACATGGGTACTAAAAACCAAAAACCAGGTGTAAAACTTTTTCGAACAATAAAATTCAGATATATTGATGCACACTGCGCTCTGGCACGATCGTAGGCTCTTGGTGGTGACATCTCATGCGCCCCAAAGTGGCTGGGAAAAACATAAAAACTTCTTCAAAACCCTCCGGTGATCCCTTAGGGCATCAATCTAGTTCATGAACAAAGAGAGAGGTGAGACACCTATGTCGATTCCTCTAAAACCGCATCACGGTTGTAGAAGACCTAAGCAATCCAAATGAAAATGGAAGTAAGGCACGTCAAAAATGCACAGTGCCAAAAGGAACAGTCTTCATAATCGATATCCACATAAAGACAAGACCCAAGAACCTCCAAGGAGATAGAGTTGAAATCAAAACTGTAAAGCAAAGCCAAGTTTGATCTCAATGAGTGGATGAAGCAATCTCTCAATCTCGCTTCTTGGTTCTTCTTCAAGAACAAGAGAAAGAGAACACACTACCCTCTCAAACAAAGAGATGCAGCTGGCAGATCAACCAGACAGGTTAAGGTTTCTCCCATAACCACATATTTAAAAGGGAGGAAGCCCCTCCTCCTATGAAAAGACTAAAAGCCCTCCCATAAAAGAGCACGTTGGAAAAGTCACAAGATGGAATATGCTACATATCGCAAACAAACATGTAAAGACATGTTCCTCAAAGGCCTTGTAAGCCCATAATGTTCTTCTTTTGCCTATCCCATTTGTTGAGTTGTAAATGGAATGTTGACTTGTAAATAGAAAAGGATAATTATTTCAAAATCCCTTAAATTGAGGGATTTAGTTAGTTTCCTTTTTATGTTTTTAGGAATAAGTACTTAGTTTCCTTTTTATGTCTATTGTTTCATTTTTCCTTCTCTTGTAATCCCCAGCATAAACAAAGGTGTGTATACCAATCTAAAAATAAGGGGTGGGTTTATTATCACTTTTCATCCCATATTTTGTGTCATCATCAGAACACCCCTTCTCTCCAGTCCGACCACGCTTCGGTCCGAACCGAACTGAGATGCCACTACATTGTGATGCCCTGGGCCAGCTCGATACCACTGGGGAACCGTGACCTTGCTTCAGTTCATTCATAGTGATATCATTAACTTGTATTATATTCGTAGCGTGGATTTTCCAAAACAGGTGCTCCATATATGCAGAAGTGTTCAAGCTTCGGCATTGTTTACAAAGAAACAAAAAGACATATACATTATACCAAAAATCTTCCAAGAGACCCTCTCATTGATGTGTCGACTCGTCATGATGTGGACATTCGCTTCCCTCTGCTTCCTTCGTACCTCGCACGGATGAATCAAAGGTACAAGCTTTACGCTAGTGGGAATAAATACAATTCCGACGAATTTAACAAGATCATCTCACGTTAGACATATATATATATATACTTATTTATAATTATAACCTTTATACATTTACTTATCCATATGATTTTTCATATCTACTTCTTCATGTCAGCCTTCTGCTTCATACTTTTCATATGTCAATTTGATACTTTACTTCGTCTGTAACTATATACTACTATCATTGCATATCAATGCTATGCTTCTCATATCCATCACATTTGCCATACTTTGCATAGTACATTGCCTTTGTGTATACTTTTCATTTTCTTTTATATTCATGCCAAGAAATACCTTGTAAATGATTAATAAAGAATATATGTTCCCCCAAAGTACTACGCCCATCAGACAAAGATGTAGTTACTGATCTCTATCTCATGTGACTAAGGTACTATCACTGTGTAATGATAAGATTTCTATATGACCAATCAGCCTCTATAATTAATGATCCAAATGGGATTTATGTCATCAACCCAAATCTGAGCTCGATATCTCGCATCAGAATAAGAAGAATCAGTGATCTTCCTATATGCATGTCTATCTATCCACTACCCTGGGCCATAAGTAGGCACTCCATTTTCTTATGTTTTCTTCATGTATTATAAAATGATATCCTATATACGAATACCTACCGATATCATGATACATATGAGATATATTCGTTATCAAATAGCATCTCTATAAACATTTTACTATACTTTTCATATAACCAAATTATACATATATTCTCTTTAGCTTTCTATATATTAAACTTATGCATATACTTCTGTACTTATTCACATTATAGGCATTAAGTTTGCCCACATCAATCTTTCGCACGAGGCTACGGCACGTATAAGCCCCTAGTTTCACTCTTATTCAACCCCATTACTCATTTACTAGTATTCCTATACTATTGGTATATGAATCGGGCTTAAAATGTCAAAATATTAACAAACTAGGGTTGTAGGGAAGTGGTAATGCATCGGGTACCGCACTCTAGCATCGTACCATTTCGTTTCGTGGGTGGTACTTGCATTCACTGATGGTACCTACACCATTTGCTTCAGATAAGTGGTACCTGCACCACCCCTGCTCGCATCGCACTGCCGTGAAATTGCCCAGAATGGCCAATTTTCCCTTTCACTAATTTTCTTCCATACTCTTCCTATTCTATCTTACTTCAAAAACCTATCATAAATTTACTCCCAAAACAACTCTAAAATGGATCATAACTCATACATAAACCTAACATGAAAATTAGTTAGGGTTTGTTCTAAACCCAAACTCCATTACTTGCAATTAAACCATGAATCCAACCTTAAAGGGAGGATTCCATGCTCCATTTATACAAGCTAGGGTTTTATCAACCCTAATGCCAACAATTATAGAGTTAGGATAAATTCCTAACTAAACCCTAGAATTGGAGAAACCATATAAATCCCTACCAAAGTCCAAAAGTACACATGATTCCATACTTTCGATCTCTTGAACTCCTTCCTCTCTTGTGTTCTTCTCTCTTCCCTTCTTCTTCTTTCCTTCTCTTCGCTTTGCTCTCCTAAAAATGAGAGACCAAATGAGATCTTTTATTCCCAATTACGCCATGGTTATCTTTATACATTTGAATTCTTTTCCCATTTTTCATTTAAGTCCTTCATTTCATCCATTCTCAATCCAACTTATTCTAATTGCAATCTTGACTTGTCTTATTTTCACTTTGTGCATACATTCTTATGAGAGATTATGACCCTTGGGTCCTAAATTGGTAATGACTGGCCAAATCTCTGACTTTGAATGATTCCTAAGCTTTACTTATTTTATTTTTCTCATTATTTTATTCGAAAATATATATATACTTTTACTTTTATTATACCCGAAACATGTTATAAAACTGTCAGGGTATATTTTGGGGTGTTACAATCATGGTATCAGAGTTGAAGGTTTCTAAAACCTAGGCATCATTCTGGCCTTCATTGCCATTTTTTCTGACCTTCATAACTGGATATTTTGCTTCTTTCGCGTTTTTTCTGTCTCTGCTATGTTTTGCTCTGATTTCTAAAGACAAGAACAAGGTGTTTCACATTAGGTTTTTTTTTTCATGAAAGATGTCAAAGGTTGGAGAGACAACTACTACAACACAATCTGAGGAGATTGTTCGATCTCAGCAACTTAGGAATTGCAAAATATTTAGGCTGCATTTAGGTTGGATGGAAAAAATTACTTTAAATTGTCTCAACTTGTTCGCACTGTGCTGAAAGTGAAAAGGAAGATTAGCCATCTTATGGGTATAGGGTCGAAACCTGGAGATCCAAGTTTTGAAGTATGGGATGACGAAGATTCTACGGATTAAGGGGCTTGGTCAGGAATTTATGACTCCTCGAGATTAGCGACACATGTGTCTGCCACTAAAGATATCGGGGACACAATCCAACAAACGATTCAAAAGTTTCAGAAATGCGCTCAAGTATATGAGGTCAACGTGAAGACGATTGCTACAAAACAGGGAAGTAAAACAATTATTGAATATGCCAATCAATTGAAAACTTTGTGGCAAGAACTTGATCATTATAGGGTGATAAAAACCAAATGTCTTGAGGATGCCGTTGTTCTAAAGGATTTCATTGAGCAAGATAGAGTCTATGATTTTTTTTGTTGGGCTTAACCCAAAATTTGATCAAGTGCGAATCCAAATTCTTGGCAAACAAGAGGTTCCATACTTTAATGAGGTGGTGGCACTGATTTGAGGAGAGGAAAGCCGAAGGATTGTTATGCTTGAACCAAAAACCTTGGGTGGATCAACCCTAGTAGCAAAAACAGAATATCCAGAGAAAGAAAAAAAATGATTTGCCTAAACACTTAGGTAGACACCTCAAGGGGAAGGAGAACATGACACCTTTGGTACACCTATTGCAAGAAACCAAGGCATATAAAAGAGAAGTGTTGGAAGCTGAAAGGTAAGCCACCAAGTCGAGAATGGGGAAACCGTGGAGGGCAGCAAAGGCCTCAAGCACACATGGCAAAGCAGCCTAAAACTGAGGAAAATTCAACAATAGGTGGGTTCAATAATAAAGAAATGTAGAAGCTAAGAAGCTTGTTAGGATCCCTTGACAAACCTATAGGAGCTTGTTCTTTGGCTCTTTCAAGTACACCTTCATACTCTTTTTGCATAAATGCCTTAAACAAGGTTTATGATGATTCTTAGGTAACAGACTCCAGTGCCACATACCATATGACACCTAAATCTCAATTTTTTCATACCTATACTCCGAGCCCAAGTAACAAGAAAATTGCAATGGTCAATGACTCTTTAGCTACTGTTGCAGGTTTCGGAGAGATATATATCACACCTACCCTTATCCTTAAAAATGTCCTCCATGTACCAAAATTGTCGGCCAGCCTTGTTTCCATTCAAAAGCTAACTCATGATCTTAAATGTTATGCTATTTTTTTTTTCCTTTTTTATTGTGTTTTTCAAGAATAGGGTTTGGGGATGAGGATTGGATCATATGAAAGGAACTGGGTCTTTTTTACCACCTTGACTTATCTCAGAAAACTAGTAATAATTTGCTTGTCTTTTCTTAGTTCCTTAAATAAAGATACCATTTGGTTGTATCACCTACGTCTAGGTCATCCATCTTTTAGGGTTTTAAAGGTCGAAACCTGTGAATTGGCAAAACATACTCGTGTATCTTTTCCTATTAGCAATAAAAGAAGTTCTCATCCTTTTCATTTAATTCGTAGTGACATATAGGGTCCTTAAACTATACCACGTTCTTAAAGCCTCGTTGGTTTGTATCCTTAATCATGACCGCACTGCTACATGGATCTTTCTTCTTAAAACAAAAATTTATGTTAGTATTGTTATACCAATTTACCAATGGTTCAAAAAACTAAATTTTAGGTTCAAATAAAAAGCTTTAGGACAGATAATTCTTGAGATTACTTCAACCAGATTTTGTCACCCTATTTTCAATCATAGGGCATTCTCCATGACTCATCATGTGTTAACACACCCCGCCAAAATGGGGTAGCCGAGAGGAAAAATTGGTATTTACTTAACACAACCCGAGTCTTACTATTTCAAGGGAATGCTTCTAAGTCCTATTGGGGGGAAGCTGATCTTACTGCCACATACCTGATAAATAGAATTCCCTCACGATTGTTATACAACAAAAGTCCCGTAGAGGTACTTAAGATTTTCTATCCACACTTCGTGGACTTAAACTGCCTACTCCTAGGTATTTTTGCACCAGATGAGTTCATGTCTCGATGAGCTTAAAAGTCATCTATTTTAGTCCATTTTTCTCGTTGATTTTAATGTAAAAAGGAATGGCCAATTAAGATGCAAGAGATATGAAGAAACTCACCAAATTTGTTATTGGGTGTGAAGTATAAAAGAAAGAAGAAATGCAAGGAAAATGCAAAGAATCAAGTGGAGTAAAAATACGTAAAATAGCAGGCGTAATGAAATCGGGCTAATTATGTTGCGCTGGGGTTTACATGTACCTACCATGAGGTCGCAACATCGTGAAATCAAGGAAATTGAGCGTAGTCATGGCTACATGGATAATAAGATATCGGGAGGGTCGCATATGAGATCGCCATGAGAAAGTCAGAAAGAAAATGAGCCGAGGTCGCGACGGAGATCAAGTCGTGACATCAAGAACTACGCTCAAAGCCGCAGAGTCATGAAGTAAAGTCGCTGATATAAGATATTGATGTCGCTACATCAGAAACGCACAGCTTGAGACTCAGAGGCATGAAGTGATGTCGCAACAAGGGATCATGTCGCGGCGTTAAGAGTAATCAAAGGAAAATACAAGTGGCGCATAAGATTGAAGCATGCAAGAATCGCTTGATGTCACGACAACATATTGATGTCGCTGACATCAGAGAAACCAAATAAACCTCTAGATCCTTTAGCTTGATGTCACGATAAGAGATTGATGTCGCGACATCCAAGATGTCACGTCACAGAAGACATGATTTCCGAGGTCGCCAATGGAGATCGAGGTGCAACATCAGGAGAGACCAGTTGAAATCTGCAAAGGGCGTGACTAGATGTCGCGACAAGAGATTGTTGTCGCGACACCAAGAACAACCAGTTGAAGGCCCCAGAGAACTAAGTCGATGTCGCGACAAGAGATCGATGTCGCGACATCAGGAACCTTCAGATGAAAGCTGAAAAGAAATGGAACCGGCCACACAAGGACAGGTCGCGACATCAAGATTCGCTGAAGCTGAATTTTATTTAGTTGATGTCACGACAAGAATAAGTCACGACACCAAAAAGCCATCGGGCTAAGACCGTAACCCCATAAGTCGATGTCACGAAGAGACTAAGTCGCACACGACCTCGCTCGCTTGAAGGCTGAAGCTCCATAGCGATGTCGCTGACAAGATATCATGTCGCTGATATTTAGTACTACCGCATCAAATCTACGTAGCCATAAAGAGATGTCGCACAAGAGACTGAGATCGCGACATCGTAAGATATCGCTTGAAAGATGCATTTCATTTAGTTGGTCACGAGAAGAGAATGACGTCAGCGACATCAGAGCAATATGTGAAGCCGCAGAAGAAGTAAGCCGATGTCAAGAAACATGTCGCGACATCACTAATGATCAGCCCAAGGTCGCATATACAAGAAGGAGGTCGCGATTAGATCAGGTCGCGACATTGATGATGTCACGATAAGGAATTGAGGCTCGACTTGAACGGTAACATGGGCCAAACTTTGGAATCCACAAAACTCCAGATGGAATTTAGGGCCCAATTGAAAAACCTTATAAATACGCAGCCTATCCGTAAGAGGAAAGTACTGGGCGCCACAGACGAGGTCCGGATAGTCAAGGCTCATTCTCTTTATTTTTAGTTTTCTTTTCTTTTCTTTTCTTTTATTTTTTCTTCAAAGTTGATAGTTAGAGATAGATTAGAGTTATCGTTCTAGTTTTCTTTTTTTTTCTGGAATTGGATGTTATCGTTTGAGCTAAAGCTGAATGCAGAATTCAATTCTTTTCAAATTACTACCTGAATGTCAAGTTCGCATAAATTGAATTCATTATTCAGCTTTTAAATGCAGCTATTCTTATGATCGAGGAATGCTGTGAGTGTGTAATTAAGAATTTGAGAACCCATTCTTCCATTATGAATGCTATCATTTAAATTATCTTTCCCGTAGATGTTTCCAAAGAAATTGCGAATCTCCCGCCTTATGAATTTACTTTCTAAGCATGGTTTAAAGTTTTTGATCCGACCACGCTCTTATACTGTGATAAGAATTGTTTCATTACCCGATTTCAAGGAGGTCCTCCGAGTGACACAAAGATGAAAAACTCGGGAGTTATGAATATTTCTTTGAAGGTATATTAACCTCGCTATTAGAGATCTAATGAAAGCTTTAGAGTTTACTGATAAATCCTCTTCTCACTAAATCAAGAATGAGCTGAATGAGTTATCAATTTAAACAAGCAGAGAGTTCACCTCAATCTCGACAGTGAAGCCAATCCCAGTTAGCCGAGATCTAATCGCTTATGCGATCTATCTAATTCGAGTAAGAGTAACCCAAGTTGTATATCCTCGCTGACTGATAACTCGGGAGCTAAGGAGTACGTACCCATAAAATGGGTATGAATTATTGCAAAGAAAATACCTAGAATTGTGGAAGTCCCTGCTAGTAGTTATCGAATTCCCCAGATTCGAAAATCAGCTCAAAATTAGATAATGAAATGTGAAGTGTCGAGAGATCCAAATTAACTATTAACGCCTCGGGATGTGACTTTGAAATCTGAAATTCACAAGCAAAATTAACAAGTTGACAACAGGAATTGATACTTCACAATAGCATTGATCTTAATGTGTTCTCTAAACGATAATTATTCATTTTCCTAACTATTAATTATTCTTTAGTCTTTAAATTCAAGTTTATTGTTCATTAAGTTATTTCCCTTGTTCGCACTTTCCAAAGACCTAATGCCGGATCTTACTATCATTTAGTGGTCCAAATAGTATGGAAATTGAGTAGTCGTGGTAGTTGATTTAATATACATACTCACTAAAATAACAACATTTAAAGAAAAAGAACAAAAATAGATTTTCAAGAAAGGGTTCGCTTTTGGCACAACCTTTTAAATCTAAAACACATTGAATATATTTGATGATTTGACTAATCTTATTAATGGGAGTGTGTTTTGCTTTCAAAACTTTGATGGCGGGAAATAAAACATCGACCGACAACGAACACGGAATAGAGAGGACGCCGTGGCTTGAGAAAGACTAAAGAAGGCAGTAAAACTCAACCACGCGCATGAAAGGCAGGATCGGAAGTTGAAATACATATAGAAGAAGCTAGAAGGCCACTACCACTAGACAACGGAGGATTTCTGTGAGACCAATTATACAGAAGAATACTCAATCGACAAACAGCTGATGTTATTAATTTTGAACTGGCCAAAGATCGACATAATGGTCCAAGAAGATTACTTTACTCTGGCCATCCTAATCAAGATTCAACGAGCACTGAAGATTCTCGTGGATGGCTAATACCGTTAAGCTGAATGGGGCGAGACCGTAAGTCATAAACTCCGCATCTATTCCCATTCTAAGAGATACAAATATTTACATGGTATGAATCTTACCATATGGTTCTGTTGATACTGAGGAATTATAGAGGCCTACTTAGGTAGATTCTTTCCCCACCCTCAATTTTCACAGTAAAGAAGGAGGGAAATCACAGTTCCAAAGAGGGGAAGATGAAAGCCCGTATGTAGCTCGGGAAAGATTCAAACGTTTGTCGAGAAGATGTCCAATGCATGGGATAGATCCGAAACTCGATGGACATTGTAATTCATGCTTGAATGATATATCAAAAGGGGATCATTGATGCTTCAAGGCCGTGGAGCATTCAAACGGTGCGCCGAAGAGGCACAGGAGCCGATTGAAGACCGCTAAATGTAACATGAAAAACTCCTTCCCAGTCGAAGAGGAAACAAAGAAAGGAAAGGGGATCATGGAGTCGAGCAAGATGACACCACAGCTAAGTTGGATGCCATTATGCATGTGTTGGACAAGCAAGAAAGAAAGACGCACACTGCTCATGAAATAGGAGCAATTGGAAGGGAGTTATTGAAGGGAAGTTCTGAGAGGGTAACTGAAGAACTTTATGATGCTGAAGAGGTTAATTATTTGGGTGAGCCAAGAGCTTACCATTTCAAACCCAATCCTAACCTTTCCAAAGACATTATCACTCCGCATCAGAACTATGAGAACTTCTCGCATGGGCGAGGGGTTTCTCAAGGCCCAAGGCGTGACAACCTCAACAAGGGGTATCGCAAATTACCAAGGTTCCAAAGAAAGCAAAGAAGAAAGACGGAAATGAGCACAGGAATGAATACCAGTAATGAGGAGGGCCCAATCTCAAGAACAAGATGCCATTTACTGGGATACAGAAGTCATTAACTCCATGAGCAAAAAGTTTGCAGAGTTGGAAGAACTACTACCACTCCTCAAATTTTTCGTAACACCACCAATGCATCCTCAAGAACCCGGAGACACAAGTAGGGCAACCGGCCCTAACTCCTCGCAGAAAGCCGTGAGGAAAGATGCCTTTCCAAGTGACACAAGGAAGAAATCTAAAAGATCGCATGGCCGTGCAGCTAGAGGGAAGGAGCTAGAAGAGACGGAAGAGAAAGATGACAAAGAACAAAGACGAGCAAGACCGTAAAGGGAAAAGGAACTGAGAATGAAAAGAAAGAATAGAGAGGAAGAACATCCAAGGATCAAAGCCCCGCAGCCCATTTCCACAAAGACTCCAAGCAGGTCAAGAATGGAAAGAGCAGCCAGGTTCTGAAACCTTCCAGAAGCTGGAGATAAGTATGCCTTTACTGGCGTGGTAACTCAAATGCCACTTATGCAAAATTCTGAAGGACATACTAAGCAAGAAAAGGAAAAATAGTAGAGGCTGAATATGAATCTCACCGCTTACTTGCGTGGCAAGAATCGTAGCGAACACAAGAAAGATTAAGGACCTGTGGAGTTTCACAATTTCTTGTATTATTGAGGAATTGAATTCCAGAAGCCCTCTGTGACTCAGAGCTAGTATCAATTTGATGCCTCTTTCGCTGCCAAGAAATCCAAGTTTGGGGAGCTTACTCCCACAAATCGTTACTCTTCAAATGGCGCATGTGACGATGGTAAACTCGAAGGAGCTGGGTTGAAGAGATCGTCACCTGGGAAGTTTGTTTTCCCAAGAAACTTCATCATTCGACATGCAGTTAAGATTCACGTTCTCACATTGGGAAGACCATTCCTAGCTACTGGAGCTGCCCTGATTGATATGCAAAAAGGAGTTCTTATCTTGAGGGTTGGAGAAGAAGTCATTGCGATTCAATTTGATCAAAGTATACAAAATATAGACAGAGACAAGGAAAGCTGCAATGTAGTTGATTTTGCTCATACTTCCAATCCTGATATTAACCATGATTGTACACTCGCTTATCAATGAAAAAGAGATGAATTCCCAAAGATATCGAAGATGTCTATTCGAATTTCCATACAAAGAAGTGACCATAGAAACTGTGGCCGAGCTTGAAGCAAAACAGAAACGATAATGGGGAAAATAGTGGAAAAGAAGAAATTCATCAAGAAACCAGTGCAGAAGGGCTAGTTTTGAAAGAGTTGCCATGTCATTTAAAGTATGCTTACTTAGAATTACCAAAGAAAAAACCAGTGATCATTTCAGCCAGACTAAGTGAGGCCGAGAACAAAGATTGCCGAAAATATTATGAAGCATAAGGAATCGCTTAGCTCGTCTATCAAGAACCGAAGGGTATCAGTCCATCAATTTGCATGCATAAGATTCTGCTAGAAGAGGCTTCAAAACCATCTGTAGAACACCAGAGGAGACTGAATCCAGTGATGAAGGAAGTAGTCAGGAAGGAGGTACTCAAATTGTTAAATGCTGGTTTTATCTACGTTATCTCGTATACTTCTCGCGGTACCTCAAACCCATGTGGTTCCAAAGAAAGCGGGTTTATCGTGGATCGTAAATGAAAAAACGTAATTGATTCCAACAAGAACAAAGGATGAGGATGGAGGGTATGTATTGATTACAAAAAGTTGAATACAGCAACCAGAAAAGATCATTTCCCTTTGCCTTTCATTGATCGATGTCGATTGTGTTACAGGACAATTTACTTTGTGTTTTCTCGGATGGATATTCAGGATACAATCGACGGTTATTGCACCTGAGGATCAAGAGAAGACCACATTCACATGCCCCTATGGTACCTTTGCTCTGCAAGGATGCCTTTGGGTTATGTAATGCTCCACCACATTCCGTAGGTGTGTATGATAATCCATATTCTGCATTCCGCTGGAACATGATGGAAATTTTCATGACGACTTATCGTATGGATCCGCACTTTTGATCGTCGCCGCAGAAACAATCGAAACAAGATTTCAAAGATGCCAAGACAAACAACCTAGCACCGACCGGGGAAAATGCCATTTTATGGTGACGTATGGAATTGGCTCGGGGCATAAAATTTCATCGACTAGAAGTTGACCAATCCAAGGTATCCATTATCAAACTCTTGCACCACCACATGAAAAGGAGTAAGAAGCCGGGTACGCCTGATTTACAGATTCATCAAAGATTTTTCAAAAATAAATGTGACCACTATGCAGACATCGGAAAAAGATACAAGGTCTTAATTTTTGATGACTTCAAGAATGCTTTGATCTAAATCAAGCTCAAATTGGTACAGCACCCATAATGGCTGCACCAAAATGGATCAGTGGATTTGAAATAATGTGTGATACCGTTGATTTTAAGTACGGAGCCGTGTCGGGGCAAAGAAAGAGAAAGCACCAGGCCATATACTATGCTAGTAAGACCTTCAATGAAGCACAAGAGAACTACTCAACAACTGAAAAGGAGATGCCAGCCATAGCATTTGCTTGTGAAAAATTTAGGCACACATTTTGGGATCCCATGTGGTAATCTGATTAATCGATCATGCAAAGAATCTCAAATACTTGATGTCGAAAAAGCCGCTTGCCAAGATTGATAAGGGCGTGGTGCCGCCATGCAAGAGTTTGATTTGGAAATCAAGGATAAAAAGGGATGTGACAATGTGATAGCTGATCACTTGTCAAGAGTAGAAGGAAGCAGTGATGAAGAAGGAAATGTGAAGTTAACAGAGAACTTCCCAGATGAGCAATTGTTTAAGGTTTCCTTCCAACTTCCATGGTATGTCGATATTGTGAATTATCCGTCAGGAGTAATGCCTTCGTGACCAAATTTACCAACAACGTAAGAGGAAACTCAGAACTGATAGCAGGTATTATATTTGGGATGACCCACTATTATTCAAAAGAGGTAGCCGGCATGATAATAAGAAGATAAGGTACTGGCGAATACATAGCGATTTTAAACGAACGCCACGCATCACCATACGGGGACATTTTCCGCGAAAGAATGTACCTCACAAGATACTCCAATCAGATTTTATTGGCCCACTATCTTCAGGATTGTGCAAGAGTGGGTTAAATTGTGTGATGATGCCAAAAGGATTGAAATATCAGCAGTTAGGAATGAAATGCCCCTAAAAGGTATTATTATGGTGATAAATTTTTGATGTTTGGGGAATAGATTTTATGGGACCTTTCCTGACCATCATCGGGAAACCTATACATACCGCAGTAGATTACGTTTCCAAATGGGTGGAAGCAAGGGCTCGTCTAAGGAATCGATAATATAGCTTGTGAGTTTTCGCAAAAGAATATTTTCGAGCGCATTTGGAACCCCAACCATCATTAGTGATGGGGGAAACCTATTTGCAAACAAAATATTTGCAAAACTCATGAGCGTGTATGGATCACATGTAATGAGTTTAGCCTATCATCCCCGCATCAATGGACAAGCGTAAATTTCCAAATGTGGAGATCAAAAGAATACTTGAAAAGACTGTGAGCTCGAGCATGAAGGATTAGTCTTCCAAACTTGATGATGCACTGGGCTTATTGTGGATCGCATACAAGACTCTACTGAATGTCCCCATACAGAGTTGTTTTTGGCAAACCATGTCATCTACCTCAATTAGAATACAAGGCAATGTGGGCCATTAAGAAGTTAAACTTCGATTTTAAGGTCAGTAAGGAAGAAAGATTGTCTTAATCAATTCGAATTGGAAGAACTGAGAAATGAAGCCTATGATAATGCTAGAATAATAAAGACAAGACAAAGAAATGGCATGATCAGAGAATCTCGAAAGAGTTCAGATCGTGGGAACAGTTCCCGCTTTAATTCTAGACCAAGTTGTTTCAGGAAACAACCAATTGAGTGGGCCATACACAAGGGTATCAAGTAACACATTTGAGCAAGAATATTGAAGATGATAATGGGAAGAATTCAAGGTCAATGGACAAAGGTTAAAGCATTATCTAAACAGTGAAGAGGGAAACAGAACCTAACCGGTTCTCGAGGAAAAAGAAGTACCACAACAAATAAGTCCAAATAAGGGACTCAAAATCGAAACAGCCTAATGGGAGGCAACTCATGAGGATTTAAATTTCTAATTTTAAATTTTGAATATTTTTCTTTTTTAGTTGCCGATAAATTAGGTCGATGAGTTGTATGATCGATTTAATTTTTAGAACGATTGTAGTTTAATTAGAATTTTCTTGAACATTGCGTTGATCTTCTCGTAAAGGTTTAAAGACATGAATAGCAAGGCACCATGTGAATAATTCCAAAGAATCTATGCAGGAGTCGAAATGAGAAAAAAAGGAGAACCTTCTCCTAACCCACTCTGCATATATACTTAAATTAATGGTTAAATCTCGCTTAAAATATGCTTGGAAGAGATGTCTAAATGGGTTAGGAACAATAAGAGAATTCAAAGTTTTTGAAATCATTGAGTTAAAGGCTTAGGACGCGACAGGAAGGTTATGTCGCGACATAAGTTATGTCGCGACAAAACATTGATGTTGTGACCTGTTCCGAAAGGGCTACTTGGGTGTATGAAGGAAGAAGGTATGTCGCGACACAAAGTGCGACATGTGCCAACTACTCACTTCAAAAAAGCCCTAAATTTAATGATCTCAAATAAAAAGAGGCGGAATTGAAGTCACGACATGTATTAATTGAATCAGTAATAAAATGAGAAATTTAAATTGAATTGTTGTGTGCTATTTTGAATTTGTTTGATTCCACATCAGGTTAAGCGGTGATTGCATAATTAGGAAATAAAGTAGAAATTAGTTCCGGTAATAAAACTCGAGTTGTAATGAGTCAATTGAATGAAGCAAAGCTAGGATTTAGGAATGATCAAATGCGTAATGTTTCAAATGAATACAATTGGATTAAACACACAAGAAAAGTTACTTAAGTCTAGTCATAAGTCCAGACTATGAAGGTAAAATACAATAGAAGGAACAAAACATACTTTTGAGTTTGTGGTATGAACAATAAGTCAAGGAACCCGTTGAATATCACTAATTTAAATACTCATCAACAAAAATGAGTCAAGGTACTTGGTTAGTCATAATCGCTCAAACCAAATTCTAGAATTTGTTAGATTATTGGTTGAGGCGAAATCCTAGTGATACAAATGACAAGAGATGATGCAGCCACTTACGCTTGAGCCATTCTAGCCATCCCTATTCATATGCTCATGCATATACAGAGTTCCGTAAATCGAGCTAACAAGCCTATTTTTTCAAAATAGACCAATGGAAACCTAACTCCATCCTAAGACATCAATCCTTCAAGAAAGAACCTATGATTACCCAGAATTCAAGAGGAAGAAAGAAATGAAGTTTCGGGTATATTTTTGTGAACTCAAAAAGGAACAGAAGAAAAAGACAGAGCCAGAAAATGCAATGTAGTTAAAACATAAGTGATAAGCTTCATTCAGGGCCTAACCTCTGAACAATTAAGTTCTTAGGGGTGTTTCAACACCTAGTACCCTAATGCCATCTAGTATGGGAGCTACTAACCCAAAGTTCGCTAAGAGTGTTAGAAAGCCTAAAAAGTTAAAACATTGCACTATCTCTGAATGTTGACAAACAAGGAAGTTTCAAAGTGAATTGATAAGTGAGAAATATGGGGCATACAATTCTGAATTGAATAAATTAAAGTGATGTCCCAAACATGAAGTTTAAGGGAGTTTATTATAGAAACTACAAGAAAGAAAGGTAAGAGGAGAGAAAAGGTTCAGTGGTAATCTTAACTCTAAAATTCCTTCCATCCTACCCATTACCCAAAGCCTAACAATAAAGCCCAAAAGACTGGGATGATCTTGAAGGTCAAATCATCTAAGGCCAGTGGAGATCAATATGAAAACAAGCCATGGAATTTAAGAATAGAAACAATCAAAAATTGTGAAGGACTTTAGTGGAGTTAAATGACTCAAGATATGAAAATGAGAAAGGAAAATAATCTATTATTCAACAGATCCAATGAATATGTTGTTTGTAAAACAATTTCAACAGTTTAGTTTGCCAGTATAAAGAGTAGAGACCCAAACTTTGAACTCGGACTTGAAGCTAGATGTACAAGTAGTGTTTACATACCTTGCATTTCTCAATTAAATTGAATGCCGCAGAATCGAATCGTAGAAAAAATGTCCTTAAAATTTTTCTTTTATTTTGTCTGAGGACAAACAATTCTTCTCGCTTTCTTTGCTTGAGGACAAGCAAAACTTTAAGTTTGGGGAGTTTGATGAGCTTAAAGTCATCTATTTTTAGTCCATTTTTCTCGTTGATTTATACGTAAAAAGGAATAATTAAGATGCAAGAGATATGAAGAAACTCACCAAATTTGTTATTTGCGTGAAGTATAAAAGAAAGAAGAAAATGGAAAATGCAAGAATCATGGAGTAAAAATGCGTAAAATAGCAAAGGTAAATGAAAGTAAATCGGGCTAACTTATGTTGCGCTTTGGGTTTATACAAATTCAGTCATGAGGTCGCTACATCGTGAAATCAAGGAAATTGGCGCAGGTCGCGACATGGATAACAAGATATCGAGGTCGCGACATGAGACCGCTCATGAGAAAACTGCTTCAAAAGAATGAGCTGAGGTCGCGACGCGAGATCAAGCCTTCCACATCAGAACCAGCGCTTCAAAGCCGCAGAGTCATGAAGTGAAGTCGCGAGTTAAGATACCGGCGTCACACATCAGAACGGTCAGCTTGAGACTTGTGAGGCATGAAGTGATGTCAAGGATAAGGGATCGACATGTCGCGACAAAGAAGAGCACCGCTGAAGAGATATATGGCTTACAAGATTAGCTTATTGCAAGAATCGCTGATGTCATTGATACATGATGTCGCGACATCATGAGAAACCAAGAACCCAGATCCTTAGTTGATGTCACGACAAGAGACTGATGTCGACATCCAAGACGTTGAAATGCCAAGATAGTGAGCTGAGGTCGCGACGTGAGATCGAGGTCGCGACATGAGGAGAGACCAGTTGAAATCTTCAAAGGCGACTAGATGTCGCGACAAGAGATTGTTGTCACACCAAGAACAACCAGCTTGAAGGCCCCAGAGAACTAAGTCGATGTCGCGACAAGAGATCGACATGTCGCGATATCGTGGAACCTTCGGGATGAAAGCCGAAGAATGAACTCATTGCCACGATAAGGGACAAGAGGTCGCTAGCATCGAAGATTCCGCTGAAGCTGAATTTTACGAAGCCGATGTCACGACAAGAGGTCAAGTCACGACACCAAAGCCATCAAGTGAAGATCAGAACCCATAAGCGATACGCGACAAGAGATCAAGTCGCGCCACGAGACCTCGCCAATGAAGGTTGAAGCTCCATAAAGTGACGCCATACAGATGATCGGCGTCACGGCATTAGAAATTACCGATCAAATCCATGTGAGCAGCAAAGAGATGTCAAAGCGACAAGAGACCGAGATCGCCGATATCGTAAGATATCAGCTGAAAGGGATGTATTTTATTTAGCTTCGATGTCACGACAAGAGAATGACGTCAGCGACATCGTGAGCAATATGTGAAGCCCGCAAGAAGTAAGTCGCATGTCGCGGATAAGAGAATGATGTCGCGACATCACTAATGACTGTCAAGGCCGTGATATACAAGAAGCCGAGGTCGCCACGTGAGACCGAGGTCGCGAAGATGGATGATGTCGCGACAAGGAATTGAGGTCGCCACTCTGAACGGTAACATGGGCCAACTAACTTCTGGAATCCAAAAATCGTGAGACAAATTAGTGGCCCAATCAAAACTCCTATAACACGCAGCCTATCCGTATATAGAAAGCACTACGCTACGCATCAGAGGTAACTGGATAGTCAAGGCTCATTCCTCTTTTATTTTTAGTTTCTTTCTTTTCTTTTCTTTTTATTTTTCTTCAATGTCGAGTAGTTAGAGATTAGGATTAGATTGGCTCGCCTAGTTTTCTTTTATTTTCTGAATCGATGTTATCGCTTTGAGCTAAAGCCGAATTCAGAATTCAATTTTTCAAATTACTAATTGAATGTTAGTTCGTAGTAAAAATTTCCTCGGAATTCATTATCCATTTCAAATGCAAGTATTCTTATGATCAGAGGAATGTGAATGTGTAATTCAAGAATTTGAGAAACCCAAATTTTCCATTAAGTGAATGCTATTGTCGAAATTATCTTTCCTCAGATGTTTCCCGAAGAATTGCGAATTTCAGCTTATGAATTTACTTTCTTTAAGATGGGTTTAAAGTTTTGACCAATATCGCTTTATACCCGTGGTTAAGAATTGTTTTAATGTCTGATTTCATTATGTCCTCTGAAAGGGATATTAGATGACAATCCTGAGTTATGAATATTTCTTTTGAAGGTATATTAACTGCTATTAGAGATCTAATGAGCTTTGTGAGTTTACTTGATAAACTTTCACTTGAAATCAAGAATGAGTCAATGAGTTATCAATTTAAACAGTTAGAAAGCCCACCTCAATTCAATAGTGGTAAGCTAATCCCGTGGTTAGCTTTTAGATCTAATCAAGGAGAGGGTGATCTATTCTAATTGGGAGGAAGAGTAACCTCGGAAGTTGTATATCCTGCCGACCGATAATCGAGCTAAAGAGCATACCCATAAAATGGGTATGAAGTATCAAGAAAAGAAAAAATACCTTAATTAGAAGTCCCTGGCAAAGTATTATCTAATTCCCCGTATTCGAGAGAATCAGTCAAAATTACATAATGAAATGGCGCGGAGAGATCCAAATCGAACTATTAACGCCTTGACAGATTTTGAAATCCAAATTCACAAAATTAATGAAATGACAATGCGACCGATACTTCACAATAGCATTGATCTTAATGTGTTCTCTAAACGATAATTATTCAATTTCTATTCATTTTCCTAACTATTAATTATTCTTTAGTCTTTAAATTCAAGTTTATTGTTCATTCAGTTATTTCCCTTTGTTCGTTTAATTTTCCAGCACCTTAATGCTGGATCTTACTATCATTTAGTGGTCCAAATAGTATGGAAATTGAGTAGTCGCAGTAGCTGGGATTAAAATTCTGAGGATCTCCGTGATTCATAACCGACTTAAATCCATTTTATTACTTGTCGACCGCGGTGTACTCTGCGTATCGACCAAAACCAAATCTTTGAAAATGATTTACTCTCAGAGATTTCGCTTCATATAGTATAATGTCCACAAGTTTTATGGCAAGGTTGTCGGGGATTAGATAATAGTCATTTGGTAATTTTGTTATAAACTTGTGTATATGTCATTTGGTCTCACGCAACAAGATTATTAGCATCGTTGTCAGGGATTAGTTAATAGTCCTTGGACACTGATGTGATATATTAGCATATGTGTTTTGGTTCGATCAACAATGTCCACAGCCAACATAGAGACAAGCTAGACCCCCGAGCCATAAAATGCGTCTTCCTTGGTTAGTCATCCACTCAAAAAGGTTACAAATGTTACAATCCCTCAACCAGAAAATTTTACATATTTGCAAATGTCACCTTCATCGAAAACAAAACTTTTTTTCCCAAGTCCTCTCTTAAGAGGGAGATTTCAATGATGGAAGATAGTCCTTGTGAGTCCTTTGAACCTCTTGACCTTCCTCATGTCTCAACCCATGGTGATGAAGAACTTGAGTCACCCAATTCTACCATTGAACCCGTGTCATCCTCTGTTCCAACCAGTGTCACTCGTAATTTTCCACAGTTTCCTAAGGTGTACTCAAGGGAAAAGGCCATTCCAAAACCGAAGTAGGTCCAAGAATCCGACTCAGACCCTAGGAATGAAATCAAGGTAAGATCAGACCCACCTTTACATACACAACCTGGTGAAACTTCCATTGACTCAACAGACAACTTATACCTCAACCTTCCCATTGCTGTCATAAAAGGCACCATAGAATGCACTAACCGACCACTTTATCCACTATCACACTATGTGTCTCTTAAGCATCTATCACCAGCCCACAAGAATCTCATTGTGAGTCTAAACACCACTATCATCCCTAACATTGTTTTTAAGGCATTGACAAAAAGGGAATGGAAGGATGCTATGAGAGAGGAGATGAGTGCATTAGAAAAGAATAAAACATGGGAGATCGTTGAAAGACCGAAAGGGAAAAACATTGTTGATTGCAAGTGGATTTTCACCCTAATATATAAGGTTGATGGATCTCTTGAGAGACATAGAGTAAGATTGGTAGTCAAAGGGTACACTTAAACTTATGAAGTTGATTATTAAGAGACTTTTGCTCCAGTTGCAAAACTAAATACTGTAAGAATCATGTTGTCACTGGTTGCCCACTACAATTGGCAACTTCTACAGTATGATGTTAAGAATGCATTTCTTCATGGTGATTTATATAAAGAGATTTACATGAACGTCCCACCAGGATTTGAGGGGAACACAAGTAACAAGGTGTGCAAGATGAAAAAGGCCCTTTATAGGCTAAAATAATCTCCTAGGGCTTAGTTTGGGAGATTTGCAAAAGTCATGAAAGAGTTTGGGTACAAACAAAGCCAAGGTGACCACTCTCGTCATTACACTCTATCGGGAAGGAGTAACCACTCTTCTCTAGTCTATGCTGACAATATCATGCTTGACCTGAAACGACGAGAGAGAACTACGATGCCAAGAAAGACAAGAAAGAGCTCGAGATAAAGGAACTGTGGAAATCAAGCATCTCTCAGATTGAGGTGGCATATTCTACAAGGGATCTTTCATCTCTCAACAAAGTATGCGATCGGGATGACAAGGTAAAATGTGGAAGATTGGGTGTAAACCAATCTCTACACCAATGGATCCAAACCACAAGTCAGAGAGGCTAAAGAAGAACCAATGGTGGATAAAAGCACGCACCGTAGACCGGTTGGTGACTCATATACCTCGCTTCTTCACTCCTGGGCTAGACATCACCTACCTGAGCATGATCAATAATTCATGCATGATCCAAGAAAACCTCATCTTCAAGCTTCTTAAGGCAAGGTGTTGCATTACTTAAAGGCAACCCCGAAAGGAATTTTGTCTAAGAAGAACGATACTTCGTTTAAAGCATACACCGACGCCGATTATGCAGGTTCCATAAAGGGATCGATGATCAACTGTGGTATGGGCTTTTCGGAGGTAATCCGTAACATGGAGAAGTAAAAGTGCATCGGTAGCAATATCCGTGAGAATCAAAGTTTACGGCTATCGTCAAGGGGTCAGGTGAACTACTTTGGTCAAGATTATTCTAGATGATTTGAGAATCAAGTGGGATGACCTTATGAAGCTCTATTGTGACAACAAGTCGGCTATCATTGCTCATAACCCTATACAACACAATAGGATAAAACATATTGAGGTTGGTATACATTTCATCAAAGAAAAATTTGAGGAAGGAATAGTGTGTATGCCTTATGTTCCATTAGAACATCAATTAGCTAATATTCTAACAAAATGGTTGAACAGTTCAATGTTTCAAGATCTTGTATTCAAGTTGGGAATGGAAAACATCTATTCCTCAGCTTGAGGGGGAGTGTTGAGTTGTAAATGGAATGTCGAATTTGTAACAGAATAGGAGAATTATTTCTAATCCCTTAAATCGAGGGATTCAATTAGTTTCCTTTTCTGCTTCTAGAATGTTAGCTTCCTTTATGTCTCTTGTTTCCTTTTTCCTTCTCTTGTAATCCCCTACATAAATAGGGTGTATAGTCAATCTAAAATACATAAAATTATCACTTTTCATCCCATATTTTGTGTCATCGCCATTCTCTAAATGAGTCCTCTTAGTCCCGAGATTCCACTAATCCCTCGAAAGCGCCTAATCCCTAATGTGAAGTCCTTCATGATCGACTGCCATCCAAGTCCGTTATATCAAGTCTCCATCTTCTGGGCTGCAGGACCATTAGGTTCCCTACATACTGAATTACTCGATTCAACTATTGAATCAAGCAAACATGAAATGATTCGAAGAACACATCATGCACTCTAATCGATTTCCGAGAGTCAAGTAACCGATTGCAAACCCTTCCATAGACAAATACCGTCCAATTCATCTTTTCACCAATCTATACCCCACTCGTTTCAGAGCATAGACAAAGTGTAGCTCCCACTAAACTGCCCATGCCCCATCTAGCCCAAGTGATATTAGATCTTGTCCCTGAACTAATTACTCATCAGTTATACACCTAAAGACACTATTCATGGCATTTCCACTATGGCTAGAGATTTCCAAGTGATGATCTTGACAAGAGGCCATAGGTATACTCTCCCTCTATTGGGAGTGGTGAATCCTTTGTTGGCTACTTAATTATCTTCGAACACCTTAAGTTATACCCGACTATCATCCAAAGAGTGACCTCTAAGAGGCAACATAGATCGAGGTCAGCACAGACCGCATTCAAGATATCCATGTCCCCATCTCAGCTTCATACACTATTGCTATGATGAGACAATTATCTACATTTAAATAGATAATCCATACGATTGCCTCACAAGAGTTCCGATGATCAATAATTTTAGCAAGCTTCCACATGTCAACTCTAATCAACTCATGATCACGGTTTATAAGATCCACTACTTGATCCAATCAAGGAGTATGACATGTGCGAGTCTGTCCGGATTAACAATGCCTAGTCTCATTAATCCTACGACTAGAGATAATTTAGATACTAACATAATTGTACATGATAAGAATCTTATTATCATGATCTCATCATAATTTCCTTCATGCTATGTTATATATCATGGACTTCATTAATCCGATTGAAGATCTAAAACAATTCGATGTGCGAATATCCAATTAATGAAGAAGCCTTACATATTAAAAAATATGTAGTGCGTACAATAAGTGCTAAGGGTGATTGCCTTAGAGCACTTATCTAACAACCATCATCATCGGCAGAGTCTAGTGCTCCATCTAGTCTCCGAGTTAAGTTCTAGCCGACAAGATCGGACCTGTCGGCCGCCTTAACCGACGATCACCCAACCCTTTTCCGACGCCTTCGACCTTCGAAAACGTCGCCACATGCGACCTCGCTGTGATCTCATGTGGCGGTAGTATCTCCGCCTTTGTATCATCCTCAAGATCATTGAACTCATCCAGATCGGTCTGCACCATCCTAACAGGCTTGCCGACGTTGGATTTGCATATAGTTTATATAACTGTTGATGACAGATTACGGAGGAGATTTGCAGAGAACTGAACCACACGCTAAAATGAAGTTGCAGAGGACGAATTATGAAGGTGCTCATCCTTTTCCTTTTATGTTTCTAGAGTGCTCCTTATGCCATATCAGTCAAACCAACTTGGGCTTTGGCTGGGACCATAGCCCTTTTAACTATTGTCCATTTCCTAGTCGTTTGGTTCCCAAACTGGGTTTGTTTGGGCCACGAATTATGAAGACCTCGAATGGGCCGTCTTCTATTGAATAAGCTTTAGACCCAACAAATCCGACTCCTTCGGGCCATAAGGATTAACGCTGAAAGTTTAACTATAAAGATCCTTTGAACGGGCCATGCTAAGGTAACCTAACCTTTTTAAGTCAAATAATTTTGATTTTGAAGATGGGATGATACAGCATATTCCAAGATATCCTTCTAAAATTTGGTTACACAGCATATAAAAAAGACGTGTCTTTTGTCACAAAAATATGAAAATGTACCTTAAATTTCTGACACTGAGCTGTATTTTGGTTTCAAAAACCCTTAAAAACCAAGGAGAGAGACCCTGGGTCATGGGTTCAAATCTTTTTCTTATTATTTACACCAAAATAAATAAATAAATTCGCCATTATAACTGCACATGTGCACTGCAGAAATTTTAATTTGCCCCTACTGTTTTCAACAATATATTTGAGTTTTTAGAACTTGAAATGTGCGTGAAACTCATTACAATATGATGGCCCAATAACTAGAGTTATTGGGGTGGGTCCTCCATTGGATATCGGAACCGCCGGTATGTTTTACATAGTACTTGAGATGGTTTGTTTTTGGTTCCACATAATATTTGACTAATTTTGCACCTTCCTGGTACAATTTTTATGACAATGGTTTTTGAGAATTTCTTTTCCACATGCAATCTCCTTTTCATATATCTTGATGCAAATATGTGAAACAGCGCAAATCAAGATTAGATGATGCAAATATCTGAAACAGCATTGGATTTCACTCCTAAATTAAGGTCTCCTTAGTGACTTAAAACTCAAGTACATGCGATGAGGAAATAGTTGGATATCCCTTCTCTTTTCATTGAGGTTCGTATTTTTTTGGATACATAATTTTTGGACTAATTTAGTATTTCAATTGAACATTAGGCATGTATTATTACTTATCTTTATGCCCAAGCTTTCAATAAGGGTGATCCTTTCGTTCGATTGAACATTAGGCATGTATAATATACTTATCATCAAGCCCAAAGCTTTCAGTAAGAGTGATCTTGTCCTTCGACATACGTTTGAGGAGGGAAAACTGAAACCTAATTAGGATGGTCCTTTCATAATTGTTGATGATGGATCCAAAGGTGTGTGCAGGATACAATCCCTAATGCGAGAAAATGGGAGGCTCATCCCTTTAATCCTCACGATGAAGAAGATTTTCACACTTCCATTATCATGAGATGTTTGAACGAATAAAAGTTGCAGACGTTATCTCTCCATTTTCATGAGATGATTGTTTTATGCCTTTGGTGGCTTGCCCTCGACAGCCCTAAACCTCGGGCAGCATAAGTCCCTACAGGCGCTATCTCTCCATTTTCATTTGGCGGCTAACCCTCAACAGCCCTAGGCCTCGGGCAGCATAAGTCCCTATAGGCTTTATCTCTCCATTTTCATGAGATTATTATTTTATGCCTTTGGCGGCTAGCCCTCGACAACCCTAGACCTCAGGCAATATAAGTCCCTACATGCGCTATCTCTCAATTTTCATGAGATGATTGTTTTATGCTTTTGGCGGCTAGTCCTCAACGGCCCTAGGCCTTAGGGAGCATAAGTTCCTACATGCGTTATCTCTCAATTTTCATAAGATGATAGTTTTATGCCTTTGACGGCTAGCCTTCAACGGCCATAGGCCTCGATCAACATAAATAAGTCCCTACAGGCGTTATCTCTCCATATGCATGAGATAATTGTTTTATGCCTTTGGCGACTAGCCCTTAATGGTCCTAGACCTCTGGACTAAGTGTACCTACGATGATAGGAGGTCACGCACTGGGGGGGCTCCCACCCCACTCGCTTAGTCATCATAAGAGGCTATTATTCCTGACGCCCAAATTCCTCAACTTCAGAGACTACGGGTCTTGAATCTAAATTCTCGCTCCTCGACATAAGAGTCTACGAGCCTTGAGGTCCCAGACCTCCCCCTTCCTCGGCCATGAAATGTTTCAGGTCCACCGAGGCTGGTTTTCAAATAGAGGTCGTGTGCCCAACTAGGGCCAAATGCCCCTGCTAAGGCTTAACACCCGATAATGTCAAATTCCCCATCAAGCACAACCCGTTATAACAAAAAAAAAATGGAATTTAAAGTTGGTAGATGAAATCCATTTGATGGGGCATGGAGTAGGCCCATATCTAGGCCTAGATGAGACATGAAGCCCAAGTTCAATTATTATTTTTATTATTATTAGTTATTTATTTAATCGTACTTTTTAGGATTTATCTGTTAGGGTTTTTAGGATTTATCTGTTAGAGTTTTTATGATTTATCTATTTGAGTTTTTTAGGATTTATATGTTAGGATTTTTAGGATTTATCCGTTAGGATTTTGTTTTGGTGCCTATAAATAGCACCTTATGTTATTGTTTTTAACATATTTGATATAATATTGAAAAACTCGAGAATTTCGTTTTATTTATTTGTTTGCTTTCTTCTTAATTTCCATATTTTCGTAGCCGAGCCACATCAACTCAGATCACAAGATAACCCGATCCGAGATCAAGTTATTATTTTTGTCCTACATCACCATCTCCATGCAAAAATTCATTAGGCTTTCTTAAATAAATAGAATTTAAGCCTCATCCAAAACCAAGGTTGGTTTTCAAGAAGACCTGGGGGCTAGACTCATACATTCGAGACAAACTAACGTGTCTGAGCCAAACTCATACGCGCCCAAGACATACTCATATGTTCGAGACACACTCACATGTCCGAGCCAAAATCTTATGCCCCGAGCCAGGTTCAATATTCGAGGATTGTTTGAAAACCCTCCAATGGCCCAAGAAGGCAAGTGAAAGTTGATTCCGTAAAAGGGAACCTCCTCCAAGTTGTGTGGCAACTCAACCTTGAGGACACATGTTTTGTAATCTTTCTAACAAGGGGGCAATAGAAAAAACTAACGTCAAACTTGTCATCCCTATTGAAGCACTTTATTAAGGCTTGGTCTCAGACCAGGTTATACAAACCTGGCATAATACTAGGGGACTAGTGGAATGGCTAGTAACCCACGTTTTAATAAACATGGGTTGAATAAATCAAGAGAAAAAAACTCTCTTAACAATAGGGACCCATTAGCTGAATGGGAACAACCCACGGCTTATTTCGTGTTGGCATTATCGCTTCCAACACCTTTCATATATAAATATTTAATTGTTATTTTTATTAAAAATTGTGAATGTTTTGTCTTATCTAAAGAGTTATTAAATTTTATCAAAAAAAATACATTAATTATTATCGTTAGGGCTTTTTGTTAGTTGATTTTTGTGGCTTTTATATATAAATATTCCAAAAAATAATAATTATAGATGAATATTTTGAAAATATAAGAAGAAATTCTATGAGTACTTGAAAGGTATTTTCTAAAAACTATTTGGTAATTTAGTCGATGAATATTTTGAAAAAGTTTTTTGAAAGAGATCTTTTAGACAGGATTCCGCGGATTAGAGCATAAGCTAGTGATGGTTTGTTTCGGCTACTAGACTCTGACCATCTAGGTTGATATTTTAGAAGAGATATCTGCTGTGAATATTTTTGAAGAAATCTCCTGAAGAATTTTTGAGACTTTATTTGACATAATTGTTTTGATTAAAATATATGTTTATTAGAAATTTAGTTTGTGTTGATTTGAGAATGATACATATGTACAAATAAGGACTTTTTGGGGGTAGAAAAATGTTAATGCGTTTGAGTTTTGGTAAGAAAAAGTTGCGGGAGAAAAAGTTTCTGATGTGATTACTGTTGTATTCAAAGACCAGTAGCTCATCCATATTATGCCTTAGTAAGCAGTTCAAACACAAGTTTTATATTTACAAACGAAGATTCACAAGAGCCAAGCCTCTCTCTCTCTCTCTCTCTCTCTCTCTCTCTTATAAATACTCCTCCATCCACCCCCAACATTTGAAGCCCTTCCAGTTCCAGTTTATAATATTCAATATGAAAGGAGCAGTAGTGATAGCCTTGTTGGTGGCCCTAGCCATGATCCACTTCATGGCGGAGCCAGCCAGCGCCGTCAAGTGCGAAGACGTGAACAATGCCCTGGACCCTTGCCTCTCCTACCTCACCGGCGGCGGTGCTCCGTCTTCGGGATGCTGTAACGGCGTCAGGATCCTTATATCAATGGCACCCACCACCAGAGACAGGCAGACAGCCTGTCAGTGTGCTAAGGACGCCGCCAGCCGCAACTCCAACCCGAGAGAAGACGCCGCCGCCGCCCTCCCCTCCAAGTGCGGCGTCCAGACCAACATCCCCATCTCCCCTAACACTGACTGCTCTTCGTAAGACCCATCGACCACTCCACATTAATTAATTAACGGAGTTGATTACTACTTACTTTTCTTTTCTTACTGTCTCTTGAATGATGATTCATTAATTTCTTTAATTTCTGCTGATGCCAGTATATCTTAACTTAAGATGGATGGAGGGAAGACGGAGCCGCCGCTAGTAGTAAAGATGAATAATGAGAAGGAATGAGGCATACTTGTTGTATTAGTGTATTGGCTAGCTAGCCTACTATTTGATCGATCAGACGTGGTTCTCTTAGCTTAAATGAGTGAGAAGTACTGCACTTGTAAAGAGATTATATGATTTTATGAATATTTATAAAATTTTTTGGAGTCAAAATAGTCATTACCGATATTTACCTGCACATTTTTCGTAAATTTCAAAGACATACGCTGAGATAAAAGCGAGATGCTTTTTTTTTCCAGCGCTAAAATCACCGGGGTAATCGGCGATTTTTCTTATCGATTTCGCCTAAAACACGCCAGTCGCGTGCTCCATACGCTGACTAAATTTAAAATTGATATTTTCCGATTTTTCGGCGAAAAATCGGCGATTTTACCAATTTTTCGCCGATTTTTTTACTTCCGATTATTTTGTGCAAAAATCTTTTCCATGTCGGTCGAAAATCGATTTTTCGGCGATATTTCGGCCAAAAAATCCGATTTTTTTGTCCTTGAACATATCCCATGGGAAAAATATAAAAAGAATCCAAAATAATGATTCAACAAACTTCGAACTTGAAATACAAGCTTTCTCATCGAGCAAAATACTTTAATAAAAAGGTATTGATAAAGCTCACTATTTAAATCAACTATAAAAGTAAGTACATCAGTAAAATACATTATTATGTTATTATTCACTAGGCTATTCTTTATTTTTATTAAGTTTGATTTTATATATTTAGATGTCATAAATCAGTGTTATAACATTACTATGTGGTGATTGAAGCGAAATTAATTTTTCTTGATATGAAAGCAATTATGTGCAAAAATATAAAAGCAAGAAAATTAAGGAGACATTGAGAAATTGATAATATAGTTTGGTATCACAACATCACAAGGAGGTCGTGGTCCAAATTTTCATTAAACAATTTACTAAGAACCAATTGACTACAAACGTAAAATCGAACTTACACAATCAAAAACCTCGTAATTCATAACGTTGCCACTGCAAAGAATCTTCTAAATAACAAACAATTTTGAATGAACATGTTAATAGAAAGCCAAAAATCTCCATAGTGCTCCAATGCACTGCTCAGGGCGGATGGAATATCTTGTCTTCCTCACCCTCAACTCTCTTGGTTTCTTTCTGTGTCGCAATGAGCTTATCCTGCAGTGTTACTCACGCCGCCTGAAGATCCAGCATGGCGTTTGATATCGCCGTCTTATCATCATCCGATAGTTTAGTCAAATGGTACAGAACTGATCTGCCCCCCGGTATTACTAATTTACGCTCGTAGCGAAGAAGGGTCTACCAAGTATGATGGAGACCGTATCATCTTCTTCCATGTCTAAGATGACAAAGTTTGTTGGGAAGAGGAACTTATCCACTTTCACTAGAACATTTTCAATTACACCCCGTGGTTGTTAGTAGGACCTATCAGCCAATTGCAAAGTTATCGTCGTTGGTTTTGCTTCTCCCAACTTCAACCTTTTAAACATTGAGAGCGGCATCAAGTTGATGTCGGGCTTCCCAAGTCACAAAGAGCTTTACCCGACACCGGAGTTTCCTACGAGAATGGTATAGCAAAAACCGCCCTGGATCTGAAGTTTAGGAGCTTTTTGCAGGATTTGCACAACACCTCTTAGTCGAGCGATAGTCCTTACACCACTCAATTTCTTCTTATTTTCCAAGATCTTTTTCATGAACTTCACGTAACTTGGCATGCTCTCAAGTGCATCGATAAAGGGTACATTGATATGTAATTTCATGAAGATATCGAGAAACTTAGCGAACTGCCTTTCTAGCTTACGCTTCTTCAGTCTCAGGATAGGGGATGAGTGGGTTGGATTTCTTAGCACTGGCTTATCCCCTTTCACCACCTCTGTATGCTTCCCATTGGAGTTGTTTAGTCAGGATTGATCCCCATCTTTTTGCTTTGTGTCAACCTCTATTTTCGACCGGTCTAACCGTTTTGGGTCTTTTATTAACATTGGTGGGGTTCCTGGTGCTGCTACTTCCCTTCAACTTCTTAGGGTTATTGCTTTGCAGTATTCCTCACCTTCACCTCTCAGGTTGATCTTTGAATTGGTTGGCAAAGAACCTCACGCCTCTACCAACAACCGCCATTCGCCCCATTTTCACGTCCAACCGCTTCGCCCGATTATTCGGGCCAGGGCTTCGACTAATTCCGCATATCTCGCTTTATTTCATTCATAAAGGTTGTATGGGAAGTGAGCATTTGAGCAAGTGCTTCTTACAAATCTACTACTTCTCGCTATGCTTGTCTCACTGGGGGAGGTGGCATGCCAGTCCTGACTGTTCCTCCATCCATAGTTCCGATTATTCCCGATTGGCCCCGCCAACCTCGCTCAAGTTCGATTCCTCACATAGTGTTACCCCCATAATCGAATCTCTATTGTCATGTTGATTAAATCTCGACACATACTGCCTACTTCCATCACATTTGGCCCGATTGCATTATGTTGTAATCGTGTCAGTCTCCTCCACATGAGTCACATATCTCCCAAGGGTTAACCTAAATACAATTTTCAGCACCTTGCTACCGTTGTAACTGTTTGGTGAGTTGTGCGACATGATTTACCAAATTGCTCAAGACCTTTGTGTTCGCACCTCCCATTGCCTTCCTTGGTATCATCCTGTCCTTGGGCCACTGGTTACTATTAGTAGCCATATCCCCAGATCTACACACTCGGGTCTCGTAGTCTTTCATCATACGCCTCACTCCAGGCATCTATAACTGTTCTGGTAGAATCACTTAGATTATTGTAAGAGGTATGAACTTGCATCCATCTAGTCAGCCTGTGATGTGGACACCTCCTTAACAGTTCATGAAATCTCTCCTAGGCTTTTCACTTAAGTTCTCCTCCAACTTGTCTAAAGTAGCACTGGTGACCAACTCCGTGCGATTCGAGAAGGAAAACTTGGTTAGGAATTTCGCACCAAATCATTCCATGAGGAAATGGAATCCAGTGGCTGGGTTTGCCAACTGAAGGTTTAGCCTCTATCACCCAGCCGAGCTGAACAATCTCAGTCTAAGCGCTTCTTCTGTTACTCCATTGTATTTTACTGTGTCGCATACTTCAATGAAGTTTGTCAAATGCGTGTTTGGATTCTCACTTGGTAGTCCATGGAACTGAATGTTCTGAAGCATTTGCAGGGTTATTGTTTTCAGCTCAAAATTGTTCACTTGAATGGGTGGTCTTTAGATAGAAGACTTCCCAAATAGTGTTATTTTATGCCCTTAATTCTCCATGGATTGAGCACTTTTTGTGTAGTAATCAGCATAATTAACCCAATTGACATGTTAAGGACCTAACATTACTACTAATCAAATTTTGTGGCAAGTTTTGTTGTTTTTGTTATCATCAAGTTAGATTCCAATTATTCATAAAGAATTCAAGTTGAAATGAGAAAGTATTTAGAGTTAAAATTTGGATAAGGCAATAGCATAAGTGTAATTAAGAAGAATGGAAATTTCGTAATTTTGTTGTCAATTTCGCAAACATTGTGAATTTCGTAACTTCGCGAAATTCTTGCAAAATGGACGTCATGAGCCCCACTATTCCCTTCGCGCACTGCTCCAAATTCTCGCTTGACTTTTGATTTCTTTCGCTTTTGTTTTTCTTCCTACTTTCCCGTGGTAAGGTGTTTGGATTTGTAGTTTTTGGTAATTTTGTATGGGGTATGGCTTGGCTATACCAACCCAAGACTTTGTATGAGACAAATCATTCCACTATTGAAAACCTGTGTTGCTTCTCCAAGAAGCCTCATTTTCTCTTTTTCTCTCCCTGCTTCTTTCTATTTTTCTTCACTTTCTTTGGGAGCCAAACACCCTCCGAGAAGGTTTTCTAGAGGATGAGCACTAAAACCTCCTTCCTCAAGTAGAAGGCACCAGCAAAGAAAACCTAAGGCACTTGGTTTTCCCTTTTTCAACGAGGTATTCACTGCTCATTTATGGTTTTTCCTTAACTTTTAGGTTTAAACCCCTTCAATTCACCTTGAATGATTGGTATTTGGTAATCTTTTAGGGTTTAGTGGATTCTTATTGCTAGATCCACTGATATTCATTAGTTATCTTCTATGGATTATTGGAAGGTGGGTCAAGGAGGAATGTCTCCACTGTCTAAGACCATTTATGACAGTAAATGCCATTCTCAAGTTATTTGGGGTCAATTTATATAGATAAACCAAGATCCGGTTTTGGAGATGACTATAGGTCATCCTCCCCAACGCGAGGGTAAATGTCATTCTCAAGTTATTTGGGGTCAATTTATATAGCTAAACCAATATCCGGTTCGGGAGATGACTATAGGTCATCCTCCCCAACGCGTGGAAAAGACCCGAGAAACCCTAATTTGCCCTAGGAACCTAAGCCCGGTGACCTAATACTTGGCTGACTTCTTTTACATTTTTACTCATTTTAATTCTTTTAGTTTTCAACCACCAAACTCCACTATTTCTAAAGAAAAATCCCAAAATCCAAAATTAAATTCACCGCTTTAAGCACTTCACCTGCTAGTCATTTGCATGAAGAAAACTCATCCTCGATCGATCTCTAGAACCACTATACTGCATTAGCTATGCTACTTCTGGGTGAGTATAAGTGTATTAGGTTTTATAAATTTTGTTGATTCGAGACAATCCATTAACCCTAATTGCATACAAGTAATAACAGTATATTGTTACACGAAATCAAATATGCCATTGCTTCTGGACAGCCTAAGTGCAAATGACCATGTATTTGAAAGACTTGTGGATTAGTAAATTAATCACACTTGTTAATTGGTTTCACTGTTTATATATATATATATATATATATATATATATTTAGCTAACTTTACCCCTTTTATAGAGCTTGCTTTCTTTGTTTTGTTTCCGTGTTTCCGCTCGCCTGTCAAGTAGGCCATCCAAGTGGGTTAGAGATTGTAAATCAAAGTCAATTTGAACCCAATAAAGAAGAGCTACATAGTCAAGCAACCCATGGAGGGAAACTAAACGATATAGGTCCACATGAGGGACTATAGAAACCCTCCTGATGAGGCACTTTTTCCTACTTGCGGCCTCCAAATAAATGTGCCATATAGCAAATACTTACGACCAGTTGGAGGAACCACTAAATTTCGTGGCACTAAGGCCTTCATAGTACGCACCTCATGTACATTCACAAGATAAGCCCATCTCACCCACAACCACCACAATCAACCTTCCAATGAACAAGCAATTTTTAACCTTACTCAAGCTAGTGGGTGACTTCATGGGGGAGCAGTAAGATGATTAATGCACACCGAATCAAAGAATTGATAATGGAGAGCTCTTTGAGCCAAAAAATTAGATGAGTTGCTGCACGACATGTTCCGTAAATTAAACAACCTCGGGAAGACTTCCATTTCAAGGCTCATCAATCAAGAACATGTTCATTCGTAGGAAGAGAATCCAGAGGAAGCGTAAATTTAAGTGACACCATGGTGGAGGAGCATTCTGAACATCAACTACAAGAAGAGATGATAGAGGATTTTGCATAAGTTGTTGAAGGGTTATCTGAATCCTCAAGCATTGGTGTTGCTTTTTGGCCATGGAAAAAAGAAGAAGAAATCATTGCCTTGTTGACCGAGGAGGGCAGTGGAAAAGAGGTAGGGAAAGAACCACAAAAGCTTACCCTTCAACCAATTCCCATGAAATTGAATCCTAGTGCCACCGCCCAAGCCACCAAAAGCCCACTGCCAGTAGCCCCCTCTACTAACCAAGTCTACATCTTGCCTATACCTGCAGCATAATCCACACCCAAAACTCCTACTGCTAAAGCTAAGGCCATCCTATTTGCACTACTTGTGAAAAACTTCAAGAAATTAGTGGCAACTGCTCAAACTTTTGCCACTACATCAAGGACATTGACAGCCTCTCATATTGCATGGCACAGTGGATGGTTTGGGTGCTGGTTTAGAATTAGAGCACCTGAACCTTAGCAATTCCACAAGCTCTACCAATTCCTCTAGCACCATCAACCAAGCCTTGAGAAACTGGTTTGAGTGGACAAAGTCCACTCACTTTTTGTTATGATTTTTATATTGTTTCATTTTATTTTATCTTGCTTTGTTAAGTTTTTCTCAGTAGATTTTCTCTAATTTTAAGTTAATCTTTGTTTTTAGCTCATTTTTCATTTTTCTACATTTTTTTATATTTTTCTTGGCTTATTTTTTGCAGTTTCTAGCAAATTTTGGAAGCAGGAAAAGGTAGGAGCAGAACAGAGCAAAGGATAGACAATTTCGCAAGGGTTGTGAAATTTTCGCAACCCCTGCGAAATGACCCATTTTTGCAACCGCCCATTTCGGCAGTTTAAGTGAATTTTCGAAACCCGTACCTTTATTTTTTATTTTCGTTTTATTTTATTTTCAAAAAAATGAAAGTTTTGTATCTCATATTTGGGAAAATTTAATATATATATATATATATATATATATATATATATATATATATATTAATTTGGTCACTCAAATTTATTTTATTTTTATTATTTTATCAAAAAAATTTTCAAGAACTGCATAAATTAACATTAAATTTTTACAATATTGCGAAATTTTCCTACTGTTCTCCTAATTTTTTCCCCAATTTTGTTTTGACCATAACTTTTCATCCTACTTTTTTGGTGTGATTTTCATCTCAGCTGAAAGATGAGAGAGTGTGAACCACTATGACAAGAAAGAACACTTTGAAATTTTGAAAATGTGGAAATTTTAAAACGCTCCAATCGGTCCTTTTTCCTCTCTCTTTTCGTTTCCAACTCGTTTCATTCGTGCCTCCAAATGGAGCGAATAAGGTCTCATCGGGAAAGCTTACGACGTCCCCTTATCAAAACAGGTACATTTCATTAGAGGTATCAATTCTTCCTTAAATTATCTTTGTGACCACATCATGACAATGTTGAATTTGGTCGTGTGAGAGCATGAAGGAAGTGTTGTTTTGGTTGTTTTATAGCAAGTGTTTTTGTATAGTGCATGCTGTAGTTTCCATCATATGTTTACTTAATGTTCATAGTCACTTATTTTCAGAAATTTTTTTTTGTAATGCTCAGCTTGTAGTTTGAGAAATTGGAATTTGTTCACAAGCACATGTTAGAGTAGTGTAATGTTTATTTGAGTTGGATGACATGTTGAAATTCTTATTGTTTTCAACCCTCTTCTTCCACTTCGATCAAACCACACACTGCACAATAATAGGCTCTGCTAATAAGCCGAAACCTGCCTTGCCTCCTAAACCCGCAAAGCCCACTAGTTTGTTCGACCTCTTTAACAGGTTAGGACCCTGAATAAAAGACCAATGGGCCTCAAAAGAAAAAGAAAAAAATTGTGACGCTTGCCTCTTGAAACTCGAAAGCACGGTCCGAGGGGTATGGCGAGAGAGTCTTTAAAGCCCAATGCCCTAAACCAACTGTTTGGGAGTCACCGACTTTGTGCTCAAGCATGGGTGATGGAGTTTAGCAAATTGTAGGTGCTGGAGTTTCAAGCTCATTAAAAGTCCGTGAACTCTCGAATAGTTAGTGGCTGAGAGATCCTATGACCTGATGCTCCTAAACCTTAATCGCTGGGAGTCATCGATAGACCCTCAAGCATGGACTATTTTGAATTCAATGCCCTCAGCATTGTACCCCTGCAACAAAAAAAAAAAAAAGGAAAAAGAAAAAGAGAGAGTTGTAGAATAAAAGTGGGTCCTGATCTATTGAGTTTAGTTAGGCTACTAGGTCTAGACAAGAGCTAGGTTGTGGGGAAGGACAGTTTGACATACTATTTTTGAAAGCTAATCAAATTAACACTTAGATTTTTGTGGAAGGTGTCAGGTTGATTCTTTAGGAGTTGGGATACGCTTTATACTGAATTTGCATAGCACACACTCTTCGAGATAATCATTGGGCTAGATTTCGTGACTCATCATGTTTAGTATTATCACCTCGTTTTTGAAAAACCATTTTTGTGTATTTATATATTTAGCCCATCTTGTTTTTGTTAGTTTTTCTCTTCTTCCATTGCTAAGGGACTAGCAATGTGTCGGTTGGGGGGTGTGATTACTGCCCAAATAGTGCTATTTTATGCCCTTAATTCTCCATGGATTTAGCACTGCGGTAGTAATCAGATAATTAAACTAAATCGACATGTTAAGGACATTACTACTAATCAAATTTCAGGGCAAGTTTTGTTGGTTTTGCAGGTCATTTGCACTCGAAGTTAGGAATCAAATTTCATTCATAAAGAATTGTTTAAATGAGAGCATCGTAGAGCAAAATTGATGAGGTATGAAGTGCGCAACGTAAGAAGAATGGCAATTCCCTGTATTTTGTCGCCAATTTCGCAAAACATTGTGAACTTCATCTTTATAAATTTCCTACGCGAAATGGATGCTTTCCTACGAGCTTCACTACACTGGTCCCGCTCGCACTGCTCCAATCGCTGACTTTTTGATTTCTTTCTCTCGCTTTTTTAGTTTTTCTTCCTACTTTCTCCTCCTTGTAATAGTGTTTGATTTGTAGTTTTGGTAATTTTGTATGGGGTATGGCTTGATACCAAATCCCAAGACTTTGTATGAGACAACATTCCACTATTGAAACTAGTGGAATAAGCTTCTCTTTTGAAGCCTCGTTTTCTTTTTCTCTCCCCGTTCTTTCTATTTTCCTTCACTTTCTTTGGGAGCTAAACATCCTCGAGAAGGTTTTCTCGCAGGACGAAGCGCTAAAACCCCTCCTTCCTTAAAGTAGAAGGCACCAGGCAAAGGAACCTAAGGCACTGCAGGGTTTTCCTATTTTCAACGAGGTATTCACTGCTCATTTATGGTTTTTCCTTAACTTTTAAAGTTTAAACCTCCTTCGATTCACCTTTGAACATTTGGTATTTGCACCCAGGTTTAGTGACTTATTTCGCTAGATCCACTAATATTCATTAGTTATCTTCTAGCTGGATTATTGAAGGTGGGAATAAGGAGGAATGTCTTCACTGCCTAAGACCATTTCTCGACAAAGAATGCCATTCTCAAGTTATTCAAATAATTTATAGCTAAACAAAGATCCGGTCGAGACGACAGGCAGTCATCCTCCCTAACGCGAGGAAAGACTCCAGAAAACCCTAATTTGCCTTAGGAACCTAAGCCTAGTGACTCTAATACTTCAAGGACTTTTCTTTACATTTTTACTCATTTTAATTTTAGTTTTCAACCACCAAACTCCAATCTAGCAAAATCCCAAAATCCAAATTAAATTCACCTCAGCTTTAAGCACTTCACTGTTAGTCAGTTTGCATGAAGAAAACTCATCCTCTGCGGATTCGATCCAGAACTACTATACGCATTAGCCATGCTACTTGGGTGAGTATAAGGTATTAGGTTTTATAAATTTTGTTGATTTGAGACAATCCATTAACCCTAATTGGGTATTGGCACAAATTAGTGCCTTGCTACACGCGAATCAACAATATCAGTCTAAGCGCTTCTTCTGTTACTCCATTGTATTTTACCATGTCGCATACTTCAATGAAGTTTGTCAAATGCGTGTTTGGATTCTCACTTGGCAATCCATGGAACTGAATGTTCTGAAGCATTTGCGTATTATTGCTTTCTACCGAAAATTGTTCGCTTGAATGGGTCTTTAGATAGCGCATCGAACAATCGCGGCTGTGAAGGGGCAAACTCTTCTAGTAGCATAAAAGGATCATCTAGCTGTATAAACAGTCTGGGAGCATAATTCCTACCATTATTCCTATTTTGTCCCTCTTGTGGCTCGTTTTTCTCTTGGCCCTGATCTTGCCCTTCTTGGTTTTGCATGACTATTAGATTTCTCCGGGTGTGTTTCTTCTCGCTTCCAGAACGATGAAGGTTCTTCTGCCTGGGATCGAACTGATTTAGTGCAACTTGACCTCGTCGCATACACACATCAACCTTTACTGCAATCACACACAAAAACACATAGACCAAATTACAAGCACTTGTGTAAATAGAATAAAATGAAAAAAATTCCATAGTAATATCTTAACCCGTCATCACAATATCAATATGAAAACTTCCCAAGAACGACGCCAAAAACTTGACTAGACCTCGTGATAGGTTGTGCAAAATTAATGTAAAACGTGAGGGTTCATAAGCCGCAGCGTACGTACGAGTTTATGTAATATAAGTGGCTTGTCAAGGTCGCTCCCATTAAGGAGTAAGTGTTGAATAACGGACCGCTCTAGAATATTATCCGAATCTCAAACTCAAGTGAATTATGGCTAATATAACGAAAAGCTAATCCTAAACAAATTGTTAACTCAATTAATGGGGACTAGGGTTTTGCCTTCCCTAGCCACGCTCAATGGATTACTATCTAGATAGAATTGATCATTCAGTACATTAACGGATTCACGCTGCCAGATTGATCGTGCCTACGAGATATCCTTTCTCGAGGTATATTTGCCTATCTCACTAGTACTAGGGTGTATTGCATCTCTGCATCAACCCTTAACTCGGAGACGCTTAAATGATTAAACCCTAATCACCACACTTGGAACCGAGAGATCTCTACTCTCCGATTTACCAAGTGTCACTCTACCCGGATCCCCGAGAACCTTTATCTCTCGATCTCAGATTCCCAGCAAGAGCATGTTAATGTTGGCTAAACACCACCATGTAGATAATTCATAGAAAATAGAGCAAGTCGATATCGATCCTTTGATATACTGAATGAAACTGAATTAACAACTAATCCATATGAATGTAACAAGGGTACAACAAAAACCCTAGAAATAAAACTAACAAATCATGTTGTTCCGTTTACAATCACTGCGTTTTTAACTGTGAGGGAGTTTGAGAAAGAAAATACAAATACAGGAATCTCACGATCTCTCAAATCATGCCTGCAGCCGCTTTCTCCAAGGCCAGCCCTCATTTCCTCCTTTTTCTCCCTTCGCTTTGTTCTTCCCTCTTATTTGAAATTGATCGACCAAGCCTCTAATGACGCCGCGACATTGGGGGCGCCGCAAATGTCACACGACTATGCTGGACCTCAACGTTGCGATGTCAATAGGATCTAATCTACCTTCAAGCCTTACACAACCTTCAAAATGCCGCTTTCACCCGAAATGCATAAGAAGTCATATCAACATCGTGCAATAAACAATACTTATTAATGCGAAAATGACCTGAAAGCATGCTAAATCAGGTATATGATGAGTGTTTTGCACTATCAGCCTCGTGTAAGTATTCACTCAGTCAGGGATATGGCTGCAAAGATCGCCTTGCAAAATGGTCCTTCATAGAAGTTTCAGATCCTGAGAAGGGCGGGATAACTAGCCTACATTGCTAAAGAGTATGTTCTCCAGCATGCCAATTTATGTCATGTCTCAGCCAGTTATTCATAGGTTGGTGCATTTTTTAGACCAGAAAGGATTTATAGAAATTTTCTTTGTGTGGTTGGTTCTCTTGAGAAAAATCCACATACAATTAAACAAACTTGATCTTTGCTCGATAAAAAGAGAGGCTTGGATTAGATCCTTATGTTCTCTTAGTAAGGCTTCACTTGGCATGCATGTTGGAGATGCATTAGAGAGGTGGGTTATAATGGGGAAGTGAGTGAAGTAATAGAAAGTTTGTGTTCTTGTATTGGGAGGGAAAAAGGGTATAAGATAGATAGGGTTATGGAACGCCATAAAAGAGAGTAGATAGTCTTGAAAGTTAGAACCAGTTTGGAAGTGAGATGCCAGTAGAGGGAAGTTCTGGTAGGATATTTGGCATGGTGGTTTGCTTTTGATTCTCTTTCCCCTATATGCTTATTGTTGCTTGCAATGATGCTTGGGTCATGGATGTTTGGGAGTTGACAAGTGGGATAGTTATTATTGAATCCTTTCGCTTCCTAAGATAGTTCCATGATTAGGTGTTGAAATGTATTGTTATTTCGTTGGGGGCTGGAATAAGGAGTGATGTTGAGGAATTGTGAGGATAGTTTAGTTTGGAGAGAGAAACTGTGATTGCCTCCAATGAAAGTATGTTTTTTCATTTTTTTTATTTTTTATTTTAAGGAGAAGATTTTTACTTTGGATTAGCAAAAAGGAGAAAGTGGTCATTAGTGAATTGGAGCTTGTTTTTACAGGAATGAAGAAGTATCAACTGACCATATTTTTTATATTGTGAAAAAGGCAGAAGTCTTTTGCATCTTCAGTTTTCCATGTTCATATGGTGCTTCCTCTTAGTGAGAGAGGATTGAAAGATAGTAGCTTTCTTTGTCAGGAAGCATAGAGGCTGTTTCATGAACAGCTTAGTGTTTATTTTGACCATTTGGCAGAAGAGAAATAGATCTTTTAAACATGCGGGAGCATAAATCAAGTGCTCAATGACTGCTTCTTTGGTCTATAAGCTCCTTAATCTAGGTTTTGTGTCCATGTTAGATTTTGACTGGTTGGCTTTTATTAGTGGGGAAGGTGTTCCTTTGTGTTTTTTTTTCCTTTTTCCTTTTTCTTTTCGACCTTAACCATGTTGTGCATACTTCCCCTATACCTCAAATGTGCTCTATTCTTTTGTCCGGCCTTGTTTAGTAACTTTATTTTATATTTCTATTAAAAAAGGGCATTCAAGGAAGCAAGCAACCAAGGTCTAGTATGCAATGAACATAAATTTCAATAATTTGTGAGGTAAATTTAGTCATGTTTGGAGATTTAACTTTCCCATTTATTTATTTGCTTACAAGAATTTTAACTTTGTCCGTCTTATGGTCATTTGTCAAAAACGCCATTCCTGCCATCATATCGTCTCTTAAATCTAATCCATGTTTAAGATTGTAAAAAGCTCTAGTGCTTTTAAAGTGCCAATCTCACTGATCCATAAAATTTGATTGTGGCTCTTAAACATTTAATGTTCTCTTCTGAGAGAGAAAAGAGAACAAAAAAGTGGAAAAGTTGAAGCGGCTAGCAGTTAATATCTTATTATCTAGAATAGGGTTCCTTCTAACATGAGAATTGTGCAAAGATGGGAGTTCTTGGCAGCATGATGTTCTTTGAATGTCTCTCTCCCTGAATGATTGACAGCACAAACTTCATGAAATTTCTAACTTGAAGTTTATTTATACGTTTTCATTTTTTGCAGTGCAATGCTGTCTCATTCTCACCTGATTGCAAGCTGATAGCTTCCTCCTCAGAAGACTCCACAGTCGCACTGTGGGAACTTTACCCTCCCCAATGCAGAACCTAAATTATATACTGTTGTGCACCGAGCCAGGAGGATTGCAAGATTTATTGGTCAATGGCATGGTCCAAGACTCTTTATGTCTGTTTAATTCTTGTTTTTAAAAACGCTTATGCTCTCAAAACAAAGTTAAAAACAAGAAAATAGTGAGTAACACGTCGGCTTTCAGCTTTTATTTTATTTTCTTTATTAAAAATACAAAATACTTAAAATTTGTAGAATAAAAACGCTTTCAAAACAAATACTTTATGCTCTCTATGCTTTCAAAATAAGAACCGAATGCACCCTTTTGTTTCTCTTATTTTCATAGCTTAAATATCTGTTTTTGTTTTATTCTTAATGTAAATGGTAGATTTTGGGTGGCATGTTGAGTTCTTGATGTGAATACAGTAAATCAAGCGGTGCATGGGGCCCTAAATGATTTGAAATGAACTGGTCAGCATAAAGAATTACGTACGCGTAGTCCTACAAAACAATGTATTATTCTATTATCTGACCTGGGGGATGAAATGATTATTATTAGATTAGAGCAAGATTTTATGTTATTGGAGCCGAAAGAAGAAATGAGACTCAGCTAAAGACCTTATAGACATAAAATGGTATGTATTCATACCAAAATCCTGAAGGGTTATCATATACTGTGACTATTTATTGCATAGAGATGATGAAGAGGATGATCCACCGTTCCTATCACTAGCGTTTTTCAAGTCATGTTTGGTTCTACCACCCTCTTTGCTTTTGATAAATAGTTTGAACACGAAGACAAAACGACAATGAATGTGAGAATATTATTTTGGAACTCCTTGTCCCTTAAGGAAAGGAGACATCCATTGATAGGGCTTTAAACCTAATCGGAGAGTCCAATTTAAAATATCGGCTTGAAAGGTTGGAGAGAACCTCTCAAGTTTAAGTACAATTTCACATTCTTGTGTAGAACCGATTTATTGCATAGAGATGATGAAGAGGATGATCAACGGTTCCTATTACTAGCTTTTTTCAAGTCATGTTTGGTTCTACTAAAATCTCTTTGCTTTTGAGAAATAGTTTGGCCACGAAGGCAAAACGACAATGAATGTAAGAATATTATTTTAGAACTCTTTGACCGCTAAGGAAAGGAGACATCCACTGACAGGGCCTTAAGCTCAATCGGATATCTCAACTCAAAAGATCGGTTTGATAAGCGGGAAAATCTATTAAGTTTAAGAATAATTTCACACTCTTGTGTGGAACCGATGTGGAATCGTATTATTCCATACCCCTTGAGAAATCGAATATTCGCAGACAATATTCACTTCAAAGGCTCACACTATGTATAACATTTACTCTGATCCACATTTTGAACAGTCTTCTCCGCCACACCTCCAACAAAACATTTTGTCCATACTTCCGCTCCACCTAAAGAACTCAAAGTTTAATTCCAAACCCTTTCCTCTTGGCAAGTCTTCACAATGCCGATTCATCTCCGTTACTTTAAGCAGTCAATGCGCACGATCGCCCCAATCACCTGAAAGTCCAAGGGCCTGCTTATAAAATATCATGTGCCAAAATATTCTTCTCTCATAGTTCCACACTCTTATATAAAATCAATGTGGAATCGTATCACCCACCACCTTTGAGAAAACCTTTTCAAGGACCCGTCACTAATAAAATACCATATGCCGGAATAAATACGACGGCTCTCATAAAACCTTTTCAAGGACCCGCCTCTCACGGTCAAACATTAGGAATTAAAGTCATACCAATAATCATTCTTTTTCAACTCAACCTTATTCATTCATAGCTGTGGCCTGTGGGACATTTCCTAGGAGGGCCCCCCCTCCAGGACTTCAATTTTGATCTGTTTTCCAATTCCATGAGTGGTTGATAGGAAATTTTTTGAGCCAAGAAGAGAGTGGCAGGCAGAAACAACAGCCAGCCAGCCAGCCAGCCACCCATCAGGCAAGTGTACTCCTATTTTGAGGTGGAAGTGGAACCCAGCTGCTGCTTTAATGCTCATACGTGGCTTAATCTGGTAGTCATCTCTCCCTGTCCCATCAGTTTCACTATTTTTTTTTTTTTTTTTTACAATTTTCAAAGGAGTGAGGCTCGCCACCTCTTGTTTTCTTCGAGCCGAAGGAAAAGAAAACATGGGAAATGCTTCCTCCAAAGTCCAAACCATCCTTTTCTACCTCCTTTTTCTAATCTAAAGATAGGATAAAGCCGTGGAATCAATCAGCTGATCAAACCCCAATACAACTCTTCAACCTACCACACGACAATAGCATAAATCTGTGGGGAGTACTGCAGAAACTTTTAAATGGGTTGTCTCATCTGGGTAATTACTTATTTACATTCTTCATCTTCAAGTTGTCCAAAAGTTGCCTATTATTATTGCCTTGCAAAAGATAAATACAGTTATCCTAATTAAAAAAAATTTGGTCCACCCCGTTAAAACCTTTGATCATGTGCCACACAATAAATGCCTACCTTCCATCTTCAATACCACCAGGGATTATGGGATTATGGGGGTTGAGCTCACCTGTTATTTTCCTTCATTGGTAACTATCAGAGCATTAAATGAGCAAAAAGAAAAAAAGTTGAGTTACCAAAGCATTAAATGAGAAAAAGAAAAAAGACTTAGAACTTTGAGTTATGGCTTCACCCCCACCCACTGAGCTATGCCATGGGCAAAACCAATAAATAAGATTGCACCAGAGGTGTGCGGTTACTTGGTTTTTCGCAGTCCAAAAACCCTTACATGGATTCATCTTGCATGTATGTGTACTTTTCAGAAGAGAAAATTCTGACAGGATCATTAATTAACTTTTTTTTTTTCTTAGGCTATCCTTGGTTCCTTAGAACACTCTAGAGAAAATGCAAGATAAAAGAAAATAGAGAAAATAAAAAATAAAAATAGAGTTGAACCAATTATAGTTGTCTTAAATAAATATAAAGATTAAATAATTTAAAATTATATAAGTTTCTGAACAATTTTTTTACATTTGATTTTTTTTTTCATTAGATAATCAAATAAAAGAAATTTACTTTTGATAAGATTTTTTTTCCCTTAGTATTTTTCAAAAACCAGACACAGCCTTATTTATTTATTTTTAAAAGGCTGATTATTATTATTATTATTATTTTAAAGAAATGTTCATATTTAAGTATAGATTTTCCTGATTTTTTTTCAAGGGTCTGATGTGAGAATTTCAACAGTAAGCTATTACAAAGCAATTCAGAGACTTCTCCACATTCAAAGAGAAGAAAAGTCAGACTTCATTCCAGTTCACCAAACACTATTTTTCAATCTTGTGAGCAAATTTGGTAAGGATTATTATTTTCCGAAATAAATTATAATATTGGAAGACAAAAAGATTGATCTTGATCATAATCGAGTCAATTCTAAATGTATTAAAAATAGTTACGGAACATATCCCATTGGAAAAATATAAAAAGAATCCAAAATAATGATTCAACAAACTTCGAACTTGAAAAACAAGCTTTGATAAAGCTCACTATTTAAATCAACTATAAAAGTAGGTACATCAGTAAAATACATTATTATGTTATTATTCACTAGGCCATTCTTTATTTTTATTAAATTTGATTTTATATATTAAGATGTCACAAATCAGTGTTATAACATTACTTTTGTAAAAGAATAGATTTTCCGATACCTTTCATTGATAGAAGTTATAAATATATACAGAGTGATTGAGAGTCTAATTTAAGAACATGCAACTAAGAAGGAAATTAAGTTAACAAGTAGAATACAAAGTTGGTCAACCAGAAAGCTAAAATTAAGCCACCGTTATAATTACATTCAACATGTAATTAACTACGTATCACGATTCAGGCTGCACGCTGCCTTTATACGCCCTCACAAGATCGGGAAATGCATCTGCAGAAGACCAATCTGGTTACGCTGCAATTCCATGCGTTGTCTTGACAACAATGGCTTATAATGCGATCAGCTATTTGGTCTCGAGTACGCACACGCTTAACTCGGCGCCCTTTACGAGACTAAGCCGTTTAATAAAAGGAAGGCCGATTTGGAATGCGCTTCATGTTTAACGACGACATTGCGTTTAAAACCGACGTGGTGGTTCCAAGGTTATCACAGCGTACCGGGAGATTCATGGTTCACCATTGCGGATCGTGCAACGGCTCGTTGTTTCTGAGCTCCAAGAAATGTGGGATTAGAGCCCAAAACTCGATGATAGGCGTAATTCGACGCGGTGGTCATCCACATTTCCAACCCAATTCCAGAGATCGAGTATGTTCTTAATATGGGAAGGCATTTTGTGGATATGAATACTCATGAAAAATGTGGTTTGCTTTAAGTAGCGAAGAAGCCTTTTGTTGGTCTAAAGGATTCAGAAGTTGGCTTTGTGCATAAACCGAGGCAAAGCTTGTTGATCGCAAATGAGATGTCGAGACGTGCCTCAAGGAAAGGTATTGAAGGAGGCCAATTATTCCACTAAACTCGAGCTATCCACAAAGCAGCCAGCCCATCAATCAATTACACTGAGTCAGAGCGAGGGGTCGAGACATCTGAACTCACTCATACTAGTCAAAAGGTCATGAACATATTTATGTTGTGGTAGAAATAACCTAACCCGAGCAGGAATTACTCAATCCCCAAGAAGAAATGAAGAGAACCCATATCCCCAGAGAAACATATCACCTCACAAGCACAATATTGGCTATGAGACTCTGAATGGCTTCCTGGGTAATAACAAGATCATTAACATAAACCGTAAAAATAACAAAGATCGGAGCCTTGACTCAGAAACTAAGAGGAGGAGCCTGCCTTGGAACTATGAAACCTAGCCGAAGAATGGCATTTTTTGAGTGTCAGAACTCATGGAGCTTCGGTTAGTCTGTAAATCGCTTTTTTAACTCCGCGCAAACATGGTTGTGGCTGACAAAGCTCGAACCCTGTGGTTGTGCCATAAAATAGCCTCGCTTAATGCACCATTTAGAAAGGCATCAAGGACATCCATTTGCCCCAAATCCCACCTCATGACAAAGCAATAGATAATACAAGCCTATTAGTTGCTAGATCACCACAAAGGGCTTAAAGTGGTTTGTAATCAATACCAGGCATTGATCATAACCCTAGCAGTTACTTATTTCTCAACTGGGCCCACTCGGGATCCATCAAAGATGCCTTTACTCTAAGACCCACTTTGCCAGCCTACTCTGGTGTACAGCTTGAGGGTGGTAAAACTAGTCCCAAGTCCCATGTTTCATTGCAGCAAAGGAGTCGCGGGATACGGCCCCACGCCAACGAGGTAATGGTGATGGCTCGTCACCGGGCTGGCCTACCGGTTCTGGGAAGAGAAATGCTCGCACACCGATGGATCCGCTTCGGGGTTTAAAGATTTGGTTCATTGATCTCGCGGGTCACGCATGAGTGCGCTGAGGAGCATCGGCTCGGGGAGGGCTTGTGAACCAAGACGGAGGAGAAAACTGACCGAGATGGGTATCTGGCAGGAATAGAGGAGTGGATGCCAAGATTTGGCGGGCAGCGTACCCCAGATTATCTAAAGGAGGAGTCGGATGAGATGGGGGTGATTTATAACGGGCAAGGAATCATGAAGTAAAGAACCGTATATTCAAAGTACCCGAGGAAGCCACTTATTAAACGGCAAAATCTCAAAGGTCGCAATGATGTCAGCGTCTGCCACGTTGATGACAAGATCGCGAATCGGTGGGCAATCAAAAGAGAGGAAGAAACGGGGGAGGGTCTCGAGGTTTCCGGGTTAGCAACGAAGACCCGTGTCGAGCAGGTCGGATCGATCTTTGGTTTCCCACTCAACAACACGCACTCAGAGAAGAGAAAATTTTTCGTTTGAGGTCCACACACTCTGTATTTACTTCTGAGTTGGTGAATAGTCGAGAAAAGATAGCTTTGATCGTAATGCATTTTATTCGAAAGCATAGTACGCAGGAGAGGATGTAATGTTTTATCCAAATTTTTTTAATTTCAAATAATTTGGTGTTTGACCAAAAAGGACTTCAAAATGTGATTTTTCCTGAAGAAGAGGTGTGGGCTGTCTATTTATGAGGTAGGAAGTTGTTTGAAAGGCATAAGGCCAATAAGAGAAATCAAGATGGGCATCATGAAGGAGTGTAAGGCCTATTTCAACGAGATGACGATGACGACGTTCAGAGACACCATTTTGTTGCTGTGTGTGGGGAGCAAAGAGGCAGTGAGTTAGTGCTATGGCAGAGATATGATTTTTAAAGCAATAAACTCACCACCATTGTCTGAGTATAATGTCTTGATTGACTTAAAAAAGCAAGTTTCTACTTGAACTGACTTCCTCAAATTCCTGTATTCTCTTCTATATCAATGTTATATATTCTAGGTATGAATCAAATAAACTTGGGTTTTTCCCGGAAATCGATGCACCGACAAACAGTGAAATGCTGTACTTATGAAATTCCTAGTGGCCTCAGTTACTGTGTCCTTAAGCGATACACCGTCCAAAAAGGGTTTAAAAGTTATACCGAAAAGACCATGGGCCAAAGAAAGAAATAATAGAATTGTTGTGTATCTTCTGTAGCACAGAGTTTGAAAATAGCGGTGCAAGTGCCGAAATTAAATAGTTACTTTCTGTGCATTTATTGAATCACCTGATGGTTAAACAGCGCTCAAGAAAACATGGAACTGCCATCAAATTGTCTTTTCAAAGGGCGTATAAAGTGAGATAGCAGCAGGCAGAGCTGAGTCAAGCAGTTGTTGTACGTGAAACTACTTTGTATTTGCATGGATCACATGTATTTTCGATATGGTTACATCTGCTCTCTACCTGGTGAGTTTAGCTGCATGTCATTCTAACCAAGTTTTTGAATGTAGGTTGAGTAAAACCCTGAAGCCTTGTATATATTTAGACAGCATGCTTGAAGCACAGCTATACAGGTGATGAATGAGGGCCAAAGTCATAAAGATAGCTTGAAGATCTTGAAGTGCTTACTGCACAGTTGATCGTGTTCGTGGGCATGAAATGGGGCGAAAATACCACTGCAGCCGGGAGCCAGTACGGCATCTGAGCCATAGCTCGGCCCCGGTCATTTTTGGCCAAGCTGTACCGGCACACTTGAGTTTGCACTCTAGATAGTCTGAAAGCAGACGGAGGTCTTCAGCCGTTTCCGACCGCCAGAGCTGTCAGGTCTCCTTTCGAGTTTTCATTCGATTTGATCTGCTGTTACGCAGGCCGATTGCTGCAACCAAACTGTAGTGCATCGTCGTCTCCTTCAGTGGCCTAAATAGCAAAGCCATTATGTGCCGTAGTTTTGGCCCAGCCAAATATAGGCCCGAAGTTGCTTTATTCGGTATTCGCTGGAGCCTTAGCACCCAGTTATACACGACCCAAAGTCAAACATGAGCACCGAAAATGGCAGTCTCTCGTAAATCTGCAGATAATGCACGAAATATCGTTATACGGCTGATGTTCGATCGAATGACTCCACTTAGCGAGTAAAGTAGACCTTAGAGTGAACATGTCAAACGCACAGTCGCCAAGCCGGCAAAGCTTTCGTTGCCTCTGCCACACTGCTAGTATGATTATTAGTTAAACACAAGAGGCGAATAAATGCAGCTTGCTAGCAGCGGTGAAATTTACACCTGACCTAGACTGACATCGGCAGCAAATACCCGGTTCGTTTATACCGCCTTCATTTCTAGTTTGTTCTATAATCCTATCTTTACCTGTGCATTACTTATATTAGCCGTTTCACTGCGAGTCATACAGAAGAGGTCGATTTTGAATCATCGTTATTCTATTCCCGCTTGTCAGTCATGTGTTATGTATGCGCAGTAGCTTCACCGCAGTGAGAATAGCCTGCAGCACTGATTTTTTTGAAACGAGATATTGAATGATGACGGATCGTAATTAGTTGCTGTACCGCTTAGCTTCATCGCGAACACATTGCTTCCAATGGTGTAAGAGACATTTCATTTGAACACAAATTGCTTTAATGTCGCAATTTTAGTAGTCGGCGTATATTTTTGCATACTGAATGTGAAATCACACATCGGTTTATTAAATGCGCAAGATCATCGTTCCACCGTCAGGATGCTCTAATTCCCATAGCGTATGTAACACAGTTCAGACGAATTATGGTGTTGAAAGTGTATGTATAAGTTATCTTTGCATTACATTTGTATTATGTGCTATTATTTTGAGCAAATGCATGGTTTGCGCGGTCTAATGGAATGCACCTGTATAAAAACATAGCTGTTTAAAACGCTAATGCATTGCTTGTCACGCAGTACGAGCATGACACGAAGATCTAAAGCTCTGTAGTTTCTGTGAAGAATACTGGTGATACTCCTGTTATATATTACTCATTTACTGATACTTGTAATTGTTTGAACTTCCTAATCATTTTTTGTGGGTCGCATCTTTGTTAAATATAAGGGTACAGTTTTGAAGTGAATAGCTTTACGTAAGTTTCTTTGTTCAAAATTAAAATGTTTCGCTAAATTTTAATATTTTTAAAATGAACAGTTAAATGTTTTGATAAGATAAATGCTTTAACAAGCTTGAAGTTGACTGTTGGGCATCAATAATGTGATTAAAACATTTATTACTTGAAAATAAAATTAAATAAACAGACTGGGGAGGCCACTTTGAAAGAATAACGGAGTTTACACAAGCTGGACTGCCATCGGCAGGTTTCTATCGCTACAAACCTTATAGGCATATAAAGCCGTGGCGACCCCCGGAGCCCCGCTCAACCCGATTGGCGTAGTCCAACTAACCCTGGACGCGTTTATTTCTTTAAAGTCATTAATCAAACTCTTTAGTTATTGTTTTATTTAATTTTAGTTTTCAAAGTCAGAGCCATGACTAATCCCTAACTCGACCGGCCATAATCCGTTGAGCCCGACTTATCTGACATTTTCAATTATCTGACCAAAACATTCGCTCGTTTGGTTCCATTTTAAATATTAAAATTTCGCTGAAGCATTTTCATTTCGTAAGCCCATAAAACATTTACGATTCAAAAGACTCATACCACTACATTTAACAAAAATGCATTTACAAAAATAAATGATTCGTAGAGCTCAAACTGCTTGCAAAAATATCACTGTTCAAGAACGGAGATCGCGATACGACCCGGAAGACAATTCGTAATTCCTTCTTGGCGACTCTGAGCTTCCTCGATCTGGCCTGCCTGACAGTCTATCACTTAAGACTGGCGCATTGATAAAAACAATACGCTAAGCATTTTCATGCTTAGTGGTTCTATACAGTTCAGATTCCATTTTCTCGCTCATATAAATCATGCATTTATCAAAATAATGCCTTTATACAATATCGCCGTAATGTAGCATGCTTATACATATACACTTTTCAATACCATCGCTTTCAAGAGACCCGGTTTGTGATTCCACATATAACTATAGAATCTAACATCCACTACAGATTCATTTGGTAACTCAGCCTGCTTGTCATCCAAGAGTACTGTGGTTCTACATTCAATATTACCGTCTCACATATGACTATAGAATTCGACATTCAATACAGATTCAGTTTTGGTAACCCCGCCATGTTTGTCATTCAAAAGAGGTAATGTGCATTTCGTGATTAGACAAATACGGTTACCTTCATGTGACGACCCACTGTGAATCCCGTCATGTCGGGTCATTCAATAATATCGCTTTCAAAAATCAATTTACTTTTTATGCAAGAATTACTTACTATTTCCAAATATCATAAAAGGCTATATTAAAACAGTCAATAACAATGATTCAAATCAATATATATGTATATTTCACAATTAGAGAACGTAAACAAGTATAGAACAATACTGAAATAAAGATCAGTTATAGAACAAACTAGAATAGAGAACTGGTATAGAATGTATCAATGTCATTCGCTTCTTTCGATGTCAATCCTAGGTCAGGTTATCGCCTTCAATTCCATAACTGAAATAAATACACTATTCACTCTTAGTGATTTGAAGCAAATAATCATACTTAAACGACATCGCCGAGGCAAAAGCCAGTCCCCGGCGCGCGAGTACGGCACGCTTTTTGATCAGTCTCATTCCTTATTCCTCTAAGAGTCTACTTTACTCATAAATTGAATCATTCCAATCGGATTATCCGAACTAAGTTATGGCATTTTCTACGCCAACTAAAAAATTTCCACTGAATACAATCGGGACCGGGTTTGTATTGCTCTATTTTTTCGTGGTCTAACTTCATGTGTTTGACTCTAGGTCATTGTACTTTTTAAATCTAAGGTTAAGGGTTCATTCCAACTGAATCACTCCAATTCTAAGCTGATCGAACTCCAAGTTACGTCCGAAACAACCCGATTACTTCTTTATGTTCAAAGTTTTGAACCAGAATTTGGCTTGCACATGGCCCCACTTTATATGAATTTTTTAGGCCACTTAGCATCAGAATTTTAATGATGCCTTCTCTTTAGTTTGTCTTCCTGAAGTCTATTTTACGTAGCCACTTGAATCACTCAACTCCATAAGAAATGAGGAAGTTATGTCAAATACAAAAAACTGGCCGAACAGAAACTTAACAAGTTGTACTGCATAAGCCTGTTGTACCAAGATAACTTCGCCAAATGACTAAATCGAAATCGTATCGGCACAAGCTCAAGTCAGACGGTATTTAATCCCGGTACGCCTTCGTAATCGGCATTTTCTCTCCCATTTTCCATACTTTGAACCCCAATCAACTCTATACCTAATAAACACTTCAAGATCACTTCAAATTCATCTTATGATCCTTTTCTACTCTCAATTTATCATCTTAATACACTCCTCTTATGAACTTCATTAAACTCCAAACATGCTTATTCATCTCTTATATATACTGCCTAGGGTTTTAATTTCAACCCTACATTCAAGAAACTTTGCAATAGATGACATCCTAACAAACCCTAGATTTAGAGACAAGATATTAAACTATATCAAGCCTAAATTCCATGTGATCCATACAAAATCCATACTCAAAGTAGCTTCCATACCTTGGCTTGTTTGATCACCTTCCTCCTCTTCTCTTTCTTTGCTCTCCTTTTCCTCTCTTCACGGTTTGTTCTTTTGGCCCTTTGGAGACCAATTTTGTCTTTAAATTCCATAAGTTTTTCTTTAGGCCTTGTTTGGCTATCAAAACCCATTTTTGGGTTAGTTTACTAATTTTTGCCTTTAAGTTCTTTCTTAACCCTTGAATCATTTGAATTTCAACTTCCTTTTTTTTCATTTTGCCTTCATCTTCTAGGAATTCACAACAATTCCTATTATTTCTTTTTCGCCCATAGTCTTTCAATTTATAATCTTTAAGCCCCTTTTAATAATTTTATTATTTGTCCTTTAAGTTTTGTAACCCTAAATTTTCGGTTCACTAAATTCTATTTCATAATTTGTCAATTCATCAATTTTTCTGAAACTCAAGTTTGGTCTAATTCATACCCGTAATATAATAACATTATTATAGAAATTCTGCAGATTTTTCGTGCAAGTTATTAATAAACCGCTTTGAAATGTGGAAAATTTAGAAACACCGGATGAAGTGACTACTGGATAAAACCCACATATGTTTTGTACAATGATCAACAAAAATAAAATATCTTGATCCATCAATTCCAAGATAACTAGCAGATCTCACACACGCTTCAAATAAAGTCTCACAGCTTCACGACTTCTCAGACAGCATTCTCATTGACACCAGCGTTGTTGATGAGCTTGATCGATAGAACATGAATGACATAGTGAAGACAAGGTTTTAATATTAAATAGGGGAAGAGAAAAATTTTACCTGAAGATGATGGACAATTTTAATAGAAGCTGATGCCCAAGACGCCGTGCCATCCATCATCAAGTCCGTCTTGCCATGCAATATTAGCAAACCTTTTTTGATGCCACTTATTGATTCCTGAAGGTGTAGATGCTATTGTTACATGCTCCTTTAGTAGAATCGCCCGAGATCTTGTCCTTCACAAGAAAATAGTAAGGATGAAATTCAACAAATACATTGGTTTGCCTGGTGATTATGAAAGGAAATTAAATTTTGTGTTTGGAACTCAAAGAGTATCACACAATGTAAAAAGTTCACAGGAGAGTGCAGCTTTGTACAGAACCAATATGTGAGATCACAAACTCGGCCATCACCGAGAATTACTGTCGCCCATCATATCTTAATGAATAGATACAAACTGGAAAGATCACCCATGATATTATGAGAAGCAACCGAATCGGGCAACCAATTTTTATCCTCCATTAGATGCGAGCACAATTGGATTGAAACATTTTGAGAATGAAATTGAGGACAGATTTGGGTAATGTGGGCCTAACCGATCAGCCGTGAGTTGGCATTCTGGGCCAGAACGCCATTGAAATAATTGGGCCTCTCGTAGATGTTATCGAGCTACGACCATCACGCTGGGCTCCATTAAAGTTTCCCCTCGCTAAGTTGGAACTCTCAGAGGCCCACGGTAAGTACAATCATGTTTCTAAAGGACCACGATTGACTCTCGCGCGTAATGCTTCGTCTCGTGAAGTCGCGTAAAACAACCAGCCATCGCGGTTGCCACTTCCCAGTCACCATATGCATCATGTCCAACCAAAAGGTCGCGGTAATCTCCTCAAAGGCCAAATGATCACCCTCGCTTGAATGTGCCGCGATCTCCTCAAAACCCGGATTCCAAGCCATTTAACACATAAAGAGTTAGGTCATCATCCGAAATTGGATGATCAATAATGGCTATTTCATCAGCCAAGGCCTTCACAGCATGGAGGTATTCTGTGATTGACCGAGTTCTACGCTGGATTAAGGTGAGTTCCCACTACAAGAAAAAATGCCTATATTGACATATATTTATTGACTTAAGGCCATATATGCCATTATTTGTTGTTTTACTAGACAACAATGACTTTTATATTAATATGTGTTAAACCATGACATATGTCTAAATTTGAAAAGGTGAACCTCCATTAGTTTCAGCAGATAGCTTTCTGACATAAATGATAAGTCAAGATATGATTCTAGACATACGTGTCAATATAATCTTTACCAATATGAATTATGACTTATGTATTGTAAAGTCAAGATATCATGTTTCCAAAATATCCGTCTGGTTCCTCAGGGGTAGTTTATAGAGAAAGTTTCTCATCATCTTCTCAAAACTTATATCCGTTCTGAGCTTAGTTTGTAATCGTTTTCCTCTAAACCCTAATCTAACTAAAATCTTCCTTTCACTACCATTATTAAAACCAAAAGATGGTTGGCCTTTCATTGCCATATCCAATAAAGGATCTTCCTTTTGATGTATAATCCAAGAACTATGGCAAAGAATTTGGTTTTGAAACCTTGAAGGTATGAAATTAGAATTTGTGTTTCTTACATATCTTCTTGAAATGGGTATCTTAGATGCATAATCCAACTACTAATGCAGGGAATTTGGTTTTGAAACCTTGAATGTATGAAATTAGAATTTGGGTTTCTTATATATCTTCTTGAAATTTAAATGGGTATCTTAGGGTTTAGAAATAACTCTTATAAAATGGTAGGTTATGGTTTCGTATCACAATTTATTATTTTGGGATGAGAAAACGGGTTTCCTATATCAATTGGGTTCTTCTTCTAAAATGGTTATGGTTTCGCATTCTCACATTTCGTATTGTTTTGGAATGACCTGCTTGGGCTTCATATCACAGGTTCTTCTAAAAGGGGTTGGTTATGGTTTCATTCTCACATATTGTTTTTTAGAATTACTTGGTCAGTTTCATATCAAATGGGTTCTCTTTTCATTGACATTTTCATAGCTTTGAATGGATCTCGTTCTCTTTAATAGATAACCGGAGATGAAAATGGTAATATTTATTTTTTTATTTGTTTGTTCTAGTAATATTATTTAGCTTCTGGTGTGCTTTGGTTTCCATTAGACTCATGGGTTTCTAATGGTTAATTGAGGAAAAAGTTAACAAAACAGAAGATTTACTTAACCTTGACACAAAATCAAGTAATATTTTAACCTTGACATATAATAGAAAAAGCCTTGACATAAATATATACCAAACTTGATCTAACCTTGACATAGAATACAAAAAATCTTGACGTACGTATATGTCAAGTTTGCTTTAAACTTTTCTTGACACTGACATAGATGACATATAGTACAGTATCCTATCTGACGCATATACCTTATCTTGACTATGAAAACCCGTCAACGAAAGACTTTTTTTCAGAGGTCCTCCTTTAACCGCATAGCTCGAGTTCGGATCGGCTAGCATATAAATTTTTAGCTTTGTCCAAAGGCCATAAGAGGGGGTCTCGAGGTTTGTGAGCAATAAGTGGGTGATGGAGGGAGATGTAGATGCTAAAATAGCACTCAGATAAGTTTATCCCCGGCGAACCTGGTCTTGCGCAGCCTCATGAGCGGTGGTACTACCGAAGAGGGACAATCAAGGGTGCCTTGACATAGTCGAAAATCAGAATTCAATGAGGAGTGCTTCAATTGAGCACGCCTATCGAGGGAAAGGTGGGAGTTAACTTTTCATTGATTTGGGCAAAGGATGTTGAGTGCAATGAGTGATTTATTTGCTACGAAGGAGGCTGTGGAGATTAAAGTTTGATTTTGATCGAGAAGGAAGACATGGCAGACTCGGATCGGTGTGACTCGTTAGAGATCTCGTGGCTCGATACTATGTAAAATAATAGATTTTTCGATACCTTCATTGATCAAGTTCTATATATATACAGAGTGATTGGTGAGTCCACTTTGGGTAAAACATGTTAATGATAAGGGCTAAAATTAAGCCACTGCTACAATTACATAAAGTCACAACTAGAAGCTTAAAATTAAGCTAACAAGTTATAATTACATTCAAATATAGAATTAATGACAGAACATGATTTGAGGCTAGACATGTGCTTCCCTTATAACTTTGTGGTGATTGAAGCGAAATTAATTTTTCTAGATATGAGAGCAATTATGTGTAAAAATATAAAAGTAAGAAAATTAAGGAGACATTGAGAAATTGATACCGTAGTTTGGTGTACCACAAATACTCTACGAGATCATGTTAAGACATTAAACAATTTACTAAGAACCAATTGACTACAAACATAACATCGAATTTACACAATCAAAAACCTCATAATTCACAATGTTGCCACTGTGAAGAATATTTTAAATGACAAACAATTTTGAATGAACATGTTAATGGACAACCATAAATTAGTTGGGTCCTCCATATTTTGACACCAACAAAACTATGAATTGTTTTTGGACTACTAAAAAATTGATTGAAAACTCCATGGAAATATGCTTGAAAACCAATCCAACCCGGCATTTTGGACACCAGCAAAATCATTTAAATGTTTTTCGACCACTAAAAAAATGATTTAAAACTCCACGGAAGATAAGCTTGGAAAACCAATCCAATCCATATTTTGAGATCAACAAAACTATGAAATGTTTTTAAACCATTAAAAAAATGATTGAAAACTCCATGGAAGATAAGCTTGAAAAACCAATCCAATCCAGTGGTTTTATTAGGTTATTGCCATATTATACGAAACATTATTAATGAAAGGCAAACCAAAATTAGACTTCCTTCTTAACTAAAACAAAATTTGCAAAATTTCCTTTCTTGACTAATGAAGCATTAAAATCGGACAGCTTTATCAACCAAAAATTAATTAAAATATATCCACCATGCATGATGTATACACCAACTTACTGAATTTTTCAAATACGATTTAACACCTTTCTAAAAGTATTTAATCACGTTTGATTTAGCCTTTCCCTATGTTGCAAATATTAAATAAGCTTTGGATATTCTAAGGTAGCTAATGTCGGCCCATACATGATCTCAACAACATTGTCCTCAACCTTTTAAAAAAATAAATTTATTTTAGGTTGAGGAATCATTGTAATAGAGAAAATAAATGAAAAATTAATTTCAGTATTGCATATTGATGTGTTTAGACCGTTTCTAAATTATGAACAAAATTTTAATATTATAGAAATCAAATATTATTATTGATAAGATTTTAAATTTTTTTTCTTGTACATACTTTTTATGATTTATCTTTATTCTCATCTTATTTTTATTTATATTATCGTGTCAAATATATCTTTCAATGATATTCAATAAAATATATAAAGGAAGTGCTTGCTTACAAGTTTTGACAATTGTGATTTACATAGCTTAAGTCTTCGGATCACGACATCAAAGAAGATTATTCCAAATAATTAATTTTAATTCCAAGGGCCAAACAAGAAATCAAAACACGGAAATTAAGAAAATTCATAGCGTGTAATTATATTATAAGGATTTCATGTATATCCTTAATCTCATTGACTAATCGGCTGATTGATAATTCTTCAAAAAATATAAAAAATAAATAAAAAGGGTGATAGATAAAGGATAGAAACTCCTTGATGAAGGTTTTTTTTTTTTTCCCTGTTTCTACAATCTTGACACCTTTGTATATTTTTATAGAAGACAAATAACAAAAAAAATAAATAAATAAATAAATAAATACAAAGAACATTGGTAGCTCCAAAATGCTACTAAAAATTTTAAAGGCATATTTGGTTTATATTTTTGAAAATTATTATTAAAACAAGCTAAAACATTAAAACATAATTTTGTTATTCAAAACTATTATTTGCTTTTCTTAATTTAACGTTTTACATGTTTATATTTTTTAGAACATAAAAAAATTAGAAACCAAATATATTCTATATGTTTTTATTTTCTTGTTCTCTTTTTTAAAAAATAATTTTCAGAAATGGTAACCATACATGTTCCTTTCATTAGTGTCATGCATGGACCCAATTGATCCTAGTCCATGAGAGATTAAGTGCCTCCTCCTCATGGCCAAAGAAAGAATCCTAAGTATAATGAGCCAAAAGCACAACCTCAAGTGATTCAAACAATCAATCGTTGAGATTATTATAATATAATAAAACTGAAGAGGTTTTAGGACCTAATCATATGATTAGCATGCATGCAGACTGCGGTGTCCCTTTGACGCCAAACATTAAACGATTTCACATAAATCCATAACGTAACTGATCTTCCTTCTCTCTTACACCAATCCATCTTGTCTTCTCATCTCTCTCTCTTACTAAATTATTTTGTAAAAATTAAAAGTATTTATTAATTAAAAAATAATTGATAAATAATCAAAAGACTCAATAAATAACTTTATTGAATAAAGAATCATATTAATTCGTAATATGTAAAAAACATACCTGGTATGGATCAAGAATTATTGGCTATTATTAGTCTCCTAAATCTATAAAAAATGAGATCAAAGAAAATACAGAATTAAAAATAATTATTTACTTATTTACTTATTTATATAGAACATAAAAAAATAATTATACTTTAATCGAATGAGCTTATCAAAGTAAAAAAAAAAATAACAATAGGTCCATAACTAATTACTATTAAATCATCTTATAAATGATTCATAATTAACATACACAATATTATCATTAGAATTATAATACGATTATGCATATATTAATAAATTAATCCAATATAATTCAGTCTTCACCTACTACATGTACTTGGTTCTTGGTTGGCTGCCTTTTTCTCCCACGTGTACTCGTGAAGTGAGAATCCACACCCACTCTCTTCAAACTCTATGTGAGTTGCGTCTCAAAAGTAACCTGTTTTTTTGAAAAAAAAAATCTCCTTTCATAAAATATTCTTTACTTAATATAAAAACGTGTTAAAATTGTAATCGGTAGCTCAAACTTTGATTTTTGAACTAGGCATCTTTCGATGAGTTGATTAGGACAGCTCATAAGTTATTCAACCCAATAGCTTTTGTACACTGATTGATAAATAATATTATATAAATAACATACAAATTTCATAAATTTATAATTATAATAAATTTATTTATTTATGGTTATAATTTTATAATTTTAATTTTTTTATCTTTTTTCATATATACATATATCGTTTATTTTATTTCTCTATCCTATTTATATAAATAAAATAACCTTTATCAAATAATAATTTATAATCAATTATGATATCAATTACGAGGATCCAACTATCAATAATTAATTGAATTAAAGAGGATTATAGTTACTAACATTAGCTTCAATTTTTCATACTTAAATTGTAGTTTCTTATCTGCAACTTTATGCTTAAATTAAAGTCAAAGTTAATAATTATGGTTTTAGTTCACAAATAAAACTTATTAACTATAGTTTAAAAAAAAAAATTATATCATAAGTTCGAAGAATGGACAATAGAATGGACTAAGATAAATAATTTTTTTAAAGAAAAAAAAAAAAAACATGATACTTTGACATATAACTTCTCTCTGTCGGTGGTTTACCATTCAGAGGTGTTCCTCCTAGGGCGGCTCACCCTCACGTTCATACTGACAAAATCAAGAGTCCATATTTAGGAGTTTTTACAAATCATTTAATAATATTTACAAGCTTTACACGTGTCAATAACCAATATTCTGAGTGCCACCGCAGAAAATATTTCAGTACTCCATTTATTATTATTCATCCGTCGTGCTAAGATGTATCAAACTGATTGGTAGAATTCTCATTCATTTTCATTGGTCTCTAATTTTATATTCTCTAGGTGATGTCTACATTTTGTCATAGGTTTCATTTTAAAACAACCTTATCTTCTTCGTATACTTTCCTACACACTTAAATAAATGAGGTCATTTATTATTAGGTCACCTTCAGCTTTTTCAATTCCAAAAGTTAGTTCATAAGATGAAGTTTTCTTTTATACTTATAAACTCATTATCAACCCTTTTTACAATTGAAATGGGATAACCCAATAATCTCCCCTCACACATCGAACCTCGGCCGATGAAATACAACCCGCTCTCAAAGGCTTAATTTGCCATTAACCTAGGCCTCGATATCACTAAGTAGCGATCTTGAGACATTTTCAATCCTAAAACATAACCTACGAGATGAATTTTTCCTTACACTTATAAACTCATCACCAACTTCTTTCACAATCGATGTAGAATAACTCAACAACAATCTTCCCCTCACACATCGTAATCTGTGGCCGGCGAACGACAACCCACCCTCCCGACGCCAAGACTTGTCGAGAACCCGAGTTCCGACACCAACAAGCAGCCGATCTCAACCTTCCCAATCCCAAAATTAGCTTACGTAGATGTAAGCTCTTCACACTTATAAACTTATCATCAATCATTTTCACAATCGATATGGGATAACCAAACATTTATATCATATAAGTTTTTTTATTTAAATTAAATATCATTTTTTTTTTGTTCCAACGAGGGGTTACCTTGTAGTAAGCATTAAACTACCCTATTGTGAGCCATAAGACTCATAGTAACTTGATGGAGGATCTCTTTCAGGTCTTTAAGAGGGGTTCTTCATCTCCTAAGAACACCCTGCTACAAGTATAATACGTGTTTCGCCATGGAATCAGCAACAGAGTTTCTTTCCTTGTAACCCATATTGGATGTTAACCACCCATCATTTTCTCATCCAATCTTTGTATTCTTGAGTAAGAGCATCAAGGGGGTTGCATTCCGTATTGGATGATATTTTTATTTAAATTAAATATCAGTTTAATCAAACATGCGGATTTTCTTGAATAAATAAATACGTAAAATTAGTTTCTTAAATTTTTTTAGTATAGAAATGATTAAGAACTTGGTTAAGGGAGAGGGTATGATTTGAAGGTTCCAAAACATCCATTGCCGTGATGCGCGGGTGTTTCCTCACGCGTCAGCATGCGCGTGGGAATTGGAATACAAACTTCCACACTCTGACATCGGCCAGTATTTAAGACAGACGGGCAGGCAAGGTTGAGACATCCACAGTTCACCATGGCCAATTCACCGAGATCAGCCATAAGGATTTGGTACCTTGCTTTTTCTTGCTCTCTTTGGCAGCTATTTACTGCCGGACCAGGTTGCCGGATTTTAACTCATGCCGCCGGAGGAGAGTGGGAACTCTTGCTTAAAAACATAGGCATTACAGCCATGCACATGCAGCTACTCCACAATGACCGCGTTGTCATCTTTGATCGAACTGATTTTGGGGAATCCAACATTTCTCTGCCGGATGGAAAATGCCGGAATGATCCGGACGACACCGTATTATCCATTGACTGTACTGCACACTCCGTTGAATACGACGTTGCAACTAACTCTATCCGTGCCCTTACTGTCCAAACCGATGTGTGGTGTTCATCGGGCGCCGTCATGGCCAATGGTTACTTGATCCAAACCGGCGGCTGGCGATGGTGAGCGCGTGAAACGTATTTTCAGCCGTGCTCGTCCTGCGACTGGGAGGAAGTTCCATTGGGACTGGCGGCACGGCGGTGGTACGCCACTAATCATATATTACCGGACAACCGCCAAATAGTGATCGGCGGCAGACGACAATTCAATTACGAGTTCTATCCCAAGTCCGGCAATGCTAGAAATGTCTACAGTTTACCCTTCCTTGTGGAAACCAACGACCCCAAGATAGAGAACAATCTTTATCCGTTCGTTTACCTTCACACCGATGGGAATTTATTTATTTTCGCTAATAATCGAGCTATCTTATTCGATTACTCCAACAATGTCGTGGTGAAGACGTTCCCGACAATTCCCGACGGAGATCCCAGGTGTTATCCCAGCACTGGCTCAGCCGTCATGCTGCCACTGAACTTACAAGAACCGTCCATTGAAGTCGAGGTTCTGGTGTGTGGCGGTGCACCAAAGGGATCCTTCACCCAAGCCTCAAAGGGTAATTTCGTCGGTGCTCTTAAAACATGTGCAAGAATCAAAATCACAGATCCTTCGCCGCAATGGGTCATGGAGACAATGCCTCTAGCAAGAGTCATGGGGGATATGACACTGCTCCCGAACGGCGACGTCTTGATCATCAACGGTGCATCCGCCGGGACTGCCGGATGGGAGTACGGTCGAGACCCGGTTCAGAACCCGGTCCTTTACAAACCCGATAAACCGATCGGGTCGCGGTTCGAGGTATTGAACCCGTCCACCATCCCCCGGATGTACCACTCGTCGGCGATTCTCCTCCGGGATGGTCGGGTTCTCGTCGGAGGAAGCAATCCTCATATCTACTACAACTTCACCGGCGTGCTTTACCCGACGGAGCTGCGGTTGGAGGCGTTCTCACCGGAGTATTTGGATTCTGGGTTTTCGAACCTGCGGCCAATCATTACCTCTCCCGCTTCCCAATCCAATATCGGGTACGGGCAAGATTTAACGGTTCGGTTTTCGGTGACTGGAACACTGAATCCAGATATGTTGTCGAGTATTGATACTTGCATATCATTTACCACTCATTCGTTTTCGATGAACCAAAGATTGCTGGTGCTTAAAAGTGGGAATGTGAAAAATGTGGAGAAATCAACCTTCACGATTTCGGTTACCACACCGGGTTCGGTTAATCTTGCGCCATTCGGGTACTATATTCTGTTTGTGGTTCATCAAGGGATTCCTAGTGAGGGTATATGGGTCCAGATTCAGTGATATATTTTTTCATTTCTTGATGGGGTAATTGGTTTAGCAGTCAAGAACAAAAGGGGCATTATTATTTTCATTATACGGTTAGAATATTGAAAATTGTGAAATCAAATAAAGCTATGGGGTTCTTCTATCAATCGTGTCTGGGAAAAGATATTTGTAATTGTATTTTCATGCAATTCATATAGTTAAAAAAAAATTATAAAAAGCAATGTGAATGCTGATACCAATAAAAAGATATTTGTTATTGATGGTTCTCACTGTAACGCATCTGTTCCTCATAAACCCTCAAATTTTGCTTTAAACTTTTTTCAGAGTCGCCCCATCTAATCTTTGGCTGATTAAAGACACCTTTAGCCAAATAAAAAACAACGTTGTATTAGGCCATTTGGTATATTAACAGGATACGATTAGAAAAAAAAAGCATCTAGACAGGTTGTCACGGTTGCTGTCAAGTTTCCACACATCGCCAGCTGGCCTTCTATATCCTTTCTCAATTTGAACACAAAATGGCTTAAGAGAAGACTTTCATGGTCTCTAGGAAGAGGAATGAAAGTTGAGGCAACAACGACAAACAACATTATCCCTGCATGGCTGTACTGGTGATGGGGAAAGGAAAGAAGGAAATGGGATGATTAATAATATATACAATTTTAAGAAGTCATTAACTATATATATATATATATATATATTTTCAAGATATTGAGAATAAGTTATGAGATGGATGGGATCACTTTGAAGGGTTTGAAAATAAATTGTGTAAGGAAGAAAAGAGTTTGGTTGGAAATCGTGTCTTAAATAAACAAGTTCTCCAATGTTTTAATATCTTTTTAAATATCGTCTTCAGTTTCTTATTAGTCTTCTTCTTCCCCTCTTCCAATTTATTCTTTACTCTTCTTCTATTCTCTCTTCCAATAATTTTTTTTTTCACATCTTGTCTTTTGGAAAGAAAATTTCAACTATTCTTTCATATTTTATTTTTAAATCTTTGCAACAAATTTTTTATAATTTGATAATAATTTATTATATTATAATTTAATAACAAAATTATTATAAATATGTTGATGTTTTTTTTGAAAAATAAATATGTTGATTAATATGAATTGAATTTATGTTTGCAAGGATTAAGATTATTTTAAATAATTTGTTAAAAAAATTATTTGTTTAAAAAAAGATCATTTTAAATTATTTGTTTAAAAAAAGATTATTTAAATTATCTTTTGAAAAAAATATATTTTAAATTATAGTTATCATTATAAATATATTTTTATCTTTATCTTAATATTTTTAATAATTTAATGATACATCATTTTATTACTAATTAAAGAATAAAAAAGATATAACAAACAATGATATAATAATTTTAAATAATATATCACTTGATAAATAATATTATTTTTAATATCAAATAGTAAATATATTTTTCAAAATATGACTATTTATAAATACTATATTATAATAGCTATAATTATTTTATATACTAAATTATATAAGAAAATAAATTAATTTTATAATATATATTTAAAATTATTATATCATTGTATGTATGTTATATATTTTTTTATTCTTTAATTGGTATAGAATGATGTATCATTAACATATTAAAAATATTAAGATAAAGATAAAATATATTTATAATAATAACTATAATTTAAAATACTATTTTTTTTCAAAAGATAATTTAAAATGATATTTTTTTGAGCAAATAATTTAAAATAATATTAATCACTGTAAAGCATTCTCGAAACTCATTCTCTGTTGCTTATTTCTTAATAGCTTTGGTAGTCGACAGCGAAAAATTATACTCTATTGGCTTTTTATTAAAGCTCTACATTTGTAGTTTAAAATGGTACCCTTGAATATGAAGTCATTTGAGGCTACTAAGTCTACTGGCTTTTTTATATACATCTTTCTGCATGTATGTTTGTTTCTTTTAAATTATTGAAGTTAGGTGTAAAATAGAGAGTGGTTGGAGTGTATTTTAAAAGTTCTTGGTAAAATAGTAGATTTCCCAATATTTAAAACTATATTTTGAGTAGTTATTTTGTTAAATGTGATTGGAGATCTTACGAATATATGAATAATGACAAACATATATATTTTAAAAAAAAAATCAACATATTTATAATAATTTTATCATTAAATTATAATATAATAAAAAATGTTGTTGCAAAGATTTAAAAAATAAAAAATGAAAAGAATATTAGAAATTGTCGTTTCAAAAGACGAGATATGAAGGAAATAATATAAATTATATTTTCTAGATGATGTTAGAGCGATGAAGACGATATTGAGGTAATGTTTTGAGAAGACGATTACGAAATATTGAGAAGTGAAATCGTATTTTGAATGCGATATTGAGAAAAAGACGATTTTGAAATGAGATCTCGAAATTGTCTTTGAAAGAATGATATTTAAAATATATTAAAAATCAGGAAATGCGTTTATTGTCTGCGATTTAAATGGCTCGTTCTTTAGCAAGTTTTCTGTTGTCTCTTTGTGAAATTGTTTCAGAATTGAAAATATTTTTTTAAACAAAGCATTTTAAATATTATTTTTAAAATAAACCATACAGGAAAAGCCACTTTGAAGGGGACAGGGGGGGGGGTTTAAAATAGCCATAGGGCAGTCAATTAAAGGCAATTTGTTTGAGAGTGGAAGTGGAAGTCACGGGTAATAGGAAGAGAATGAGATTCAAAGTTCACGGGCCTGACTTTATATATATATATATAAATAATAGGAAGGGGCTGCTGCATTCTACAGTATATAGTCTATGGCCTCCTTTTAATTTAACCTTTTTGTCATCATGTTCTTCGGACAAAGCCCTTCTTTCTCAGATTTGGAGCAAAGATTACATTTTTAATGATTAATCATCATATGATAAAAAAAGTAAAAACTATTGGGATCATCCAATCTAGGACAGCGTTACCAAGGCACGTGATGACTCAGCCATCAAGAATTATAACTTAGGGTTAACTATCTTATAGGCCACATTTTATTTGAAAATTTTGGCTAAAAAAAGATGATACCTAGGCCTAATCTCTTTATGATAAAAATAATTGATAAAAACTCCAAGTAAACCTTGGATTACTATGTCATGTGTTAGGTATAGCCATAGTAAATTTTGGGTACTGCCTTTATGTATTATATAAGATCTTAATAAAATTTAAGTATTACCTTATTTGTGTACAACCTTGTATCATAAGGTTTATTGAAATCATATTTAGGCTCTTTATCGATTATTTTATAAACAAGGAACTAGTCTTCGGTTTCGGTTTTTTTTAACCTAATTTTTCAAATAAAATGCCATCGGTGCCCTCTAACATAATAGTTTTCCAATAATTATTATAGAATATCACATCTTAAAAGAGTACATGTTTGATATCAATATAATAAATTAAATTATTGAAATTGGAAGGAAATCAAAGAATAATGGTAATTTTTTTATTGGAAAAGAAAAAAAAAAGACTAAGAAGGGTATTGTAACCCTCGAATGGGGATACGTGAATGGATATTCTGTGGTACTTAAATAAGGTTAGGAGTTTAAAGTTTTAACGTTTATTTATTTTCGAATGTTTAATAATAATAATGAGAATGATTATTAAATAATAAGATACAATTATATATTATTATACTCTAAAAATAAACCACATCTAATATCTAAATGTCTAATTTGTTATATCTAAAAAGTTATTAAATTTTACCCAAAAAAATACATTATTAGTTTATCAGGTAATTGGAAAATAAAATTTTATGGGGAAAGAAATCCTAGCATTTTTTTCTTTCAACTTTGTATATATTGTCACTTTTTCTTAAAGAATGATGGGTGTTTTTTTTTTTTTTTTTTGTAATTTTTGGTTTGAAATCAACAATCTAAACTTTTTTTTTCTTTTTTTTCTCAATAAAATAATTATTCCACATTTTATAAAAAAAAAAGAAGTTATTCCACATATATTTGAATTTTCATTTTTTTTTCCATGATTTCATCATCCTTTTGCTAAAACATGTGTTTATATCATCTTTGCATAATGTTTTGTTTTTGGTCGTATTCTTACGACGTTGAGGAAGATGATATAATATACAAACAAAACATGTAGAATATCATCTTAGGCTTGTGGTAATATCATCTTACTGTGATTATAATATTATAATATAATATACAAATTTAAAATAATTTATTATATATACCGGTTCTTGAGTTCAATTCCTTAGAATGCAAAGGGTAATTCTTTTGAAAAAAAAATAATTTCAGGGCAGATGTCTTCGTCCGTGCCTCTATAGTTATCCCTTCTTCCTTTCTCCTATTTTCTTTATCTATCATTCTTTACTTTATCATCTTTGTGGTAAGAACACTCAATTGTCTTGCAAAGAACTCAAAAAATTAACAGCACGTTTGATTGTTATTAAACCAATGTTTGATTATCCTATTTTTAGTCTGATTAGAATTGGCTTTAGGATCATTGTTATGGGTTGTTTATGGTTGTGGGTTGTTCATACTTGGTTCATTGGTAGGGGCTTGAATTTCGTTTCAGTTTTTTGGACCATTTGTATTTGGTGGGTCCTGCCTAGTTTCAAAATCTTTTTAAATATTTCAAAAATGGTATATGAGTCTTTGAAATGGTATAGCATAAGTGGGACCCTCTCTCTAACGTCAATTTAGGTTTTTAATGTGCCATCAACCTACTGTGTAGGCTGCGTCTACTTCAGTCTCCTTCACCTAGGAATTTAGTTTTCAAGGATGGGTATGAGGATGACTAGTGATAGCTATCTTGTCCCTCATGGTTGGATAACATACCTTTGTTGTTTTTTTAAAGAGAAGTATGCCCTCATGTTCGGTACTCAGCTTCTTTTGATTTTGGGCTTTGCTTCTCTCACTATGAGTTTCTCCTCTCCTGTTATGGACTTCAAAACTGCCCTAACTCAGGGTTCTGGCATAGTTTCCGAACCCAATGTCCCCACACAAGGCACCTATGTCGATAACAGTAGTGAGGAGCTTCCATCCATTGATGAAGAGGATTTGGCCTGTTGTGAGAGCTTTTCTAAGGTCTTCCTCATTAGTAAGTGCGGGAGAGTCGGTCTTGCTCTTAGAAGTCATCTCTTGATAAAGGCTGAGTGGAAGACCTCGGGTGAGTCTAGCTTTATGGATTTGGGAAATGATTTTTCTTGATTAATTCTCTACCTCTAAAGACTGCTCTAAGGTCTGGGAGGATAGACCATATTTAATTCAAAAACAAGTCATTGTCCTGCAAAGGTGGAGAGAAGAGTTTGACTTTGGGCATGGGTCATTGGTCTTCCTATTGAACTTTGGGGAGCCAACACTGTTATAAAAATCATGGGTCAAGTTGGGAGAGTACTTAAAGTAGATCAAAGGGATGAAGAAATTGGAAAAGACCTTTTCTTAAGGGTTTGTCTTGTAGTGGACCTGTGCCAACCCCTTAAATATGAATTTAAGTATATTAGAAGAGGTGAGGTTAAGTCAGCTAGAATTGACTATGAAGGAGTCCTAGAAAGTTGTTTTGGTTGTGGTCTAGCTGATCATAAGGTTGATGTCTGTCCTAAAATGGAGAAAAAGATTGGCATCAAAATAGAGAAAACGAACTCAAAATTAAGTGGTGTTATTGGTGAACTTGAAAATACTGATGGGAAGGAGCAATATAAAAGGGATCTAGATGCTTGGATTGAAATCCAACAAAGAGGAGGACCAGACCTTTGGGTTCAAAGCCTAGTTTTAACCCTGGAAAGGGGAACTCTAATTTGGGTTGAAATTTAGGCCAAGGGGGCCCTTCAAAGAATGAGAAAGATGACAAATCTGATGCTTTAAAGGTGACCACCAATGAGATTGTGGGAAACAACAACCTTGAAAAAATCCCTAAAGTTGTTGTTTGAAGTGACAAGTCCTGAGTTCAAGAGGAACAACCACGCAGATTAATAATGGTAAAGAGAGGCTAACCTATGCAGGAAATGATGACGGGGGAGAATGTAGTACTGTGGAAGCGGTGGATGACACACCACTTCCCTTCAGTGGCGGATTGTCGCAAGCTATTTCCTTAAAAAATCACTGATCGTTACCTCCCAGCGACTAGAGCTACTTTAATGACGGCCAGTGTGCTTGCTAAAACCTTACATAAAATTTTCTTTTATTTTTCGACTTAGGATTTGGTAAATCTTAGCGTGGAAAAAACCGACATGGTTGCATATGGTATAATTCGAATCCTGTATACGTAGAATTTACAACATATCCAAATGGCCTTGACATACCAGATTCTCGCAAAATTATACTATGTACATACATATGTTCCAATATAATATTCAAAGTCTTTTCCTTACATAATATTCTTAATTACAACACTTACCTGAAATGTCGGGACAAATCTGTATTGCTCCAGGCGTCTTCTTGATACTGTCACTGGAAAATAGTTTTTAAAATGAAAATAATAGGCTAAGCAGGCTCGGTGAGTGTATCTTTTATAAAAGGTTTGCTTTTCAGGAAAACATCTCAAAATGTAAAACTCTTTTCTGAATATTTTTCGGAAGCCTTGCTTACTTTGCTTTGCTTGCTTTAAAAGTTCTAAAACTTTTAACAACAGCTTTGCTTTATGCTTCAAGCTTCTTTTATAAGTTTATAAAACTTTTAATACTTGCTTGTGCTTTGTTTAGCTTTTCTTTAAAAACTTATAAAACTCTCATTGTTTGCTTGCTTATAAGTTTTATAAAACTTCTCAAAATTTCTCTTGCTTGTTTGCTTTATCTTGCTTGAAAAGTCTTCTAAAACCTTTTGCTTTAAAAGTTTTACCGAAAACTCGTAAACACGGGAGCTAGGCTCAACGCATACTTTGAAAATAAAGCGGAGACTGGGCTCAGCCAGTTTGCTTTAAAATCCACGGGAGCTTGGCTGGCCGTCGTTTTGAAATCTAGCGGGAGCTTAGCTCGTGGATTTGCTTTAAAAACTCACCTGACTTGGGCGGCCAGTGAACCCGATAGTTGATTTTCCAAAGCGTATATCATGCTTATAAAACATCGATACGCTAGAACTTTATTTTTGCTTATTATGCCTAGTGAACCGCGGGGCACGTGCATCGGCCGTGCGGTGAAGGACCTTTGTCTGGCGTCCTGCCTTTTTCGGTGAATATGGTGGAATTATTATCGTGTCATCAGCGTAATTTAGTTAGAGGTACCATGCGTATATCTTTCGCATGCGTCTGCGGTGCCTGGCCCCAAATGCGTGTATGACCTAAGTTTGCCGACCAGGCAAAGCTACAATGCATGTATGAGATCTAACACCCGCAGTGCACGTCTGAATCATACGACGGTTTGCTTGCTTAGAACTAGGGAAGGCCTGTTTTCGCAAACTTTCTTTTTGCTTGCTTGCTTGCTTTTTGAAAAATGGTTTTACAATTTAAAACCATTCGCTTGCTTGCTTGAAAATGGTTTAATTATTCAAAACCATTTGCTTGCTTGCTTGCTTGTTTGAAAAATGGTTTAATTATTCAAAACCATTTGCCTACTTGCTTGCTTGTTTGAAAAATGGTTTTACAATTTAAAACCAATGCCTTTAAAAAATGGTTTAACTCCAAACCATTTGCTTGATTTCTAATTCATTGCTTGCTTCTTGAAAATGGTTTTGCAATGGCAGTGAAATCTGAGTGTAAGCAGTTTATAATAATAATAATAATAATACATTAGTATTTGGAAAATGAGTTTAGAACACTTTCCTCTTTCTTGCACTAAACTTGAAACCGCGATTCCACACTTATCCCGCCTTTGCTTTTTAACCTACACACTCAACCGAATACGACGATATATTAATCGCCTACGTATATCCCATAACTTAACGTACTTCCTAGCACTTCGGCGGCGAGGTACGCTACGTTTTCGTCGAGTCCCAATCTTATTTGAACCTATCTTAATCATTTCCTAAGGTTCCTAAACTATGGAGTAATGCGAATTCGAAGCAGTATAGAAAAACATAACGTGGGCATTTGGGGCACACATGTACCGGGTACACACGAACATGTCATGAGAATTTTGTGTGGCTTACAGTGGGGGTGTGCCGGTACACCCTGGCTGCATGTTCGTACACCTTCAAAGTACCCCGAATTTTGCTATTTTTCCTGGCACAATCTGGAGTCCTTCACTCTGACTTCTATAATTCTAACACCTTAAGAATTATCATGGAATTCATCTTAAAACAACTCCACAACACTTGAATTGGTGCTATGGAACCTCAAACCACAAAACCCTAGGTGAAAATCCAAGAACTCAACCTAGGTCCACCAATTCTTTTTAAAACCACATAAATGTGATGATTCCATGGTTATTTTCCACCAATTGGGGTTTTACTCTCATAACCCCAACAATTCAAAGGTTTATGTGATTTTTCCACATAACCTAGATCAAAGGAGCAACTAATCTCAAACTAAAACTAGGAATTGAAATACCTTGATTCTAAGACAAACATACCTTATTTTTCTTCTTTCCTCCTCCTTCTTCTTATTCTCTTCCCTCTTTTTCCTTGCTCTCTTTCTTCTCCTCAAAAGCGTGAAATACAACCTTTTGGAGACCAAAATAGATTGTTGTTTATATACACATTTAAATCTTAAGTTTCTTCCTAGTACAATTAAAGTCCTTCATCTCCCAAGAATTTAGATCAACTTTGTTATTTATATTAGTGTGCGTCTACTTTGATTCTAATTTCCATATCCTTTTGCTAAATGACAATTGTACCCTTATTCTCATACACCAAATCCAAGGGTTCCATAAAATTATCATTTTCTACATTAGTGCCCAAATACTACAATGTGACCTTGGTGCTCTTATGCCCTGATGTCGCTATCTTGTACATTCTCTCGGGACGGGGGTGTTCACGATTAAAAATTGGGCTATCTTGGAAGAAATGGAGAGAGTTGAGAGCTCTTATCCTAGAAAGGAAGGAGCAGTAGAAGCAGAGAGCAAGAGATGGAAGAAAAAGAAGAGCGAGGCATTTGTCTGACCTATCAGAGCCTACCCCATGAAGGTTGTTGCTTGTATCTCAAATCAAGAAGCTTTTGAAAAATGTAACTCTTGATATTTTGTTTTTATGTGAAACTAAAGTTAATGCTAATAGAAGTATGAATATTTTGCCTAAACTTCAGTTCAATTGCTATGAATTTATTGATCCAATAGGACTTTTTGGTGGCATAGGCTTTCTTTGGAATTCTAATGTAATCAACTTGGGCATTATTATGAAAAATGATAGATGATTCTGTTGCATAGGTTATATCACAATCACTAACATTAGATAGCTTTACATTCTTGTATGGTTATCCTCAACATCATAAACAAAAAAAGATTTGGGATATCTTGCTTCATGCAAGAACTCTATTAATAGATCATGAGCTATTCTTGGAGATTTCAAAAATCTTATATCCCGTGAGAAAATAGGGGGAAATCAAGGAAACACATCTAGAATGAAAGATTTTGGAGATTTTATTGATAACTGTCAACTTTTAGATTTGGAATCGTTCGGATTACCCTATACTTGATTTAATAAGAGAAAGATTCAACGTCCATTTTTGAAAAGCTAGATAGGGTTCTTATAAATGAACAATGGAGTTCTTTTATAAAGGATTCAAGAGTTGAAAATCTCATGATTATTGGGTTTGATCATGGGCCAATTGTCTTCTGTGAGAAAAGAATACAGGAGAGTAAATGAACCTTTGAGGTGTGAAAGAGTTTGGTTCCATATTAGGGTTTTAGTGATATTAAGAAGCTTGAGTTTTCATTTTGTTGGCTCCTAATGCGTATAGTTAGTAAAAAATTCTATAATTAGATGAAAGTGTTTAAAAATTTGGAATAAACAAGCAGGTTGGTAACTTAGAAACAAATATAAAACAAGTTGAAAAAGAGATTGAATTGGTAAAGGATCCTTCAAGCGGTGATCCTGTAATGTTACTCTTCAAGAATCTTGATTTGTCCCAATGATCAGAGAGAGAGAAATGTTAAGTTAGAAGAAGTGGGTTCAAAAAATCAAGACAGAATTGGACCTAATTAGGAGATAGAAATAATTGATATTTTCAAACAATTACCCTCAATAGAAGGAGGAAAAATAGGATGTGGAAAATTAGAGACTCGGATAGATTATGCTTTGACAAACAAAATGAGATTGCAAGGGTATTCATCAATGACTTCTCTACAAGATTCAAATCCGAAAGATTGAGGATGATCCTAGAGTGGTTTGATTCCTTCCAGCGCGTGCATCTACGAGGAGGAAAAACGGATTTAATCCAGAAAGTATGAGAGGGAAGGAGATTCTAGCGGCTCGTGCAAATGAGTAGCCTGAAGCCTGGTCTCGATGGACTCTAAGCTAGCTTCTATCATAAGTATTGGAAGATTGTTGGAAAATCTGTTTGTAAAATGGTTAGAGCTTTCTTCCATAATGGGCATTTATTGAAAGAGATAAATAGGACCTTTATCATATTGATTCATAAGTTAGAGAGCTTGGAAGCCTCACATCACTATAGACCTATAAGTCTATTCAATGTTTCTTATAAAATAATAGCCAAAATTTTGGCTAATAGAGTAAAACCTCTTCTAAACAAAATTATCTCTTCGCTTCAAGGGGCTTTTGCACCCGGTAGACTCATTAATGATGATATTATGCTAGCCCATGAAATTATGCACTCTTTTAAAAAGAAAAAAGGCAAGATGGGTTACATGACAGTTAAACTTGATATGGAAAAGACTTATGATAGACTTGAATAGGAATTCATTAAAGCTAATCTTCAAGATTAGGTTTTCATCCCAAATTGATTAGTTAGGTTATGGAATGCATTGTCCGCGATTAATCGGTACTGTTTTTTGATTAATATGGTAGCGAAAGGAAAAATCTATCCTTGAGAGGTATTAAACGAGGATCATTATCGCCTTACATTTTTATTATTTGTGTTGAGTTTCTAGGTAGGGAGTTGATGAAACATGTCACGCCCCCATTCCCGATCCGATCCGTATGGCGGATCGACGAAGTCAGAGTCTTGAGACTATATCTTGCAGGACTCATTGAGCTGTTCTTTCTCGGTGAACTTGTACACGTGGTTATACAAATAATTCACGTAATAACAAAAATCATTTTCATATATAAAAGAACACCCTGTGGAGTGGTGTCCCTCGACATCTATGCATATCTTGGTCTCATTTACTTATACATAGTGCATTTTTTTCCTAATACAAATCGCCCGGAGATCGCGGAAGCGATGCGGGGTGAGCACCTATCTACGGGCGCTCACTCTGCGTGTGGGATGTCTATCCTTGTCTTACTGTACACATTCCTACAGTTGAACACGTGCTAAGCTTTCGCTTAGGTAGGAACATAAAAAGCATGGACAACCACCAATAGTGACCATCTCGAAAGCTTATACATATGCATTTCGTATATCTATACATATTCATATAACTAGGTTACTTATCATCTTTACATTCCTATTATATCAATCTTTTAGTTACATGTTTTACGTCTTTGACATATCTCTATCTATGCTTTTACTATATTCTTGTGCTTTGTCATCTTTTACTTATCTCTGTCGTTCTTACTTGCTTATGCATTTCAACATGTGTTCATATCATGTTCCCTCATTCATTAACCTTCATAATACATATATTTATATCACATAACCTATGATGTGTATGTCATATTCTTATACATATAATACTTTCATGCTTATATACTATATCATTTGATATGTTCTAATTTCATGTACTGTTATCATGTACTAATTCCATATATTGTATTCATGTACATTGTTTCATGTACTATTTTCATATACTGTTTTCCTGTTATACTTTTCATATTACTTTCGTTCCATGTCTTGTACTTGTTCATATACTTTTAAAGTATCATTGACACTTTGTGTAACACTTATAGTGTATACTATCATCACATAGCAGTGCTATGCTTCTCATATCGTGTCATATATTCTCCACATTTCATTTGTTTTATGTTTCATGCATAAACCTTAAGTAGATAAAGGAAACATAAGGGCCCGGCGCTTATACTCTTGTGTAAACAGTGGTCCATGAGGAGCCGGAGCGACGTAGTATATTATGCCTGAAGGTATCATCAGCATGCAGGCAGTGACCTATTCCATGAGGGGCCGGAGGCGGCGCGATATATTATACCCAGAGTATCATCAACATGCGAAGACGGTGACCTATTCCATCGAGGCGGATATTTGTGGTGACCGCTTCGGAGGCCCGCCGTGATCAACGGGATCTGTAATATCGACCCAAACGGGGCCTCGATATCTGTTTCTTTATGCTGCAGCAACTGTATCTTCCCTATAGGCATGCCTATCTATCCCTCTACCAGGTTCTAAGCAGACAATCAATGTTATTACATTTTCTGTACATATTTCATAAGCATGATTAACTATTGTTATCATGATTGCTTATGCAATATATACCATCGTACTTTAGTTTGCGTGTTCTCATATCAGCTTCATATTACGAGTTCACATATTTCTCTATAATGCATATATATCATTTCATATATGTCTATTCTATATCACATTTCGTTTCTGCATGTTTTATTTACTCATATTCCATCTCTTCATTCTTGTATTCATATCATATTCTATCATATATTAGCATATAGCATTTGCATATAACCTATCATCGTGCGTAATTCTCATTCTTATATTCATACATGCTTTATCATTCGTGTACATGTATTCATTCACAGTAACATCTTATATCTTGTTACTTATATCTTCATATACTTTATTTCTCCTATCTTATCTTATGACATATACCTATACATTTCTATACTTATGCAGTTTGCTTGTGCTTTATCAAAAGTGAACTCTATCTCCCATAGGGTGCGAGCCTAGACTTCTTCTTAAATACCCTTAGGTACCCTTCATGTCTGAACTATTTATCTTTTTGTCATTTCTTATTCAGATACACACGTATAAACATTCGCTTGCTTGAATGGAATAAAGAATGAGCGAGGCTCGTATAATATATGCAGAAGAGTCTGGTCGGTCTGAGCAGAGAGGCGTGCTGCTATAATAGAAGTGTAGAAACATTCGCGGTGCGAGAAGCAGCGATCATGTATACGATGCCCAGCACTAATCATATGTACGTGCACCCTTGCACGTGATAGAGCGGCGAAGTAACGCCCAGCGAGAGTGCGAAGCAACGATCATGTCTGTCTTTGTCAGATTCGATATCCGGTCTTGGCTTGGTCGTCTGATTATACGTGTTATACGAGACTTATCGTTTTATTCTTTTCTTCTATATTCATACACATATCAAAATCTACTTATGTTGCTATTTCTTGTTCATATCTATCTCTTTCTTATCATGTATTCCAATTGACTTTACCCATATCAAGCTACTTATGTTATTATTTCTTTCATATCTGCTTACTGTTTTCCTTATTTGGACTAATATGAGTTCCACTTTTATCATACTAGGTATGGCTGTATTCTTGACTCAATGGGCTCCATAGAGTCAAGAACACCAGATCGATTTGAGACCCGAAAAGTTATGACCTTGAGAGTTGGAGGGTCATGCGTGATCAAATCCTGAGTGACGAGGCTGAAATGACCTCGGTAAACTTGGTCTATCACCTCGGTCTGACATCTCCTAGCATCCTTAGGCATATGAATGTATTCTTGACTCAATGGGCTTTCCATAGAGTCCAAGAACACCCAAATCGGAGTTCGAACGAAGGAGATATGACCTTCCAAAGTTGGAGGTCATGCGTAGTCAACCTTGACGAGTTGACCTGAACTGACGAGCTGAGATGACCTCGGTAAACTTAGTCTATCACCTCAGTCTAACATCTACTAGCCTCCTCAGGCATATGAATGTATTTTTGACTCAATGGGCTTTCCATAGAGTCCGAAACACCAATCGGAGGTTGAGAAACGAAGGAGATATGACCTTCCGAAGTTGGAGGTCATGCGTAGTCAACCTTGACGTGTTGACCTAAACTGATGAGCTGACCTGTCCTGGACGAGCTCGATCTATCACCTTGGTCTAACATCTAATATATTCCTCAGGCATATGAATGTATTCTTGACTCACTGGGCTTTCCATAGAGTCTAGAACACTGAGAAAATAGGAGTTCGAGCGAAGGAGATATGACCTTCAGTTGGAGGTCATCTGAGTCAAACCTTGACTAGTTGACCCCTGCGCGACGAGCTGACTGTCCTGGGCGGAGCTTGATCTATATCGCCTCGGTCTGACATCTAATATCTTCGCCGGTATATGAATGTATTCTTGACTCGATGGAACTGTAGGTAAAACCTTAATCGGAGTTCAAGCGAAGGAGATATGTGCCAGGATTGGAGGTCATGCGTAGTCAACCTTGACGAGTTGACCTGAACTGACGAGTTGAACTGAAGTGACGAGCTCAGCTCTACACGACGAGTTGAGCTCTGCCTGACGAGTTAAGCTCTATAGGACGAGTTGAGCTCTACATGACGAGTTGAGCTCTACATAACGAGTTGAGCTCTGCATGACTAGTTGAGCTCTGCAGGACGAGTTGAGCTCTGGGGGCGAGTTGAGGTATGGCGAGAGTTGGGCTACACGCTGACTAGTTGAGCTCTACGCGACGGGGGATTGAGCTCTGCATGACTAGTTGGGCTCTCTGCGGGGCAGTTGAGCCTACGGGGCCCAGTTGAGCTCTACATGACTAGTTAGCTCTACAGAGGCCGAGTTGAAATACGCATGACTAGATTGTGCCGGGACGAGTTGAGCTACGGGACTAGTTCGAAGCTCTACACTTGAGTTAGGCTACATGACTAGTTGAGCTCTGCGGGAGCTGAACTGTGACCTCGTTGGCGACTTCTATGGGCTGACCACTAGCCCATTTGACTGTTTAGAGTAAAAAAGACCATAACTTGGTCTATAGGGGTCCGAATTGAGAAATTCAAAAGCCTAACATCAAGTTCATTGGCGTGGCTACAGTTACTAGAAGGACTCACTACCAAATTCCTTATTTCTGACCCAAAAACCCATTCTAGGTCAGCTCACTGCCTTAATGATCAAAATAGAGAATTTTCTTGGTTTAATTTGCAACTAGACCCTTCCCAAGAAACACATCTCTCGGGCCTTAGAACTCTTTACTCAACTCGACCCTAACGGAAATGAGGTTGGGAGTTTCCAAACCCAAACCATACACGAGATAGAGGTTTCAAACCATGTATCTATACTTTTTATACCCAGAACTATACAAACCCATAGTTTTCATATAGATATTCCTAGCTCCATACTAAACCATATTTCCATACTTTTCTATACAAAATCATAGTTCCATACTAAACTATACTCAAATCCCATACCAATACCCATAGTTCCATACCTGTGATCTTCTCTTTTCTTTTCCTTCTTTCTTCTTTTCTTTTCTGTGCCTTGCCTTCTTCCGTTTTGCTCTTTCCTCTCCTCTAAGACCAAAATGAATGTTCTTTTTTGAGTGTACCTCTTGTTCAATCTTGCTCCTTTTTTCACTGCCCAGGGAGAAACTTCCTCCCTCTTTCCTTCAAGCCACTTGTCTCTTCAGAATTTTCTTCCTTATTTTATTCTAATATCTTTTTCTTTTTATTACTCTTTAGTCACTCCAATTCTCTATTACTCTTAATTTAACTTATGTTTATTCCTACTTTGGCATATGAACTTATTATATTATGACCCTTGGGTCATGAATTGGTAATTTAGTAATTTACCCTTGTTGTATTAATTCCAAGTTCTTTCTTATTTTATTTTATCTTTAATTTATTTCGGATAAATATACTAGTACTTTTATTATACCCTAAACATGTTCGAAAACTGCTAGGGTATAATTCAGGGTGTTACAAAACAGGCCAAGAACCTTAAAATAACATAGGAATTCCTACTCATCTTAGTGGACCTAAGATTCCGTTTCTCATGTTTGTGTATGATTGTATCATCTTTGCTAAAACTTCTCAAAATGCATGCAATAACATTAATAGAATCCTACAAAAGTTTTGTGCTTTATCTTGTCAACTTGTGAATTTTCGTAAGTCTACAATTCAAATTTCCAACAATATTCAAGGAACTACAAAAAGGAGGTTAGGTGAGACCCTTAGCATCCCTACTTCCAATGGCATTAGTAAATATCTTGGATGCCCATTGGTTCAAGGTAGAGTTAATAGAAGCCCTTTTGCTGAAGTGGTTCTTAAGTCCCAAAAGAAGTTATCATCCTGGAAAGCACAGTTTCTCTCAAGAGTCGGGAAAGTAGTTTTAATAAAGTCTAATTTGGTAAGTTCACCTCTTTACGTCATGAACTATTTTAAACTTACAAAAAGTAATAATGAAGATCTTGATAAAATTAATAGGAAATTCTTATGGGCCCCAAATATAGGTTTTAAGAAAGCCAAGGGGTTTCCTTTGGTAGCCTAGGATGAGGTATGTCAACCTAAGTTTGAAGGATAACTAGGACTAAGAAAGAATGGAGATGTTAATAAGGCTACAATAACTAAGTTAGGATGAAGAATATTCACAGATAAGGATAGTTTATGGGCAAAAATAATGAGGGACGAATATGTTAAAGGAAACAATTTCTTTAACAGATAAGGATAATTTCCAATTTCTTTGGAAAGAAGTTGTAAATCATAGAAAATATATAGGAGCTAGTTTAAAATGGTGCATAGGAGATGGTTGAAAAGTCTGTTTCTGGATAGACAATTGGGTCTTTATCACCCCTCTAATTTCATTTGTGGATGAAAACAATTTGCATTTTAACCTTAGGTCAGCAACTTAGGCAATGAGAAGGGCTTTGACTCATCCTAGATCCAAGCTGTTGAATTGGATTAGGAAATTAAAACTCATGCCAAAAATAAATTTTTTCCTTTGGCTACTTATTAGAAATGCCCTTCCTACTTGTGATTTTCTGATTGCTAAAAGGCTAGAAATTCCAAATATGTGTTATTTATGCGATCATAATATTGAAAATATAGATCAGGTCTTTAAAAAATGTCCTTTTATTATAAGTATTTGAAATCGGATCAAATATAATGGTCCCACTCCACTCTTTTATGAGGGGGACTTCTTTTCCTTGTTGGAAATGGTTTATAAAAACTATAAAATGAATTGCAAGTTGTTCAATCACCCTATGGAAAAAATTGGCATAATTGTGTGGAATATTTGGAATCATAGAAATCATGTCATTTTTAAGGAGATGAAACCAAACCCCTTTCTCGTCATTGAGAAAGCCACTTTAATCTTCCAAAACCTTCAAGAGTATTTTTTACCCTGATCTTCAGATTGAAGGATGTAATGTTTCTCGAATGATGGAAAAATGAATCCGTTGGATCCCCCCAATTAATAATAGGTTCAAATTAAATTTGGATGGTTTTAGAGTTCAAAATATTAGTGCTTTAGGATGGGCTATTAGAGATTCTAATGGTATTGATAAAATATTTCTTGACTTGTATTGGTAATTCCTCAATTATTGTTGCTGAATGTATGACGTTAAGAGATGGTATGTTAGCGGCCTAGAGAAAGGGTTTTTTGAATTTAGAGATTGAAGGTGACTCAAAAATAGTGATAAATTGTTATAATAAGAGGATTAACATTACTAGTTCTATTTTGTTATTAATGGAGGATATTTGGAATTTGGCGCAGGGATTAAATATTTATGTTTGTCGTCATGTTTCTGAAGAGTAATAGACCTTGTTGTCTTGCAAAAAGGCTTACTTGATTTAGATTACTAATATTTGAGTGGTCTAATTTCCTTAAATATGTTACAAATATAAGCTTTCATGATTATTGTGGTTTTTTTTCCAATCGTTTTTGTAAATTGTTTGGTCAATAATCTTCTTTCATAAAAAAAAAAAAAAAAAAGAAGTTAATGTTTGATTAATCTTGTTTTTTATAATAGAAAAACAAGATTTTGACCAAATGTTTTATCTTAATTATATTTTGGTGAGAAAATTTTTTAAAAGTGGCAATCACAAGTATCAAATGAAAATCAAGAAAGAAGATGAAAACCTCAAATAGGGAAAAACATCCGAGACTTTTTCATAGGATTTGTTTGTAAAGGAGTTGGTCCATTAGGTTTTTATGCATTTTATTTGGTTTTTTGCACTAAAAAATAGTTATTTAGTATATAATATTTTATAATTAGATGGTGTGGACCCTACCCAATCCACGTGCCAACGCGACTCGCTACTAATAGAAAAAAGTGAGTTAATTTTCGAACTTTGCAAAATCCGTCCCAAGTAAGGAACAGTTTTGTTTGGAGTCACCACTTACTTTTTATTTATTTTTAAATGGGGAAAATGAAGAACAAAAACTCCTCATTGACTTGATAGGAAAAAATGGTTCATGAAAACTAGATTTCTGAGTTCAGTGATCAGGTTACCTATTGGGAAGGTACCCCATGCGAGGTAGCACCCCTCTTGGCCCGAAACTCGGTCTCTACTAATGAATTAGGTACATGGGATCATATGGGTCAAAGATCAATTGATCACTCAGGTTAAACGGATGACCCGAATTACACCAACCTACTCGGTATCTAGCATGCATAAACACTCGACCAAAAAAAACAATGGGTATGTACCTATGGTCCCTAGCCAAGCGATGCATAAGAGGTCAGTCAACAAGCTCAAATGCACCACAAACATCAAAGTCCAAATACCATGTACACATATAAATGCAAATACCAAAAGCTTTAAAAATGCGTATCTATGGTCATAGCCATCTTGGCTACGAGGAAGGTTAGTCGCACATTTGAGCATATAACGATCTCTCAAAATTAAATATCAAAAGTAAAAACGGAGAAACCATAAATTAGCATCTGAGCCACTCATTGATCCTACAACACTTGTGCAACTATACTGGCATGTCTCAAGTGTCTCGAAAGAATCGGGCTCGACAAAACACTAGACTACTAGTGCTTAACTAAATACCCTTTGACCCGCATTATTTAACTCTTATGAATCCAAAATGGGAGCACATTAACGACTGACATTTTAGACCCTAAACACGCTCTTCACTGATGCAGGTGAATGGGCTTGACTCGCATGAGTCATGGGCTCTAATTAAACTAAGTATCTTATTCCTAAAAAAACAGAGAAGTGGATGATTCAATTTCCCAACATTTGAATTAGAACCGATTGAGAAAAAATATCAAATTTTGTTAGAACATTCCTCAAAGAGTAAGGAACCAAAAAACAGCGGTGTATGATTCCAACTCGAATAGTGAGAAGCCCGACCCAAAACGTGCAAAATACCCTAGCTGTTGTTCTGAAAAATAGAACCCTAATGAATCGGTTATCGGTTCTAGCCGTCGATCAGTTGAGAACAATTCTCAAAATTTGTCAGAATATTTCTTACAGAGTAAGGAATCCAAAAAAACAAACGATGTACAATTCCGACTCCGAATGAGTGAGAATTGACCCAAAAAATGACTAGTGCCCTAACTGCTGTTCTTGAAAATAAAACCTAATGAACCGGCTGATTTGGTTCTCCAACTGGTTGATCCGGTTGATAAAAGTTCCTAAAATTTGAACATTCATACAGTAGAGTCCAAAAAAAACAAATGGTGTACAATGGAGCTTCAAATGGTGAGAACTTGCCCAAAAAATACAAGCTTTGTACCTAGTGCTACTAGCTGCTATTCATGAAAATACAACCTAATAAACCGACTGGTCCGGTTCCTCAACCAATTGAGCCGGTGGAGAAAAATTCTCAAAATTTTACAAAACATTACTTACAGAGTAAGGAATCCAACAAAGCTAAGCGTTGTACAATTGAGCTCGAATGGTGAAATTGACCAATGATATCTAGTGCTTACAAACGAAGTACATAAACATCAAGGCAAAGACAAGTCTGAAAGAAGCGGGAGAAGCATACAACGTTCATACACCTTAGGATTCCGATCTCTCCCCTTTGTCTTTTTTCCTCGAAACCCGAATTATCCACTCCCCTCAAAAAACTTTGAAATATCCTTCAAAATGAGAGAGACCACTCCCACCCAGATCTAGAGAATCTCTCCTACTTTTCTTTTTGCTCATTTTTCCTTTCTTTTCTTCTCTCCCTTTTTTCCTCTTGGCTTCTTTTTACTTGTCCCCTTCCTCTTTTGGTTTTTTTTTATTTCTCCTTCATAAACATCTGAGCTCACTCCCTTTTGCATACCTTCAGTCCCGGGAACTCCCCCCATCAGTCTCGGACTTCCCCAACTCCATAAACACTTGTCTATTCACGAGGTTAGGAGTTGGTCACATTAACTCATTTGCTTAACCACCAAGAATCCAAAATGGACTCAAGGTGGGTTGCAAGAAACCTATAAAATGGCCCATAACTAGACCTAAATCATGCCTAGGATTGATCTGGAGCTTATGGGCCCGAACCAAGTAGGATTTGGGCTCTAAAACCACCAAAATTAGTGCTCCATAAAAGCTTACTCAAAGAACCGGTTGAACCGGATGCCAATCGGTCAATTCGGCTAAGAAAAATTTTGAAAATTTTAAAGAATTTTCCTTGAAGAATAAGGAATCCAAAAAAAAAAAAAACAGAGTATGATTCCGAGTTTAGATGAGTGAGATATGACAAAAACAAGCTCAGGTGCTCTGAATTCGAACCTACTCCAATAATGAACTTAATTGAACCGAATCGCTAAGCCGGTCCTGTATCCTGATAAAAATTCTAAATTTTTTTCAGAATTCTCACGAGAATCCAACAAAAGAAATGGTGCATGATTTCAAGTTTGGATGAGGGAGATATGATCAAAACAAGTCCAAGTGCTCAATTCGCATACGATTCAATGAATTGGCCTAACTGGAACTTTGAGGACCGGTTCAGCTTGCCGGGAAATTTTTGAAATTTCGATGTATCATTCCTGTGAGAACAAGGAGTCCATAAAAAAATGTTGCATGATTCCGAAGTTTGGGATGAGGGAGATATGATCGAAACAGCCCAAGTGCTCCTTATTCCGACATACCCAATAAACTCCGATGAAGTTAAACCCTGAGGCCCCACTTACTCCTATGGCACGATGCCAATAACTGGCTACGCCATCGTACCACACAAGCCCACCCGAGGCTCGGTGACCGACTAAGCCTAAAAGAACCCTAATGGTGTCATATGAGAACGATGGGTGAGTGTGACACCCGAAGGATAAATGCAAGTGTTGAGGGACAAAATTGAGGGTCTACAAATTGCCCCTCTTCAGTAGAGTGAATGACCAAGTGAATCATGGGTGCGAAGTGCAAGCGATGCAAGAGTGAAATGAACTCTAGTGAAGAACCCAGATGACCAACAATTTTGTCCCCTTACCTAGTACCGAAGGCTAATGGAACTGAGTTGCCACGACTGAAGGACTAAGAGAATCCCAAGCATGATGCCTGGGAAGATGAGTGATCTAGACATGATGCCTGGAAGATGGGGTGGGAAATTCAGACACGATTTAAAAGATAATGAAACTCGAACGATGTCAAGAAGATGAGGAATTCCTGACATGAGTTCATGAAGATAGGGAATTCCGAACGATGCTCCGAGAACTTGAAACAAATGAAAGGATATCGAACCGGTTAATAACGACATCGAGAATTCAAACAAAACGGTGGATTAACTAGAAACGATGCTGGAGAACCCAAAACAAAACTAATGGATTGAATCCGGGCACAATGCCGGAGAACCCGAATCAAAGGGATTGAATTCGGGCGCGATGCGGAGAACCTGAAACAAATGAAGGGATCGAATCCGAGCGCAATGCCGGAGAACCCGAATCAAAGAAAGTGATCAATCTGCGCGCGATGTTGAGAACCCGAACAAAACAAAGGGACCGATCGGTGCGATGCTCGAGAACCCGAAATGCAAGAAAGGATCGAACTGGAAAGGGATGCCGAGAACCCAAAAACAAAACGAAGGATCAAACTGCCACTCGCCCTACCCCGCCCTGCTGAAGAGAGGCGCATCAGATCGAGACTTCTTCACCTACTTTTTGGACATTGTGGGCCCATTTCAATAAACAGATCCATATGGAAATAGGGTTTTAATACTAACACCATGGTGGTGTTAAATGACTTTATACATATCTCGAAGTCCCATTTACTTATACATAACAAACTAATTATTACAAAAACTTTACACATACATTACAAAAAACAAAACAAACCTACATCAGGACTTCTATCATAGGTTTACCGGCTGATGCGGAACGCCACGGATGTCCTATTCGGTATCTACAAGGATGAAACATCCGTGCTAAGCTTATAGCTTAGTGGGAAACAGTTATGACCACTTGAAGTGGTCCACATTTACAGAATACATATATCATAAAGCATATGTCAGAATTTACGTATACAAAATTCTATAACAGAGTTTTCACGTACATAATTCTTGTAATGGAACTTTCATATCTCTCGTAGGAGTTCGTAATCAGATATCATATGTGAGTACCCGAGGGTACACACATAATGTAACAGACTGATTTCTTATGCTTACTTCTTATTCATCATTCAAATTCTTATCATTTAATTTCATGTATCTTATTATTCGGGTATACAACATATAAGTATTTGCCTGCATAGACCTCTAATACTGAATGAGAAGGGCACAAGCATTGGCACCTAAAGGTACCAGACGATAATGAACAGTAATGTGCCGCTTCACGCAACAAAAGTGTCATAACACTAGCGAGTGTCAAGCATTGATCGAATGTGCCTCGCCTGACGCAATATACATAGCACTAGTAGAAGTGCCGAAGCACTGATTAGAACGTGACCGCTTCACGCAACGTATGTCGCAGCACTAGTAGAAGGTCAAGCACTACTGGGGCTTGTACCCATGCCTATTCATTCACTTTTCATTCGATCTAAGCGCATGGCAATTATATGTATTTTTAACTCGTTTTATCATTCTTAATCCCATTAGCAAAAGAGGCAAGACATAATGTTTGCCCAAATACTGGATTGCCGAGGCGAAGTGTACATAATACTTTTCATATAACTTTTATACTTGTACAAACCCTTTCATTCACTTATTAGGATCCTCATTAATCCAATGGATAATTGTTATAATTAACAAAGAGAGGAACCAAAATAGAGCTTATAGAAGTACGCCTGGGGGGCGGGCAATGCTACGCCCTAGGCGGGAGAGGTCTGCCCAGCGAGCATGCTATGCCTAGGCAGACCAAAAAGTGCAAAAACCCTCAGCCTTCGGTCCGCCTAGGGCGCGAAGGGGAGCCCTCCACCCAAAGTGAGCTTTGCGCCTGGGGCGTGGACTCCTATGCCTAGGCATAGGGTGTCAAACATAACAGAAATGGCCAGTTTTGGCCATTTTAACCGAAATTCTTTTACCCAAATCAAGCCATTTCAAAACAAAACTACAAAACTAACTTAGACTGTAGCGACCCCCGAGCCCAGCCCGACCTGACCCTGTTGGCAGATCCGAACCGAAACCCTGGGGACGCTTGGCCAAAGCCATTAACCAAATCCATTTATCAAATACATTTCATTCTCAAATCTTTTCATAAGGAACAATTCTGTGTAAGTGCCCATAAACATTTACACATTCAATAGGCCCATAACATTTAACCAAATGCATTTACAATGAAGGAATTCTATGCCTTTTCAAATGATTTACAAAATAGATATTCAGAGTTCAAAATGTTTTTGCAAAATATCAAAGTTCAAAAAGCAACATGACATGAATGCACAAGTCTGAAAAACATTACCCGCAATTCCTCTTCTTTATGACTCGATGGTTCTCAATCTTTGGTCCGTCGATCACTATCTATCACTTAAGCACTGCGTATCGTAACAATACGCCAAGCATTTTCATGCTTAGTGGTTCTATACAAATCAATTCTTCGCTCGCCTTAATTCAAATCATGTAATTTAACAATTCAAAACTTTCAAATCTTTTTGGGTGATCAATGTCAATACAATACATACACTTGTTTTATATACTGTAAGACTCGAGAAAATTCCAATTTTCGGAAAAATGGCAAAATCGTAATTTCGATCAAAACCCGAAAATTTTCTATATTTCGGATGACGAAATGGATTTCTCACCGTTGAATCGCCTCACAAATCTGCTAGCTACCACGTCGAATTTCCTCACACTCGAGACAATGACTTGCACGTTTTTCGAGGCAATCGAGTATCTGGTGTCAGAAATCTATTACTGTGAGGTGACAAAGTCACCTATAACACGTAGACTCGCGTTTAATATGTTGCATGAGAGAAATGATGGAAATGGACTACGAGATAGTGCCATGTCAAAATCCAAAGCTTAGTGGGACATGATTGGTATTTTCTAAATTTTAAACGATAATAGACAAGATAGCCACTGGCCATCCTCTACCTTTAATCAGAACCAAAACGGAAAGGAGAGTAGAAAACACTACAAGAGTTTAGGTTTTATTTTAGCGAGAGTGTGACTCTCCCAAGATCCCAGCGATCTGGATTCGCTGGAGCCCTTCTTTCGAGCAAGAAGGAAAGTCGTTCTACGCGGTGAGGGCAATGCGTAGGTACTGGTTTCTTGGATTTTCAACAAACCCCGTGAGATAGGGGTTTTATCCTACTTGAGTTACACTTTGTTTAAGTGTTTTGTTGATGATTGAGTTGATTTGAGGCTGTGAGGGGTCATTTGATCTGTCCCAAAACATGGGACCACCATGAATTTTTGGGGCTCGTTTGGGATACCCACTTACGAGCTGAATGCCAGGTTGTGATATATGCATTAAATCATGTTTTGGTGTGCATGAGGCCGGAAATGGCCATGGATTTCGGGTTCACAAAGTGGAACCGATGATTGGGTGATTGGCCATGAACTACTCCGAGGGTTTCACTGGTCACGTGATAGTGTTCACAAAATATTTTTTGTGAGAAAATGTGTTTGGTCGAGTAATTCAAATTGAATTGCTCGTGTTTGTTAATTAGCCCATGCGAGCTAATTTTTGGGTGTAATGGATTGATAATTTATATAACATGATATTGTGATTTAAATTATATAAATATATGCATGATGATATATTTGCATGTGTTATATGAATTGTGTTGAATTGTATGATGTATTCTCACATGTTCAACTATGAACCTAGAAATTAGGTATGATATGGGACATGAAAGAATAGAAAGATTGCTTTTTTCATACATGGTTTAGCAAGTGTGAGGGAGAGCCTGAGGACTCTGGACATGGGTTGGTCATGTAGACATTCAAGTAGATCACGTATTACTTGAGTGTGTGTTTACTGATCATCAGAAATGCACTTGTGTGGGGAGTAACCCATTTGGGTGATTCCACTATCAAAGGAGCAAATACCTCACAAGGGAATATTATTTGTATAGGGGCGCCGAGAGGATCGCTTCATCTGTAGGTCGATTTTAGAAGAAAGCCGTCGTGGTTTCATGGTTTGGATAATATATTAAAATTGTAAATTTTAATATGTATTTGTATTAAGAGTAATGTATACTCTTGAACTATCGGAATATAAATGGGATCTTTATTATGTGAATATTACTTATGGGACTAAGAGGCTATTTACTGTGTTCGTCTCGTGAATAATGAGATCGATAGATTTTTCGCGGTCGATCGTAGTCAACGACACCCCAGGTTTGGGGCGCTACATACAATCATTTATACTCATCGATCATCCCAAATATACACTTTCATATTCAATAACTGCGACATCAAATCATGCATTTCACAATGCTCTTTTCATTTCAATCGCAAACATGTTTTTCAATTCCAATATTTCACAATCTCAAATCAATTCAATTATGCTCACAAATTCATTTCACTTCTTACACCAATCTAATTCGCCCTTAACGAATTTAACTTATGTTCTAAGATATAGGATATCGAATCACCCGTGACGGCCTGGTTGAGCCGCAGACCGGTATAAAACGGTTTTATAACACAAGACGGTCCCGCTTTGATGCTGATTATTATTAAATCAAATAGTGAACACTACTCGATACTCTGGCCCCGCCAATGATCAAGTGACACATCAATACAATCGCTCGCATCAAGTATTTTCAATCCCTATCGGGTATACCAATCTATCCTTAATGCGAAATAAATGGTTAACATTCTATTAAGGACGTTCAAACTTTATAGCAAATACAGACAAAACGTACATTCAGATAAACAAACATTTTCAATAATCATGCAATTTATGAAAACATTTCACAAATACTTTCAAATTAATTAAATCAATTTAATATGATTTTCTTATGCATTTAACAAATACTCAAATCTTGAACGAATAGAGAAGATGTAACAAACCAAAATCGCTGCTTTGATTCCAATCTTCGAATCTCGATTTTCAACGCGGCTTTCCTCCTCGTCAGCCCCTATTCAAATACAATGACAATCACAAATTAGTAGGTTATTCTATGGGTTTTTGGTCAGGGTTTATGTCTACCCGATACCCCTTCACTTGCAAAATTTTCTGGGGACACATGAGCCATATTTTGCTCATGCTTCCTTCAATAAAATTATAGCTCTATGAGTCTATTTTTAGTAGGAATTGGAATCATCTCATTTGGATCACCCAAACTCAATTTTAGGCATTTTAATGCCAAATTGGTCAATATGCCCAGCTCACTCGGTTACCTACTGTTATTCCAAATTTCAGGGGTTTTAACTCCATAATTTGGTAATGGTTCCTTCTACTCATTTTAATCTATGGTTCTAAGGTTTATTCTCCAACTGGAATCATCCAATTTGGATCACCAAAAATCAAGTTATTTCATTTTACATCCAGACTACTCAAATTTACAAAGCAGAATCAGATTGTTCTTACACATAGCTCCACTTTGAAAAATTTCTGGGCACTTTGGGGTTACAATTTGCATACACTTCATTCAAGTAAATTATTCCCCTAAAAGTCTATTTTACCCATAATTTTGAATCACTCAATTTGGATGAGTGAAACTCAACTTATGGCCAAAACACTATAACAATACCCAAAACAAAGCATAACCCATGAGCTACCTAAGCTTACCTTTAAGCCAGTATTTGGGAGCCTTAGAGCTACAATTTGCTCCTGGTCCCTTCTATACATTTTTAGACTATCTCTTATGGTTCTTTAACAATTGGAATCACTTCATTTGGATGATTATAACTTAATCTATAGACAAAACAAGAACATGGGTCTTGACAAAATTTTGACAGCATTTCCTTTGAAAACCCAACATTTTCCCTTTTTACAAACACTCCTCCAAACCAATCTAAACAATGCAAAACAATCTCAAACTAAACTAAAACCATCCAAGAACACTTTTATACCACATTTGGGGTTTTATTAAACCCAAACCCAAGTAGAAAGGTTAGGGTTTGGTTTTTCTACCTTAAATCCCTTTCACCTTTCAATGTCAAGCTTTCTTCTTCAACTTGACTTTAAACTCTTGCTTTAATGGAGCAAGAATCACAACCTCTCACTCTGTAAGCCCTGAAGCCGTGACGCCCCAAAATCTGGGGTCCGTTGACAACCCGTCAACCCGCTGAATACTGCAATGTCGCAACCACATTTACTAAAATCGCGAGTCTCCCTTGTACCTAGGAGCCTACCTCGAGGTGTACCTAACCTTTCCCAATCAACATCGTAAGGCATATACATGAGTAAAAACGGTCACTTGGGCCCATACGACAATACTCATCAATAGACATCAACTATATACCATAGTTTCAAAAGTTAATAATTTATTTATACAAATATATATTAAAATTTAGAATTCTAATAATACATGTAATACATCATAAAACACCAAAGCCACAACACCTAATTTCTCTCTTTCGCACGCTTCCCAGATGAGCTGCCTCCCCGTGCGTCCGCACCTGAAACATAATTCCCCTGACAGGTGAGCTGACGCCCATGGAATCACCCTAAATGGGCCGTCCCACCTAAGTGCATATGCAATGATCCTATGGTAAAACACACATTCAAGCAAATTTCAGATCCCACTAACGTCTAAACGATCAACCCTGGGCTCCAGTCCCTCACCGAATTTCACACTCGTCTAGCCATGTATGAGAAGACCATTTTCAACAAAGGTATTTTGTTCTTAACCCTTGACAACCCTCTCGATATAAATATGGGACCGACCGGGAGACGAATTTGTGGATTAAACCCCTCTGATGTATATCAATCAGTTTAATTCGATGATTTATATTTTATATGGACAACCCTCCGATATTATAATGGACACATTCCGATAATTATTATTATTAGTCAACCCTCCGAAACAATTCTCTCAAGAACCCACCTCATACACTCACCGCTTGTTCTGTGGTGTTCAAAGGCATATAATACCACACAATTCCAATACGCTCATACTAATATATTCACATGCATATATTAACATAAATAAAGTACATAAAACATGTTATGCACATTTACCATCAACAGCACCAAAAATTAGCTCACATGGGCTAATTACATCAAACACGAAAGCAATTCCATTTGAATTACCTACCTAAACACATTATCTCACAAAAATTATTTTATGAATACTATTCACGTGAACAGTAAAACCATAGGGTTACTGTTCACGGCCAATCACCAAACATCGGCTCCAATTCTCATAACCCAAATTTCATAAGCCATTCTACCATACACACCACAATACAATTTATTTCACAAATTATACCATCAATAACCCAAACAGTCCGTGGACTGTCACGGACTGTCTAAATGGTTTTCATAAATTCTAATACTTTGCCTAAGATTTCAGACCGACCAAACGTCGTTCAAGGCCTCAACCCAACCGAATCATCAACAAAGCTCTTAAATCAAGAGAGTAAACAAGTAGGATAAAACCCCTACCTCACGGAGTTTTTCGAAACTCCTTAAAACTGCACCCACTCCGAAGCCCTCGGCCGCTGTAGAACCACTTTCCTTCTCATCTCCGACGACCGACAATGGACGCCTGCAATCCAGAGAAGTCGCACCTCTCTCTCACTCAGTTTCAAAATTTTCAGCCTCTGGTAGTTCTCTTCCTTTTCACGTTGGGCTCTTAAGGTAGGAGATGACAACTGTTCACTATTTTGTCCTATTATCATTTAACTATTCACATAATGTCAATCATGTCCCTAAGCTTGGATTTTTTTTTACATTTGGCACTATCCCGACCGTCCATTTTCATCATTTCTCTACTCATACAACACGCTATTGGCATGGAAGACGCTCTAGCGACTCACATCACATGTCGCTTTACTTAAGACCAAACTCGATGCCTCGAAAAACGTGTAAATTCCGACTGTCTCGGAATTCGACGTGTTAGCTAGATTTCATGAGACCCATTCCAACTATGAAACTGCTTCATTATCCGAGATCTATACTTCCTGGGTTTTGACCAAAATTACGATTTTGCCCTTTTTCCAGAAATTGGAATTTTCTCGGGTCTTACACTAGCTCTCCCATCCTCTCTCTCTCAAATTGATTTGCTCAAAATGAGCTTCCAAGACCACTTTTGGTCTTAAATATTCATGTCACATAAGGCCTTGTTTCGCCTTCTTTAAAAATCTATTTTCAGTTTGCCTCCTAATTGCTAGCTTGCCCACTATTTTTTTTCATTTACATTTAAATTCTCATTAATCACACTTAGACATTTATTCTTTCTAACTTCTGACCCTTAGGTCCTTATTTCACAATTTCCAATTTTTTGCCCTTTTCACTTGGGTTTATTTCCGGGTTCAAGTAGTTTCTCTATTTTAGAATTTAATATTTGTGACTTGCCTTTTTCATACAATCATTTAAATAATATTCATTTAAAAATTCCCAAAATACCTTATAGTGCCTACTTCAACTTATACCCTAATATATAATAAAATTATTAAAAAAAATTCTAGGGTATTTTTGGGGCGTTACAACTCTTCCCCACTTAAGAAAATTCATTCTCGAAATTTACTCTTAGGCCGAATAGTTATGATACTATTTGTCGCATTGTTTCTTCACTTTCCCGCGGCTTCTTCGCTCTCAGAAGCTCCACACCACTTTGACTAGCGTAATCTTCTTGTTCCGCACTTTTCGCCTCACGAGCCAAGATCTCCACCGGCTCTCTTCATATGTCAACCGTCTCGTACCAATTCGTCTCCGTAGAGATTACGCGGTGATGATCTGATCGGTACCTTCAGAAGACGGACACATGAAACACACCATGGATCTTTTCCAATTCAGAGGTAATGCCATTTTGTATGCCATCGACCCAATTCTTCAATCACTTCATGTGGGACAATAAATCTAGTGGCTCAACTCGCTCTTTTCCCAAATCTCATCACCTTCTTCCAAGGTCATACTTTCAAAAAAAACACTTTTTTTCACCAATCTCATATCGAAGATCTTTTTCTTTCACATCTAAGATATGATTTCTACTCATCTATGGCCACCTTCAATCTTTCTTTAATCATTTTCAATTTTTTCTTCGCCTCAGACGCTTCCGGGACAATCACTTTCTTTGTTCAATTCATCCAAATTACTAATCAGTTGTTTTGCATTTTCCATATAAAGCCTCATAAGGCACCATTCCAATACTTGATTAGAAACTGTTGTTGTACACAAATTCAACTAAAGGAATGTGTCTATCCCAACTACCCTCATAGTCGATCACACAACTCCTTAACATATCTTCCAAAATCTGAATCACTCTTTCATCAATCTATCTGTCTCAGGCGGGAACATCGGTATCGGGGTTCACAGTGCCAAAGCCTCTCGCACCTCCCCAAAATCTCGGCAAAACTCCTGGATCTCAATATGAAATAAATGGATATCGAATCCCATGCAACCGAACTATTTCTATCATTACGCCGCAAGCCACAAGTGAATAGTCGGGCTTCACCGGTAGAAGTGAGCTGACTTGGTCAATTGGTCCACTACGACCCAAACTGAGTCATGTTTTCTCCCTGTCAATGGTAACCCAACTACAAAATCCATGGTAATTCGGTCCCGTTTCCACTCCTGATTTTGATGTTTTAATAACTCAAGGAACTTGATGCCTCGCTTCTTACTGCAAACCAAACACTGGTTACAAACTCGATACATCTTTTTTCATTCCGATCACCGTAATGACATTTTCAAATCTTGATACATATTTGTGCTTATCTGGATGGATAAAGAAAAGATCCACTATGTGCCCTTCAAGTACGGCTTTCCCCAACCACATCACCGGCACACAACCCGATCTTTATAACACAAAACCCATCTTCATTTATCAGAACTCGATTTCTTTTACCATTTCCAACTGACTTACTATAGCATCAATTTTCTCTATCTTTCTTTGTTCTTCTAGCAATCTTGCTTAACATTTTCGCCTTGCTATCAATTCGCCACTACGGCATTCATCGCCTAATAATGACAACGGGCATTCAACTAAGCATTTGCACCGCTCTTCTATTCAAAGCTTCGCCACTACATCGCCTTTCCCCGCGATGATCAATCACGCAGCCACAATCTTATCAATTTCATCCATCTCCGCTGCTCTTCAAGCGTTCTCGTCAGGAGAGCAAATACTTAAGACTCTTATGATCGGCGGTAAATGAAACACTTTTCTCCATACAAATAATGTTCCGCAAATTTTCAGCACAAATACAATTGCGCTTAATTCCAAATCATGTAAGTTCTTTTTTCATGCGGCTTCAACTATCTTGGAAGCATAGGCTACCACTTTACCCCTCTCAAGATTAGGACACATCCAAGTCCATTTAGGTGAAGCATCACTAAAGATCACATATTCCTTACTCGTTGTGTCACCGAGTAAGAACCCGAGTCTTCTGCTAAGAATGCTTTCAGCTTATCAAAACTTCTTTGACATTCTTTACTCCATTCAAATTTCACATTTTTCTAGAGCAGTCTTGTCATTGGAGCTACGATCATCGAAAACCCCTTAACAAATCTTCAGTAACCCGCCAAATTCCTGTGAAACTACGCGACTTCAGAAATTTCGTGGCTTCCATAAGACAACCACTTCTATTTTCTTTGGATCCACTCATATTCCTTCTTTCATATACAATGTGCCCAAGAAAGGATACTTCATTCAACCAAAACTCACACTTGCTCAATTTCGCATACAACTGCTCTTTTCTCAAAGTCTCTAACACTACCCGGTGGGTGTGTGTCAGTGGATTTTTCTCTCGACTAATACACAAGAATTTCGCTTATGAACACTACGACAAACTGAATCCACATACCTACTTAAAACATGATTCATTAGTCCATGAAAGCCACTAGAGCATTTTGTCAAACCAAATAAAGATTACAAGGAACTCATAATGTCCTTTATCGCGTTCTAAATCACGCTTTATGCACATCCACATCTTTAATTTCAATCGATGATACCTTATCGCAAGTCAATCTTCGAAAAGATACTTGCACCTTTCTGGCCGGGTCAAACAAATCAATATCAATTATGGGTAACAAATACTTATTCTTACTGGCCAACTTTGTCGCTTGTTTATAATCAATACATAGCCAAATAAGCATCTATCTTTCTTCTTAACAAAAGCATAGGAGCTCCCACGGTGATACACTCTGGGTCGAATAAACCCTTTTTCTAGAAGTTTTGCAACTGGCACTCTCACCCTTTAACTCCAAAGGAGCCATTCGATACTGTACGCACGGCAGGCACCCTGCACAACATCGACAAAGAAACTCAATCTCCCTCCGTGGAGGCAATCCCGAAACTCTTCCCGAAATCCCAAAAGTCACTAATGGTATGGATATCGGATACACTAGGCCTTGCCTTTACCGTATCAATCACATAAGCCAAATAGGCTTCACATCCTTTTCGCACCATTATTCTAGCAGTGGCCACGGATATCACATTAGAGAGGTGGTTCTACCTCTCGCCGATGAAAGTTACTTCATCCTCATTCGGTGTTCTCAAGGTCACTCTTGTCATTCTACAATCAACTATCGCTTGGTGTCAGAACAACCATCCATCCCCAATATCACATCAAACTCCTTAAAGGATAATTCGATCAAATCATACTCTCGTATTTTGATGGGACAATCTCTATACACTCTCCCTTAGTCACCTTCGACCCTAAGGGGACTTATACCACTCATGTTCGGGTCCTATTACACCAACAAGATCCGTGATCGTAGCCACGCCATCCCTTTATATGCAAATGCAATGTATGTCACCATTTTCAAAATCCTTTTACAAAATCGCTTAGGTCTTTTCCGTGAACGCCTAAACCTAGGCTCGATACCACCATAAATGTAGCAACCCCCTCGAGCCCAACCAACCGATCCGGCCATGATCCGAACCGGAACTCCCGGACGCCCTACCAAGTCATTAACCAAACCGCTTATCAAATACATTTCATTCTCAAATTCAGGCTAGTTTCACTCAGGCAAGCCCATAAACATTTACACATTCAATAGCCTATAACATTTAACAAAATGCATTTACAATGAAGGCATTCTGTGCCTTTTCAAATGATTTACAAAATAGATATTCAAAGTTCAAAATGTTTTTGCAAAATATCAAAGTTCAAAAAGAAACATGACATGAATGCACAAGTCGAAGCATACTCCTCAATTCCTTCTTTATGACTCGACGCTCCGATCTCAGTCCGCTCGATCACTATCTATCACCCTAAGACCTACGCATTGGTAAAACAATACGCTAAGCATTTTCATGCTTAGTGGTTCTATACAAATCAATTCTTCAGTTTCAGTTTAATTCAAATCATGTAATTTAACAATTCAAAACTTTCAAATCTCTTTAGATGATCAATGTCAATACAATACATATACTCGCTTTTATATACAATCATTTATACTATCACCATCCCAAATATACACTTTCATATTCAATAATATCATGCATTAATCAAATCAGGCATTTCACAATGCTCTTTTCATTTCAATTGGCAAACGTGCTTTTCAATTCCAATATTTCACAATCTCAAATCAATTCAATTATGCTCACAAATTCATTTCACTTCTACAATTCAATTCAATTATGCTCACAAATTCATTTCACTTCTACAATTCAATTCAGTTCTGCCCTTAACGAATTTAACCTACATGCTTTGTGATATAGATATCGAATCACCCGCATGGTCCCGCCACTACAAGCCAGATAAAAACGCTTTTATAACACAAGACGGTCCCGCTGGCTGCCGATTGGTTATTAAAATTAAATAGTGAACACTACCGAGCACGGCCCCACTGGCCGGCCGACGAGTGACATATCAATACAATCGTTTCAAGTGCGATTACTATTTTCGAATTTCATTGATATACCAATCTATCCTTAATGCGAAATAAATGGTTAACATTCTATTAAGGACGTTCAAATCCTTTATAGCAAAATATAGTACAAAACGTACATTTGTATAAACAGTTCATTTTCAATAATCATGCAATTTTCATATGCAAACATTTCCACGTACCACTTTTCAAATTAATTAAACTAATTCAATATGCTTTTCTTACATTTAGAACAAATAGTTCAAATCTTGAACGAATGTGAGAAAATGTAACAAACCAAATCGCCGCTTGATTCCACCTTCTTTAATCTCTTACTAATGCTGGCTTTCTTCCTCATTTCAATGACTATCTAAATACAATGACAATCACAAATTAGTAGGTTATTCTATGGGTTTGGTCGTATTTATGTTCACCCGATACTCACTTACAAATTTTCCTGTGACACATGAGCCATATTTTGCTCATGCTTCCTTCAAGAAAATTATAGCTCCATGAGTCTATTTTTATTAGTAATTGGAATCATCTCATTTGGATCACCCAAACTCAAGTTACAGCATTTTAATGCCAAACTAGTCAGTATGCCCATCTCACTCGATTGCCTACTGTTATTCTCAATTTCAAGGGTCTTAACTCCATAATTTGGTAATGGTTCCTTCTACTCATTTGAATATATGGTTCTAAGGTTTATTCTCCAACTAGAATCATCCAATTTGGATCACCAAAACTCAAGTTATTTCATTTTACATCCAGACTACTCAAATTTGCAAAGCAGAATCAGATTGTTCTACACATACCCACTTTGACAACTCGGGCACTGGGTTACAATTTGCATACACTTCATTCAAGTAAATTATTCCCCTAAAAGTCTATTTTACCCATAATTTTGAATCACTCAATTTAGATGAGTGAAACTCAACTTATGACCAAAACACTATAACAATATCCAAAACAGAGCATAACCCATGAGCTACCCGAGCTTACCTTTAAGCCCGTATTTGGGAGCCTTAGAGCTACAATTTTCCCGGGTCCCTTCTATACATTTGGTGACCATTCTATGGTTTTTTAACACCGAAATCACTTCATTTGGATGATTATAACTTAATATATAGCCAAAATAAGAACAGGAGTTTTGACAAAATTTTGATAGCATTTCCTTTGAAAACCCAACATTTTCCCTTTTTACAAACACTCCTCCAAACCAATCTAAACAATGCAAAACAATCTCAAACTGAACTAAAACCATCCAAGAACAATTTTATACCACATTTGGGTTTGGCTAAACCCAAACACAAGTAGAAAAGGGGTTAGGTCTATTTTTTTACCTTAAATCCCTTCTCAATCTTCAATGTCGTTTCTTCTTAACTTTGATCTCTTAAAATCTTGCTTTAATGGAGCAAGAATCACAACCTCCTCACTTTGCAAGCCCTAGCTCTCCCATCCTTCTCTCTCAAACCATTTTGCTCAAAATGAGCTTCCTAGACCACTTTTGGTCTTAAATATCCCATGTCACATAAGGCCTTGTTTTGCCTTCTTTAAAAATCTATTTTCGGGTTTAAGTTCTCCTAATTGATAGCTTGCCCACTATTTGTTTCTATTCGCATTTAAATTCTCATTAATCACACTTAGACATTTCTTCTTTCTAACTTATGACCCTTAGGTCCTTATTCCATAATTTCCAATTTTTGTTCCCTTTTTCACTTGGGTTTATTTCCGGGTTCAATTAATTTCACATTTTAGTATTTAATATTTGCATTTGGCCTTTTGTTATACAATCATTTAAATCAATATTCATTTAACAATTCCCAGAAAATACCCAAGTTTGGCCTCAACTTATAAATTCTAATATATAATAAAATTATAAAATTTAGTATTTTTGGGGCGTTACACCAACTCAAAATACATGTATCAAGAGGTAGGTTTTCTAACTCAACTGAAACAAGTATTTTCCAACAAAATTTCTAAACAAGCATCCTTACCAAAGTTTCCATACCAAGCAATATCAATTTCCATACAAGTTCCATACCTGGCTTTCCTTCTTCTCTCTTTCTTCTTCTTTTCTTTCTTTCTTTCTTCTTTCTTTTCTCTCTTTCCCTCTCCTCACAAACGGTTTTCGTCATATTTAAGACCAAAATGAGATTTTTGGTCTTATCCAATCTTAAGTTAATCCTTGCTCAAGTTAACCCATTTTTGCTTCCTTTTCCCATTTTTTATTTAGTCATTCATCTCTATTATTTACACTTAAATTTATCCATATTTCATATTAACATATAATCTTTCATCTTATGCCACTGGGTCCTTAATTGTCGATTACTAATTTACCTCGACCTCGATAAATTTCGGATATTGCTTATTTTATTTTTAGCATTATTTTATTCCGAAAAAATATACATTTAATTTTATTATACCAAAAACATGTTATAAAACTGTCAAGGTATAATTTGGGGTGTTATAGAATCCGGGCGCGATGCTAGAGAACCCGAAACAAAACAAAGGGATCGAATCCGGACGCGATGCTAGAGAACCCGAAACAAAACGACGGGATCGAATCCAAGCGCAATGCCAAAGAACCTGAAACAAAAGAAGGGATTCGAATCCGGGCACGATGCCGAAGAACCTGAAACAAAACGAAGGGATCGAATCTGAGCACGATGCCGAAGAACCCAAAACAAAATCAAGGATCGAATGTGTCCAAAGGTGCAAATAAGGGGTTATGCCCCAGTCTAAGGCATCAATACTATGTCAGAAACCCACCACTGCAAATAAAGCCAAAGTCACAAAGCTTGAAATATTACAAACATTCATTCCTGAGGAAAAACCCTCCTCACTAATCCATAACATCCAATATCCACCAACAACCGATGCGGGTACGCCTCAGACAGACATCCGAAAACTCAAATATCTCGATGAAAAACCCTAAATATATCAACAAAACCCAATCGCCTCGTGGCGAAAGGTAACAGGATAACGAATGGGGGAATGCCCTAGTATGCACATCCCTGCTGGGTCAATGAATACTGTGAATATGATCCCCGATCAGCTCTCAAAAGCGCTCTATTGTATGAAGAAACTAAGTTGAATATGGGGCTTATTCAAACTCTAATGCCCAAAACGTCTTTAGACGAAACGGACTGCATGTGTACATGTGTAAGAGCCAAAGCCAACATGCAAGGATGGGAGTATGCCCCAATGTGAACGTGTCAAAGCATCAAGCTAAGGCGCCATCAACGGTCCCAACTCTCTCAGACATCTCAGATCTCGATCATGGACCCGAGGCAGCAATCGAATGGAAAGGCAATATACCTCGATATTCCCAATAACATAGACTTGTCGATTATTCCGTACCAATCAAGAGGATCTTAACCATCCATATAAAATGCGCTACAAACATAAGATCTCATGGCCTCGTGGTGGTCTTACGACTAAACTCAGAATGCAGCCAAGGGCAGCGTGAATGAAATGACAACAGCGCCCAAATAATCAATGATAATGCCAAACCCCGTAGTGCAATACGTCAAATGTCAGAGAATCATGTGAGCAAAGCGACTCGACCAACACAAAAGTGAACAATGCTAAGCAACAGGTGATGTACACCAAAAGACACGTCGTTCATGAAGCGAGAGGACGATCGATGAGGATAGAAGAAAATAGAAAGGGATGTAGAAGAAAGTAGGGAAACAAGGTGGGATACAAATGTAGCAATGAGTGATGATGACGAACCACTCATCCCAAGGATGCCAAATCGAGTCAAGTCACCATAAGATGGGAATGGTGATATGGATAACGACCCAGGGGACCTAGTGCAAAGGAAACCCAAACCTCACTCCCAATGTGTCTCCCGAATCCATGGAGAAAAGGATCATACAATGCTCTCACCCACCTTTCAGAAGAAAAATAAGTCCCTCAATCCAAAATGACCTCTGATGATCAAGCTATAATACCACCGGAAAACCATGCTAATCCCAAATACCAATGAAGTGAATATCGAATGAGAGTAACTCTTTTCTTTTTCTTTTTCTTTCTTTCCTTTTTTTTTTTTTTTTTTTCATACGAATAACCATCAAAGTAAGATGAATGTCACACTAGCACACCCAACCACGAACCTCCTCAAATCCCAAACCTAAATGGTCCCCTCAAACTAAGACTCCTGGATCAAACCTTAAGGGTGGAAAGAAGGGTGTGACCAGCTTAACTTGTAGCTCTAGGACATAAGCGTGTCATCATCACACAAGGGAAAATAAAAGTGAAAAGAAACAAGATGATAGAAACAAAACTCAAAGGCAAGCAAAGTGAAGATGCAAAATGGAGAAGAAAAGAAACAATTAATGATGCAACAAAGAACAAACGAAGAATGACACAATGCTCACATATCCAATTAATAAATACAAAGCGCATAGGGTAGCCCCCAACCTGTGTCGAAAAGGTATGTGCGCTAAACGAAAAAAAAAGAGGCCATAATAAACCGCTATGGAGGCACAAATCTGCTAGGCAATAGGATATATCAATGTACGGGTGCGGAATATGGCTACTCGGGCGATGGCCACACATCTTCCGACCATGATCTCACGATAAAAACTCTTCAACTAATCCATGTCGACCGGGCTCCATGAGCTGATTTTCGCCTAGGATCCATCACCGTTGCTCCAACTCTGGTCAATCTCGAATAACATACTACCACCTTAAGTCTACTCTTAAACTTGCCTCTAGGGTTGCTAATCAATCCCCTTAGGACTTTCAAGACTAGGTCGCATTTTTTAAACTTCCTGGGCTTGACTTTTTTTCTAAATGCACGGGTCATCTTCCTATGATAGACCTGAACATGATCTGCTGCCCTCAATCTTCTCTTATCCAAAAGGCTACCCTGATCATAACGAGACTGGGCCCACTTAGCCTCGGATATCTACTACTCTAGTACTACTCTCAAAGATCTCATCTCAATCTCAACAGGTAGCACTGCCTCCATACCAAACACCAAAGAATACGGGGTAGTTCCAGTAGAGATACGAAAAGATGTACAATAAGCCCACAACGCGAAAGGGAGCTTCTCTGACCAATCCTGAGAAGTCTCGACCATCTTTCTCAAAATCCTCTTGATATTCTTATTCGCAGCCTCAAATGCCCCATTAGTCTGCGGCCTGTACGCAAACAATCTGTGATGCTAAAAGAGTTGGAACAACTCACCAGGCAAATACGACACCCCTAGGAGACACGGCAGCCCGGAAAGGACCAAAACCCTATTACCCGAAAAGAACAACACCTCGACCCTCGTCAAGAAGCGGATAGAGAAGGGGAAACTAGCCACACCAAGGAGCATGATCCTTACCAACCCCCCGGAGAGGATCGCAACGAGGAGAGGTCGTGGGAGTAAAAGTTCAAGGACACCCAGTAAGAAATCAACCACATGAAGGTAGCGATAAAAGGTCGAGCTCCAGTCTCCATGGACGCCCTGGTGCAACAAACTGAATCTCCATTCACCGTCGGGGTGTTGCACTTCCCCCTTCCGGCAAAGTTCAAAATGTCGTAAATCGAGACGTTCGACGGGAGAAAAGACCCCATATACCACCTCAATACGTACAAAAATTAGATAGAACTACATGGATATCAAGAGCCCAAGAGGCTCGCCCTCAGAGCGTAATGTACTCAAAAAGGCCAAGTAGCCACTCTGAGCCATGTAGCTCAGAGCCCAAGATTCACTCAGAGCATACTGTTCTGAAAAAGGCCAAGTAGCCACTCTGAGCCATGTAGCTCAGGAGCCTGGGCAGAGGCCTGGGCCTGGCAAAGCCCAACAGCCTCAAAAGGCCAAGTAGCCACGAAACCATGTGGTCAGGAGCCCAAGAGCTCGGGCCCCACAGCCTAACATCTCAAAAGGCTGGCAACCACTGAGCCATGTAGCTCAAGAGCCCGCATTCGCCCTCTCAGAGCGCAATGTACCAAAAAGGCCAGCTGACTGAGCTACAGCTCAGAGCCCGCAGGCCTCAGTCAGCAGCCTAACAGCCTCAAAAGGCTGGCATGCGAAGGAGCCATGTAGCTCAGGAGCCCAGTAGCTTAGTTCGCAGAGCATTAACAACCAAAAGGCCAAGTAGCCACTGAGCTACGTAGCTCAGGAGCCCGTAGGGGCTTGGCCAGGCTCAGGAGCCCATCAGTTTGTCTCGCAGAGCCCAACACTCAAAAGGCCAAGCACCCACTGAGCCACGTAGCCCAGAGCCCAAGAGGCTCCGCCTACAGCCCACCGCTTAAAAAGGCCAAGAGCCACTGAGCCATGTAACTCAGAGCCTAGCTCGGGGTCACAGAGCCCACCACTAAAAAGGCCGGGCAGCCATAGAGCCACGTAGCTTGGGTGATCTACAGCAGGCCCGCCCACGCAGCCCACAGTCAGAGCCCAAGAGTTCGGGCTCACAGAGCATAACACCAAAAGGCCAAGTACCACCTGAGCCATGTAGCCTGGGGAGCCTTATAGCTGGGCCAGCAGAGTCAGATCAAATTAAAAGCAATATAACACTCTGAAACATGTAGCCCAAGAGCCCAAGAGGCTCAATACAGAGCCTAACACCAAAAGGCCAAGGCAGCCACGGATCATGTAGCTCAGATCCCAAGAGCTCAATTCGCAGAAATGCACTGCCAAAAGGCCAGCAACCACCTGAAACATGTAGCTCAAAGAGCCCAAGAAATTAACTCATAGAAAGGTAATACCTCAAAAGGCCATACCACTGAGCCATGTGCCAGAGATCAGAATAGCCAAGTAGAGCTTAACAACTTCAAAAGGCCAGCATCCACGAGCCATGCGCCGTAAGCCCAACAATTTCTGGGACAAGTGAACATAACTACTTAGAAGACCAGATCTTTAAAACCAAAGCACCAAATCAACGAAACAGGAGTTATCAAGGAATTATCTAATTAATCAGATATCAACAAAGAGTCAAAATTAGAAGTAATACAAAACCTGTGCTCGCGCCGTGATGCTCCAAAAAAAGAAAAGAGCCCCAAACGCCCACGTTGGGCCCCGGCCATGGAAGTGGAGGAGTCAAAAGGCTGAGCCCCAAAGAGCAAAGCAGTAAGAGCTACCGAGGAACCCGAGAATCACAAAGTAAGGAAGCACAATCAGGCCCCCCGAAAACACCCTGCACCCGCATCAACCTCACTCTAAGCGCATCCCCTTCCAACCCCTCCTTATCGGGGAAGCTGGATGTCAACCTGTGTCGGGAAAGCCCTGGAAGCCCGACGCTGAAAGGCAAGCCACCCTGAGGCCCATCAGTACATGCTCGCCTCGAGCCCCAAACATCACTTCGCCCCTCCGACCGCCAAAGCCTCCCGCCCGCAAGGTCCATCCGAAAGCCCACCGAGTCTCCGCTGCATTCCATGTAGATACCCGCCTGTGAGCTTCTCACGGGTCAGCCCAAGGCCGCCTAACTCGCCCACGGGTCACCCTCGACGCGCCAACTCCTCCGCCAGCCACAAATTTCTGCCTTCTAAGAACCTTCGCATCCTTCCGGCCTCCTTTCTTTATCCCTCCACGCCCGTCCGCGCCTTGCCGCCGGCGATAAGCTATGGGCCTCGAACCCGTGTTTACAAGTTCCTCGCCATCCTTTACATGAGCCCTCAAGACTGGTTTCTGAGGTCAAAGAAGCAACCTAAATTTTATAAGACTTCGTTCGCCGCTGAGTCTCTCTGCCACCCTCCCGCTAAACCTTTCGCATAAGTAGCCACCTAAATAAATAAATAAAAGAAAAAAAGAAAGAAAGGGAGTCAGCAACCTAAACTGAAACAATAAAGAAAAAGATCGACGAAAGCACTGATCGCATTCGTGAGGCGCTCCCAAGAAGACCGCCAGAGCCTCCGACGGCAGGTGCCCACCCTCCTGAGGTCGGAGTCGCGTAGGATAGAGGAAATAGCCACGGCAGCAAGCTCCGCATGAGAAAGCAAAGAGTCCTCATCCCCTGCAGCCTCAGAGCGATCCCGATTCCCCGTCATCTCTGTCCAAGACTGTAGGGAGGAGGAGCTTACGCCCCGCGACGTGGGACTCCGCACCGAGACAGGGAGAACCCAGTCATTCGCCCACCTCCCCCGCACCAAAAAAAGAGTTCCAACCCCGACTAACGGACGGCGTAGGAATGTGCCCCCACCTTTAAGGTCTCGTCTCGAAAGGTAGAGGCGCCCCTCCTGAGCCTCGAGGCTCGCTTTCACTCTCCTTCTTCACAAAGACTCCTGGCAGGACCCCAAGCTCTCCCGTAGGCTCGCCTGCAAAGAAAGGGTCAAAACACTAAGGGAGGAAGATCTGGGGACAAAACGCCCACGACCTGAGAGTGGAAAGAACCTTAAAGGAAGTCTGTGCCTCGCACCGAACAATCCAGGAATATCCAACCTAATGAGCTCGAAATAAGCTCGCGGGGCGCACTTCACTAGCTTCCGCTTCACCTCCTTGTCCTCAGGACTAAGATCGGGTCGACCACCTAAAGGCCATACGACCAAAACAATGTGTTAGAAATACTTACGACCACTAAGACCAAAAACAAATCAAAACGAAGGAGAGCTCACGCAGGTTCTCGGGGGTAGTCCGCAGGAACGCCAAGGGTGTCCTCTCGATCAAAGGGATCAGACCCCAATGAAGGCCACTAACAAAAATAACGTTCCTTCCAAAACTCAGGCGAAGAGGGAAGGCTATCCGAATGATCAACTTAGCCAGAGCCGGAGATATAAAGAGCTTCTGCCAAAGGCCTCCTTTATTAATCGGCAGTCTAAGAGCAGGCAATACTGGGAACACCCAGACCTTTTTCCTTAAAAACGACTAACAACCCCACCACCCCGTGCTGGGAAAGCTTCTTCGAGGGGCGCATATCAAACGCCGCGACCCTTTTATAAAAGCATTTAAAGGGGAAGCTGAGGCTGCTCGAACGCCACCTCAAAAAGCACACCATTTTGTGCACTTCAACAACGTAGGTGGTCACATCAAGGCACTCAAACTGTGACCTCAAATCGAGGCCCCATACTCGAGTCATGTAAAGATCTCATCACACGAGGGTTCGATCTGGCCGGGGCCCAAGAATTCGCTACGACATCCGAATACACCCTCAAATACTAAAGCCACTAAGGAACCGACTTCGTTGCTCGCCTCGTCTTATCCAAGGGCGGAGGCTTCCCTGGCACCCCAGCTGAACCACCAATGCCAAATTGCTGCTCCCGTCGTCCGACTAACTAAACTCCAGATTACTCCCTATGAGCAGCACGTAGGAGCATCAGACCCATGGAGGCGCTGTGGTTGGCAAAAGGAAGAAAGAGAAATCAAAGGAAATGTAATCCTAACCGGCATGCCCTAATCCCAAGAAGGCTTCAAAACCAAAAGGACAAAGGAGAAAAGAAGACATACCGAGACCAGAAACAAGACGAGGGACACCTGGGCCTGCGAGATATCGTGGACCACTGTGTGCGCCCGAACACTAGTCGGATAAGAAAACAAGGAAAAAGGAAGCACCAATTTGCAAAGGCAAAGAAAAAGCTTCGAAAACAGGGGAACAAAGTGCAAACGGTCAGGGGACGTTTTTAAGGAAGCCAAGAGCCACAGCCGAAATAAACGCAGAAATCGAGAAGTCGTCATATCATAAGACGTGGGACAACGGCAAAGCCCTAATCAAATCCTTCCCGAGGCAGCCACAATGGGTATCACCAATCCAAGAAGCGATACAACCCCTCGCTCTACGCCCGCTACCAAAAGGTTTGGGGGCAACCGGGATGGGTTTGAAATAATGGGCGCGCAGACCCAAGATACAAGCCCAAACGTCGGAATTAAAAATGGGCCCAGTAATAGCAATAGACTCTTAATGGTATCCCTCAAACGCAGACCCAAAATGAGGGCCCAACTTGCCCCTTTAAAAGGACGGTAGCCCAAGAATCAGATAGGGAAAACACTCAATCTCCACCAATCAGAAAAGTAAGATATTTCCAATTATCACCCCTCAATTATCCCTTATTAATCGTTTTACGATAAGGAAAGAAAATCTCCCACACCCAACAGAATATCGTATCATCCCCTCCAAACAAGGAAACATGTTATTCTATGGTCATCATCCAACCAGAGACATACTATTCTGGCCATCATCCAACTGTGAAACATATCATTCAAGATCATATAATCCACCAGAAAGACGTCGATCATCCATTATAAATACTGCTACCCCATAATAGCTATTACTGCACTTACGCATAACTTCATTCCCAAAGTTAGCCGATCTTCTCTTCCCCTAAAGAACTCCACTTAGATTTGAGAGGCAACCAAGTAGCCCCCGCTAATCCTTTCTTTCTTGTTTTTTGCAGGAGCCCAACGCTCTAGAGCACAAAGGGATCTACCACATCCAAGCACGCCAAGCCCGCCCGATTGAAAAAGCATCATCATAAATAAATCACAACTTAGATGCTTTGGTTTGGAGAAAAATGGTAAAAGCATAGTTTAAAAGAAAAAAGTCAAAACGATGGACAAAAGTGGGAAAAGCCACAATTCACACAAGTAAGGAAACCTATTATATATATATATATATATATATATATATATATATATATATATATATATATATATATATTCAATTGGTTAATCGAAACCAAAGTTTTTATATTTTGTAAATCGAAACTGAGATTTGTGTAAAATCAAAATCAAAATCGAACCGTTTGATTCGGTTAACTTATTTTTTTAATTCGATTTTAGTTTGGTTTTTCGATCGATTCAATTTTTTAGATTTTTTTACACCCCTGCTTTATAATACAATCAATCGAGACATGAGGGACAAATTAAGCCAATGATAAGCTCAAGTAGTGAAGGGGTGTTACTCTCTCTTTTCCAAAATGTTTCGTCGATAGATCAAGTGTAGCCTACCTTGTTGAAGGGCCAGAAGGACATCAAGGTGTAGACCTCAATTTTCGTCTTACACTGTGATTTATCCTATGGGTGTCAGTACTCACCCATTGTTTCTATATAGCACCCATTGCGCCCCTTTAGGTCCTCAAGCCTTCTCCTCGAGCCTCTAGCCTGCTATACTACCATCGAGCTGCATTTATTTCACTTCGTGAGTGTCATCGTGAGCGCCGCTATCGGGCATCGTAATTACAAAGCAAGTGGCGCTCAAGGGTTCACCAATCTGAGTTTACAGTATGTCAAATTGCAGACTCGGAAATTCTGCTTCGATCATATCTCCCTGGTCCAACCTCGTAATCTGTTCATCGTTGTTTTGTTGACTTTATTTGCCAAGGAGGTTTGATAAAATTCATAATTTTTGTCAACCGTCAATTAATCTATTGACTGGTTCATCAGTATAACACGTATACAACACTGTTTTTTTTTTTTTTTTTTGGTGATTTTGGTGAGTACTCCTCCTTGTTTCGATCATATCTCCCTCATCCGGACTTGGAATGGTGCGCCGCTTTTTTGTTGATCTTCTTATTCTTCAGGGAACATTCTATCAAAGTTTCATAATTTTCCTCAACCGGATGGACTGGTCAAGAGTCATCTAACTGCTAGTCTGACTACCGGTGAGCGCTGCCAGGTTTTGAGCCCAAACCGTACATGGGTCGGGCCCATAAGCTCAAGCTTGACCAAGGGCAGTATTGTGGGTCCATTTTGGGCCATGGATTGGGTTACATGCAGCCCACCATGAAATCCATGTGGATATCAGGTGAAGCAAGCTGAAATCTTAAAAGATTCACCAGATAAATGAGGAGGGGAGGAATGGGGAAGCGATTCGAGACTGATCAGCCTCTTCAAAGCTCAAGGAGAAAGTCTAAGAGGCTTTGATTACAGGGAATTAGCATAAAAAGACATAGATCAGATTGATAAACCTTGAGGGGCACACTTCCCGGCTCAGACACACGCCGGATTTTTTCCTCGGATGTATAGCTTGGTTTCTCGTTTCGTCTTATGAGGAAAGAATGTAATCATTTCCACTCTATTCTTAAGATACGTTCTGATCAAATGAAGTTTCTTCTCACCATTTGTTTATTGCTATATCGTGGAAAAGCTTCTACGAACAGCTTCGCTAGTAAATATTAGTTTTTTGCTGCTTTGGTCGGGTTCTCACTCATCCGAAATGAGAATCAATCACCGTTTGTTTTGTTAGATTCCTGAGTCTTTAGGAAGGTTCTGGAAATTTTTGAAAATCTCTCTCAACGATTTGGACTGGTTCGAAACCAGATCATTCTGGCCTATTCAGATTAGGTTTTCGTGAAAGGCGCTTTTGTGTAGTTTTTGTTGTTTTGGTTGGTTCTCACTCATCCGAGCTGAGAATCAACCGCTTGTTTGTTAGATTCCTGAGTCTTTGTGGTTGTTCTGGAAATTTTTGAGAATCTCTCTCAACGATTTGGACTGGTTCGAAAACCAGACTATCTTGCCTATTCAGATTAGGTTTTCGTGAAAGGCAAGCTTTGTGTAGTTTTTGTCGCTTTGTCGGGTTCTCACTCATCCGGAGCCTGAGAATCAATCACCGCTTGTTTTTAGATTCCTAACTCCTTTAGGAAGGTTCTGACAAATTTTGAGAGTTTATCTTAACCAAGTTGAACTGGTTTGATAAACCAGATAGCTTGCCTATCAATTCCGCCACAAAATGCAGGTCTGGCCTGCGCCGTCAGACGCTTCTCGCCTCATTCTGAGTTGGTTTTCTACTTGGTTTGTTTTTTTTGGATTTATGAATTTTGAGGAATGGTCTGAAAATTTTTAGAGTCTTCTCTCAATCGCCTTAACTCGGCTGAGAAACCGCATTAGCCGATTCATCAATTCAGCCACGGAATGGTAGTTCTAGTAGTTGCCTGCTTCAGGTTGGTTCTCGGTCATTCGAGTCGGAATTGTAATTGCTTATCTTTTTGGATTCTGACTTTCTAAGGAAGGTTCTGAATTTTTTTAATTTTCACTATTCGATCATTGGTAACCAAAACCACGGCTTCATCGGGTTAGTTTTCCTAATGTTAGCTTTAGGTACTTTGCTTTGTTTGTATTGGTTCTCGTCATCTCTAGCTCCGAATTGCACTGCTGATTTTATTAGATTCCTGAGTCTATGAGGGATTTTCTTAAAAGTTTCAGAATTTTTCTCAATCATTTTGACTTGTTGAAAACCGATTCAACCGGCCAGGTAAGACACCGCATGGGCAATTTCTATTTAAGCATGTTTCAAGCCTCGAATATATTATGGTGTGTACTCTTAGGTTGCCCTAAGAAACCTCGTGAGGCAGACTTAGGGTCTGAGTTCGCCTCTTCGGTTTGAACAAAGTGGGTAGGGGCAAATGATTTGTAAGTGTGGTTTGATTGGTGGATTTTAAAGGGAACGTGGTGTTAAAGTAGCAAACCACTTACCTCCTTTCACCGTCTCTTTCTTTTGCAATGATCCAATATTCTATTTTTTTAAATGCATGATGTATGATGTATTATTTGCCCTACCTATTCCTGCTATGCATGGCTAGGATCTCGTACATACTGTGTGCATTGGTATTTGTATTCATACGCTGCATACGAAGTTTGATTTTAACATTTGTGATGCATTCCAGCTTTTGACCGAATTCTTACGCAATGGGCCGGCCAGACCATGTGTACGCGCTTTAATGTCAATGAATTCCTGCTATGGATGCTTTGCGGCTCGCGTCATGCATGCTTGCTAGCGTTTGTCGGGCCAACCTTCGATGTAGTGCGTGGCCGTGTGGACCACGTACGCGCCATTCGCCATTTCGTCGAGTTTTTGCTAATGCTTAGATACCAATTAGGTCAACTCGATCTAAGTTGTATGTTTAGCCTATGAGACTATCTGATTTTTGACCCATATGCTCCTACATACCCAATTCACTAGTGTAGACCGTAGTTCGGCTAGAGGGGTGCTACCATACGAGTAATCTTCCCGATAGGGTAATCCGATCCCTGACCCGTAAATCTAGTTTTCGCAGACCGCTTTTTCCATACTCGGAGTCATCGCTTTTGTTCTCTGTTTCTGGCTTTCCCACTTAAAAATAAAAATAAAAGTAAGTGGCGACTTCAAAGCAAAACTATCCTCCTCGAGGACAGATTTTCTAAAATTCGAAATCAATCCACATTTTTTCCTTCCATTTAAAAGCTTTAGTCACACTACCGTGGATCGGGTAGGGTCCACACAAGGTACAATAATTTATTGAGCATCTAATGCTCAAATGGTTGTTCAACCAATCAATAGGAGCTCAAGTAATTGAGCTTTCAAATGTGCCAAGGACTAGTTTGGATTTCTATTGTAACGACCCGGCCTAACCATGTAGATATTGTCCGCCTGACCCAAGTAGCCCTCACTTCGCTTTAAAACTACCTACTAGTCGGTAGGAGCCCATACTTATACAAGGCCGTAGTTTCTCAGAACACCCCAAATTATACCCTCAGCTTTATAACATGCTTTCGTAGATAATAAACGAAAAGTAGATTTATCCGAATAAAATAAGCAATAACTTGAATTAATACAACAATTAAGGTAAATTACTAACACAATTCATGACCCAAGGGTCATAATATACAAATCTATGTGCCAAAGTAGGAATATGCATAAGTTAAATTACAAATAATAAAGAAGATTCGAGGCTATCAGAAGAATAATAAATTGATTCAGAATATTAGAAGAGTCGATGCACCAAAGTGAAATAAAAAGGATAAGATCAATATGATAAGACCAAAGAAATATCTTATTTGAATGGAGAAAGGGAGAGCAAATAATGTGGATGTGCAGAGAAGAGAAAAGAAAGGTTAAGAAGACATGGTGTACGGAACGTCCGCGATTCGTATAGAAATACGGATAATGCTTGCGGTTGTATGGAAATCCATAAGAGAAGGAATTGTTTGAGTATTGGTATGTGGAATTTGAGTATGGGGTATGGAACCATGAATAAGTGTATGTAAACTAGGAAGGAGAGTGGAACTATGAATATTTGTAAGAATACACATGTCTGGGTCATATGGAAGTCTAGCTGGCTCAGATGTATGGATACATGTTTTAGAACCCTATCTTGTGTATGGTTTTGGGCTTGGGAACCCTAAACTCATTTCGTAGGTTGAGTTGAGAAGAGCTTTAAGGTTCCTAAATATGTGTTTGAGAAGGGTCTAGTTGTAAGTTGAACCTTTAAAAATGCCCTATTGTCGACCACATGGTAGCCGGATCAAAGTAGAACGGATTTTTGGGACAGAAATAAGGAGAATTTGGCAGTAAGTCCTTCAGAATTGTAGCCACATCAATGAACTTGATGTTAGGCTTTTGAATTTCTCAATTGACTCCTGTAGACCAGTTATGGTCTTTTTACTCCGAATTACCAATGGTGAGGGGTCACAAACGTAGGTCTTCAAACAGCGGGTCGCCCAATAGTATCGCCCAAAGGGTCACAAACAAGATCACAAACAAGAGCCACAAACAGTACTCATCAAACAGGGTCGTCAAAACGCACTCACAAATGTTACCACAAACAAGCACGGTCAAACGCTCGTCATCAAGATGTTCGTCACCGTCAAGGTTGACTACGATGACCTCCAACTGAAGGTCATAACCCTTCAAGTTGAACTCCGATTTGGTGTTCTTGGACTCTATGAAAGCCCATTGAGTAAAAAAAAAAAAAAAAAAAAAAAAAAAAAAAAAAAAAAAAAAATAAGAATACATTCATATGTCTGAGGAGGATAGTAGATGTCAGGCCGAGGTGTTAGAGCGAGCTCTTCCATGACAAACAGCCTGTCACCCGTGTCGCCTCGTCAAGATCGACTGCGCATGACCTCCAACTTCTAAGGTCATAACTCCTTCAAGCCAATTCCGATTTGGGTGTTCTTGGACTCTATGGAAAGCCCATTGAGCCGGATTAAATCCATCAATAGAAAGCTTTATAAGGTTGGAACTCATCTTAGTTCCAGAAAACACTGAAAAACAGTAGGGCACTACAAGCATCATAGTTATTCATCAGAGTGAATGCCTACTATGAATTCATGAATAGCTTGTAAGCATACATGGCAAGCATAGTTATTTATGCATATAAGGAGATATGAAAAATGCAAAGATATGAATAAATGATTGTAGATATATTTATATATATATCACATATGATTACCAAATAACAATAATTATTCGGGAATAAGAGATATATCAAATTTAAAAATACACATTGATTTGTCTGGGCTAGAACTCGTAGAGGGATAGATGGAGTTATGTCTATCGTGGAAAACGCTGCCGCATTTATCTGTGGCCACGCTTGGGTCAATGACATAGATTCCCGCTTGGATCGTGTGGCCTGAAAGGTCACCACAAAGGCCCGCACTCATGAATGGTCATCGCTTTTATACAAAGGATGATACCTTCTGCTTCATATTACCGAGCACTCATGGATGGTCACTGGCTCATACAGTGATGATACCTTCGGGTATCATATTACCAGGCACTCATGAATGGTCAAATGCTTTATACAAAGGATGATACCTTCGGTTTCATATTACGCACCTGGGCGGATGGTCACCGCTCATATTACCGGTGACGGCGGATGGTCATCGTCTCACATGTTGATGATACCTTCGGGCATCATATTACCGGGCATAGTACATTGTCTCACACAATGATAACAGCACCTTCAGGCCCTCATGGTTTCCTGTATCCACTTCTAAGGTTTATGCATATGAAACATAAAGAAATGATTGTGTATATGCAAAGGAAATGTAGAGAATATATGACATGATATGAGAAGCATAGCACTGCTATGTGACGATAGTATACAGTTACAAGAACAAGAAGTAAAATACAAGTTGACATGAAAAGTATATGGATGATGATAAGAAATGGAACTGGTTATGATAAGTATATATATGAGAAAAAATGATAAGAATCTATAACTGATATATGTGTGATATGCATTTGTATCGGGAAGTGGTGACTCTTAATAGAAGTCATTCCCACTAAGCCGCAAAGCTAGCACATGCTCAATCCAGCATGTAAGAGGGAAATCAGAACGGGCAATCCAGCACAATAGCAGTCAAAGGCCACACATCCATAGGTGCCCACTGGAAGACCTTTAGGTCTATTTTGTATATGAAATTTTGTAACCAATGTAAATATTGTAGAGGTTGAACATTTCCATATTTGGAGCTTGTAATTATATTTTGTAATCCGCTGCTACAGAATGTAATACAAGTTAATTGTTTAACATTATATGAATATGTGAGTGTAAAGGTTATAAGTTTAAAAAAAAAAAGAGTGACCCTCACTTGACATCCTATGCCGAGTTGGGGCGTCACATTTCTCCCATATCCGATGTGGGATATGACAAACACCTCATGCAAACACAACGTCCTCGTTGTGTCCCATGGGATTACAGGGCCAAATGGAATAGACCCCCACATCGGGGTCGGGGATCGGATCTAATACCATTTGTAACGACCCGGCCCAACCATGTAGATATTGTCCGCTTCGGCCCAAAGGGCCCTCACGGCTTTAAAACGCGTCTACTAGGTTGAGAGGAGCCCATACTTATATAGTGCCAGGAAGTTTCTCCCCTATCCGATGTGGGATATGACAAACATTTGTAACGACCCGGCCCAACCATGTAGATATTTTCCGTTTCGGGCCTAAAGGGCCCTCACGGCTTTAAAACGCGTCTACAAGGTTGAGATGAGCTCATACTTATATAGTGTCAGGAAGTTTCTCCCCTATCCGATGTGGGATGTGACAAACACCCCCTCATGCAGACACAACGTTCTCGTTGTGTCCCATGGGATTACGGGGCCAAACGAACGCACCCTCACATCGGGGCTCCGGATCTACCTCGACACTGGTTTGTAAACTAATCTCAGCCCAACCATAGATATCCGCCGCCTAAGGGGTCCTCACTTTAAAACGCGTCTACTACGTTGAGAGGAGCCCATACTTATATAGTGCCAGGAAGTTTCTCCCCTATCCGATGTGGGATATGACATCTAAACTCCTATAAAAAGCTCCAATACTCAGAGAGAGAGAGAGAGAGAGAGAGAATATATATATATATATATATATATATATATATATATATATATATATAGAGGGGTGTTTGTTTGTTTGTTTGGATTTTTTTTCTCAAAGTAAATTACTTTACGGTTTGTTTTCTCATTTTTGTATAACTTATTTATGAATTTTTGAAATTTTTTTTAATTGAAACCATATTTGTGAATCTAGTACCTTTTAAAATCCACACATAATATTTCAAAATATTTTTAATTTGGTTTCATTAATTTATTATTTTAAAATTATTAATTTTATATATTTTATTTTAGTTATATAAATAAATAAAATAATTATTTTTTGTAAGAATGATAATAATGATTTATTTATCATTTTAATTTTGTATAAAAGATAAATATGTTATACATATATTATACAAATATTTTTTATTTTATCATAATAATAAGGATGATTTAATTAAAAGACCTTTTGATAACTAAATTTCAAAAATCTAATCCTTCTTAAATTTTTACCTAATTTTGATAAAAATATGTTTATTATTTTCTTGTAAAAGTAATATTTTCTTTTCAAATATGTATGTAAATACATGAAATGTAAGAGTACATTTTTGTCCATCATGAGTTATTTTTCAAGAAAAAACATGGAAATAATCAGTTTTACAAATTTTGAGTTATTTGAGGTATTTTAACAAAAAAAAATTTATTCTGACAAAACCACAAATATTTTTAATTATAAAATTAGTTTTTTCAAAGAATAAAAATATTTGGTTAAAACCTCAAATCTTTTAACTAAATATTTCTAATAATAAAGTTATATCATCATTAGACAAACAAGTAATATATTTGTCAACAAAACCTAAGTCAAGTGGTTAAGAGCTCATGCATATATAAGGAGACGAGGGTCGTCCCAATGTGAACAACTTTGTGAGGAACATAAAATTATGATATACTACCAAGTGAATAGTTTTAAAAAAAGTAATATATTTAATATTTTGATTTTAAGCATATAAAAAACAAATAACTTAATACTTAATAGAAATACAATATTTAAAAAAATAATTTAATACTTAATATTATTAAGCCTTATTGAAGATTCAACTAAATAAAAATTCTATTTGATGATGCCTTTTCAACTAAACTGGCCGAGCGCAGGGGGTCAGTTGGCCGGGACCAGATTGTTTGTGGGCTAGGATGCAAAGGCTCCGGGATTGTCCGATTGGGTAAGATTGCTGCAATGTCTACCCATGCTCCGGACGAGCACTTCAAGAACAAAGAAGAAGGGGGCCTGCTGAGGCTTCGCCTGCAACGCCCGATGCCAAAGTCAGATTCTTCCTTGAGAGAAAAGAGAGAATGCTTAGAGAATTAGTATTGGCATCTGAATATGTGTGTAAGAACGCTATGCATCTTTCACCGGGTTGATGGCTCAGTATTTATAGTTGAGACTCAAACTACTTGGATGGTAATTAGATCCTTCATTGGATGGAATATTTATTTTAGTCCATATCTGACTGCATGTGATATAGAAAAAACTAACTTGGGAGGTCTTCTTCCTTATAGGAAGATGTCCAACTAGCAATGATCTATCATTATCCTTTCTTTCCCTTATGGCGGATCTGGGAATAAATAAAATATATCTTTTCTATTTTCTGTTTAGATGAGATGTACGGGCTTATCGACTATGGATTTTCAACCCGTCGCATTCTACTTTGGGCCTGAATCCGACCGTCAGTGCTGACATAAGGTGCCCGGGCTTGATATGGAGCCCGCCATTTCCTCTCCTCGGGCCTAGGGAATTGATATTGGGCCTATTTTTTCGCTCATATCGCTACGCAAGGTCTCCCCAAAATTTCTTGCATACGGCCGTGTGCAAGGGCTGTAATTCTTCCCCTGTTCGTCTGCTATTCCCACGCGTCCGTTCAGAAAAGGGCTGCTTAAGAGATGATCAATGATGACTCTTCGGCCAGCGCTGTTTTTCATATTCTCCGACTTCTACCTCTTTCATCGACCCCTCCTATCTCGAAGCCTCCGATCTGCTCCTTTCTCGCTTATTCCCAGCGACCAAGGCTCCGCTTTTCGTAGGTCCTTTCCGCTGATAGGTCGAGGCCTAGGGAAGGTTTATTTGTTCCGCCTTCGCCTATTACTATTTGCTTACGCTACGTGGTCCAAACGCTTCTTCTTCTTTGGCGATCGATGACTTTTCCGTTGATGTCACCCTGTGCAGCCGTGTTCCCGCCATTGATACTGCTTGGCCTCAACTCCGCCCCGAGGCGCCCCATCCGTTAGATAAGGGTAAAAGGAAATTGAACTCGATCAAATACCCTGGCGTCATTTCACGCCGCTTCTTCTCGCATGCCGTGGAACGCGGACTCCAGCAGCAAGAGTCGGGCTCCTTTATATGGGACCACTTTGCTGACGCTATCGACCTCCCTGTCCGAATATAACCCCGTGATGTTCTGACTTTATACAAAATTTCTCCGTACCGATGGGTCTCGCTTTCTTGAAGTCGCCACAATGGCCTTCGTTTACCGCACTCTTCAGAAAGGGGTTCCAAGAACATTTCAACATTTGTCCTTCCTAACCGGCTCCCAATGGCCAGGGGTATTTCAGAGGCCTTTTAATATCATTTTTTGTGGATAGAGGGTTGATGAGCTTAAAAGTCATCTCTTTAGTCTCATTTTTCCGTTTGATTTTTAGTTAAAATTTAATATTAATATACAGAATTATGAAGAAACTCACCAATTTGTCTGCTTAAAGGTGAAGGAAGCAAGAAAGATGGAAAATGCATCAATAAGTGGAATAAAAGTGCAAAGGAATTGACAAGAGTAGAAATGACAAAATCAAGTGGCCATCGATGCGCATTTAGATTTACATACCCGCTCAAGTCGTGGACTCTCAGAAGATTGAAGAGAAATTGAGGCATGTCGTGACAGGAACACAAGAGGTGAAGTCAAGAAGGTGATGTCGCGACAATAGCATCGATTCGACATCAAGAACAACTAGCTGGTTACAGCAGAACTTAATGCTGAAGTCGCACATCAAGAGGAGATCAACTGAAGGCTTCAAAACTATGAGGTTGAAGTCACGACATCGTGGACACCCGCTCAAGGAAACAAGAGTCAGAGCCGGCGTCGCTGACAAGAAAACCGGAGGTCGCGACATCATAACAACAGTGAACGGGTGCAGGCGACTTGAGCCCATGTCGCGACATCAGAAAACAACCATTGAAGATTGCAAGGGGCCGCCAATGTCGTGTGACATCAAGAACGCATCGCGGAGACTTAGCGGCAACGACATCAAAGTTTCGGCCCAAATGAAGACTGCAAACAAGAAGGCTGATGTCGCGACATAAGGTCGAAGTCGCGACATAGACTCGTTTCGCTTGAAGGAGGAATATAAAGTGATGTCGCAAATAAGATAGCGGCGTCGTGACATCAGAACGACAGATCAAAGTCAGCAGAGTCATAAAGCAAGGTCGCGATTTCAACTGACATGTCGCGACATCAAGAGCAACCAGCTGAGTCTCGCAGAAGTAAATTGATGTCATGGCACTGCACCTCCGCCAGCTTGAAAGGTAAAGCTTCATAAAGTAAGGTCACGACAAATGGGCCTGATGTCGCTACGTAAGACCGGGGTCGCAACACCTAAAACAACGAGGAGTCTCAAAGGATTCGCTGATCGCGACACAGACCGTTTCCACATCAGAACGACCAGATCAAAGATGCAGAGCCATAAAGGGGATGTCGCGACAAGACATTGATGTCGCGACAAATACGAGCGACCGCTGAAGTCACAGCCTATAAAGATGATGTCGATATGAGATCAAGTCGCTACATCCGCGACATCGCTGAAGACCGCAAAGGCCTTAAGTTGAAGTCGCGGACAAGATATCGACGTCCCGACATCAGGAGAGAACAATTGAAACCTGCTAAGACGAAGATGTCGCGACAAGATGATGATGTCGCGACATCAAGAATGACTAAATCAAGGCTATATAGTGTACGCTCAAGTCGCGACGTGGGATCGAGGTCGCTGACTCGAAGGATGTCACGGCAAGGAAACTGAAGTCGCGACGCGAACAAAGAATCCTGGGCCTGATACTCTACAACCACAAGAAAGTACATTGGGATTAGGCCCAATTTAGGAACCCTATAAATACACAAATTATCCAACAAGAAAGTAGCTTGGCGCCTGGCTGCATTTAGAGGTCTCGGATAGCTGAAGCTCATTTTCTTTCTTTATTTTTTCTCTTCTTTCTTTTTCTTTTTCTTAATTTTTTCATTCCGCTGCTTTTAGAGCAGATTATGCTCGTGATTTTTATTTTTCGTTGTATTTTCCGAACTGGATGTTATCGTTGAGCCGGTTTAATGCACTCATTTTATTTTCTGTACCATTACCTGAAATGTTTGAAGTTCACAAAATTTCTGAATTCGATTGTTTCTGGCCACTTGGCAGCCATTTTATGATCAGAGGAATGCCGTATCGTGTAATTCAAGAATCGAGAATCCAAAGATTGCGAACATGATAGTCGAATTTATCTTTCCCGTAGAATGTTTACAAAGCAGCTTGTTAATTTCGCTAATGAATTTACTTCGGTTTTGGGTTTATTGTCTCAGATCCACGCTTTCTTATACCCGTTGTTCTCAAGGCCATTGCTCGATTTCAAGGAGGTCCTCGAGTGATTACTGTGGAAGACATTCCCGAGAGTAATGCGCTTTTTGAAGGTATACTAACCTGTTAGGGATCTTTGAGCTTTGTAAGTTCACTTAGATAAACTTTCTCACTTGAAATCAAGAACGAAAGGAGTATCTTCTAAACAAGCAAAGAGTTCACCCTCAATTCCTGGATAGGCGAGACTAATCCCGTGTTAGCCAGTGGATCTAAATCAAGGAAAGGTTGATCTATTCTAATTTCGAGGAGGAGCAACTGAAGTTAACATATCCTTGCTTGACTGATAACTTGGGAGCTTAAGGTTTACAAATTCATAAATGGTATGAAGCATTGCAAAAGAAAAATACCCGACATAGTCCTTTAAAAAGTAGTTATTTAATTCTCAGATTCGGAAGAATCAGGTCATAAATTAGATAATGAAATGTGAAGTGTGGAGAGATCCAAACAAGCACTACAACGCCCGACAGATTTTGAAACCGAGTTAATCAAGAAATTTTATCGAGTAACTACAGAATCGATACCACTATCACCTTCTACGATGTAACCCCCGAGGATAACTATTCAAGATTCATTCTTTTATTAGAAATTTTTTATATTCTTTATTTTCCAAAGATGTTGATAGTTCGGGCTAATTTCCTCTGTTCGTTAATTTTCCAAAGACCTTAATGTCGGATCCTACTATCATTTTTGCGGTCCAAATAATATTGAAATTGAGAGTCGTGGTAGTTGGATTTAAAATTTTGAGATCTCTCAGGATCGATATCTCGACTTAAATCCATTTTAATACTTGTCGAATTCGCACTTGCACATCGACCAAAACCAACTTTGAAAAAAGGATTTACTTAAGAGATTGGTGGTTTATATATAAGATAATATCAACAAGTTTTATGACATTGTCACGATTGACAATAGTCCTTAGTTGATAACGTCATAATTCCTTGTATGTATAACTAATGCATAAATGCAGTCATGTTTTGGTCTCAACAGTTTATACTGTCGGGGATTAGACAATAGTCCTTTGGTGATAACGTAAATATAATCTGCGATGCATAACTAATGCATAAACGCGGCAAATATGTTTCGTCTCAACAGCGGTGGTCTCAAGGCCCTAGCATAGCTCATTCCTTCATCTTTCATCTCTAATACTACCTGCAGGGCTTCATTTTCTTCTCCAAACGCCTGAGCTCCTCCTGTGACCACCTCCGACCTACCTTCTTCACATAAAGGTCATGAAGGCTGACTCGATTTTTTGAGCCTGCTCGGAGTACAATCTTTCTCGGGATGGACGATACCCTGAAACCTTACCCGGCATACCCCGGGAGCACCCTCTGAGTATTTGCCTCGCTTTTAGCGTGGCTTGTCCAAGATGGTTGAACGCTTCTCGGTTTTTTACACTTTCTCGCAGGTTTCTCGTGTGCTCGCTTTGACCTTAGCGAGAAGACAACGCCATAGCCTGAAGGTCGCGGAATGTCCGCCCGCCTTGGCGGAGCTGATAAAGTCAGCATTCCCGGGTCCATCTAGGTCGATGTCCGCATCGATCCTTCCGCTTGAGGCCCTCGCCTCCTTCCACCTTGGGGGTTTTTCCCTTTGGACCTACTGCGGCCGCTCCCACTCGGGGGGAAATTTTAGTTCATTTAGGGGCGCTGTCCCGGAAGCCCCGCAGCGTGAAAAGGAAAAAATCACAAATCTCTGAGAGGGATGAGCCGGTTTTGGCCAAAGTTCAGAAATTGGGGACGCCTCCGACTTCCCCTGTCCAAGGGCTGGAGCGGGCGTTGTCACCATCGGGTCGATGCTTTACTGGCTTATGCCCCACGCCCTTCCAAGCCTCGTCTTCGGAGGCGAAGAATCCTTCGAGTGAGGCTCTTCGCCGAGTTGCAGCCGCCGGCGGCTATGCCTCAGAATCGCATTGATCCCGCCTTCAAGAGGTCAAGGCTCTCGAGAGGTGGCGGTAAGAGAAAGCGAAATAAGGGCTAATAATGCCCAGATTCTTTGACTTCCACATCGAACTTCGCGCAGCGCCGCTTTCTTCTATTTGTCATGACTCGACTCGGGAGGTCAAGGTTTCCGCTTGATGAAGCTGGCTTTATCCTTCGTGGGTCGCTTGGTAAGTTCTAATCACGTTTATCACCATTCTGCCAAGGTCCAAGACTTCAGGTTTGATAAGGTGTTGCTATTTGAAGGGTTCGCCGAAAGGCCAAATTAAATGAGAAGCACGGGAAGATCGCCGCATTTATCAAAGTAAGGCTGTTCACGCCATCGCCGAGTGGGCGTGAGTCAAGAGGAGCGCGCGTTTGATCAAGATGAGCCGCTTAAGTCTAACTTGAAGCAATACTCGCTTCTACTGTGTGGGCCGAGTAAAGATGAGGTTCGTAATGCCTGGACGGGCGCCGGACGAAGCTTCAAGATGTTCGACAATCTAGTCGCCCAGCAGTAACTTTGGCCGAGAGGCTCGTGGAGGGACTGCATTTGCCCAAGGCGAGCTTCAATCGGTTAGTGGATGAGCCTCGCCGCCTCCGCGAACCGCGAGATCTTCAACGGAACTACGTGGCGGCCAATGCTTGCTTGACTGATAGGAAACACAACTTCATGGCCCGTCGGCTTCCGAGGGTAGGGTGTCGCGTAGAGACCGCTTCGCCGCAGTCTTCGAGGCCGCGACCCGCCTGAAAGCCATTAAACGAGGAACGCCGGATCAAGGTCGACATCTTCATCGCCAGGACAAGATGGTTGCACAGAGGAACGAGGTTATTAGGCAACTACGGATCAGCCGGTGCTCGCGCTTCGTGGCTCAAGCCAAAGGAAAGCGTGTTCTCAGCACTCCCAACCTAGATTTCAATTCTTTACCCTTCCAGTGGACGAGGAGGCAGGAATCTACCGCGCGAATTATTCCCAAGGCTCCGCACTCTATTGAAATCCATTCTCATTCCTCGTCATCCCTTCCTCCTGGCGCGTGACTTTAGGGACGATCTCGACCCTTTATCTCCCTTATCTCTTTTTTTTTTTTTTTTTTTTACGTATGTATATATTTACTCATTTTGCCAGCTCGGGGCCCGATCCATGTAAAATTTTTCGACAAATACATATTTTGTTATAATTCGCATTCTTGTTGGGATACATATGTATTTATCTCCTAAACCATGATTCTGCTATGGGCTCGAGCAATCAGCTCACTTTCCTCTTAGGTTCGTGATGCTATTCCGCTAGAATCTGAAGGAAAGCTCACAAAAGCGTATTAACAGAACTGCTCACGCGGACTGGCAAGGATAGCTCGTCAATATAGTGAGAGGCAGGTGCCCGCCAAGTGAAATGAATGGCGAGCTCATCAATATAAATGGTTGAACGGGGCTTCTCCATGTGAACTGGCAAGGCGAGCTGGTAAAAACGCATAGTTGAATAGAGCTCGTCCGTCGTCGACATGAGAAGAGCCTGCTTGAGTAGTAGGCAGCTCGCCCATGTCGGGCCGATAGGAAAGAGCCTGCCGAGTAATAGTAGATTAGAGCTCGTCCTGGCCCATGCCGACTGGAGCAGGGAAGAGCTCACAATACCAGGAAGTAGAGCTCAGCCCATGTTGACTGATGAGAAGAGCTCGCCTGAGTAGCAGGGTAGAGCCTCGCCCATGTCAGCCGATGCGAAGAGCTCACAGTGAATAGTAGATTGGGAGCCTCGTCCATGTCGACCGATAGGGAAGAGCTCACAATGTAAATTAGAAGTAGGAGCCGTCCATGTTGGACCGATGAGAAGAGCCTGCCCGAGTAGTAGAGTAGAGCTCAGCCCACATGTTGGCCGATAGGAAGAGCCTGTAGCAGTGACAGATTGTAGCTCGCCCATGCCGACCGATAGAAGAGCTCACAATGTAGCACCAGGAAGTAGGAGCTCGCCCATAAGCCACCGAAGGAGAAGAGCTCACCTCGAGTAGGCAGGGTAGAGCTCGCCCCATGTTGGTCGATAGGGAAGAGCTCGCCGAGTGAATAGTAGATTAGAGCTCAGCCCATGCTAACCGATAGAAAGAGTCACAATGTAAATCAGAAGTGGAGTCATTCCATGTCGACCGATGAGAAGAGCTCGTCTGAGTAGCAGGCAGAGCTCGCCCACGCTGGGCCGATAGAAGAGCTCGTCAGAGGAAAGTAGATTAGAGCTCGCCCATGTCGACCGAGCAGAAGAGCTCGCCAATGTAAATTGTAGCAGGAGCTCGCCCATACCGACGGGTCAAAATATTTCGTCAGTAGTAAGTGTATCTCGGCCCATGTGGTCTGTGAAGTAGAGCTCGGCCCATGTCAATCACAGAAGAGCCTGCCTGAGAATAGGGTAGAGCCTGGCCCATACAAGCCGATAGGAAGAGCTCAAGCCAAAGTGAATAGATTAGAGTCATTCCACGCCGACCGATAGGGAAGAGCTCACAATGTAATTGTGTTAGGAGTCAGTCCATACTGGATCAAATACGAGAAGATCGTCTGAGTAGTGTGGTGAGCTCATCCATGTCGGGCCGGCTGTGAAGAGCCTCCGTCAGAGTAAATAGTAGATTAGAGCTCAGCCCACGCGACCGATAGGAAGAGCTCAGCCAATGTAATTGTGAAGTAGAGCTCGTCCATGTCGATCAATGGTATATTCGTCTGGTAAGTAGGTAGAGCCTGGCCCATGTCGGGCCGATAGGAAGAGCTCAAGTTAGAGTGAATAGTGAGGGATTAGAGTTCATCCATGCCGAATCGATAGGAAGAGCTCAATGTAAATTGTGAAGTAGGAGCTGTCCATGCTGGATCAATGGTGAAGAGCTCCTGATTCGAGTGAATAGAGATTAGAGCCTCGCTCCATGCCGACGATGGTGCTGAGCTCACAATGTAAATTATGAAGCAGAGCTCATCCATGTCGACCACGAGAAGAGCTCGTCCGAGTAGGCAGGGTAGAGCCTGGGCCCATGCTGGCCGAGCATAGGAAGAGCTCACGAGTAAATTGTAAAGTGTGAGCCTGGTCCATAGTTGGACCGATGAGAAGAGCTCGTTTATAGCAGGGTAGAGCCTCATCCATGTCGGGCCGATAGGAAGAGCTCGTTGTATGGGGCTATAGATTAGAGCTCGTCCACGCTAACTAATAGGAAGAGCTCACAATGTAATTGCAAGTAGGAGCTCGTCCATGCTGACTGATGAGAAGAGCTCGTCTGAGTAAGTAGGGCAGAGTCGTCCCATTGGCCATAGAAGAGTCGCCGCAGGGACATAGATTAGGAGTTTCGCCCATGTTGACTGGAGAAGAGCTCATTAATGTAAATTAGAAGTAGGAGCTCATTCCATGTTGGATCGATGAGAAGAGCTCGTCTCGAGGTAGGGTAGAGCCTGCCCATGTCGGGTCGATAGAAGAGCTCTTCGTAGGAATAGTGATTGGGGAGCTCGTCCATGCCGACCGACAAAGAAAGAGCTCTGCCAATGTAAATTGTGGCAGAGCTCGTCCATGTCGATCACGAAGAGCTCAGTTCGAGCAGTAGGGTAGAGCTCAGCTCCATGTTATCGATAGGAAGAGCTCGTCGAGTAAATTAGAAGTAGAGCTCGTCCATGTCGGGACCGATGAGAAGAGCTCGTTTAAGAGTAAGGTAGAGCCTGGCCCATGTCAATGATAGGAAGAGCTCGTCAGAGGAATAATGGGTCTTCTCAAGGCCAGGCCTTGGTATGCTCCAAAATCGAAATGGGTTGGTCTAACCCATTTATAGCGTGGCCCGTGCTGAGCACGACCGTCAGAGTGAGCAACTACCACGGCGCAGCGGGCCTCGTGGCGTTCCACTCGAAATGGTCGGGTCCACTCATTTAGGCAACACCGTGGTTGAGCAGACGACTGGTCAGTGGAGTTAACGGGCTCATGGCGCAAAGGGCCTTGTGGTGGCTGCCCAAATTAAATGGGTTGGTCTGACTCATTTAGGTAGCGTGGCCTGTGTTGAGAAGACGACTGCCGAAAGGAGCAACTGGCTCACAGGCGCAAAGGGTCTTGCATGCCTCCAAATTAATGGGTCAGTCTGACTCATTTAGCAGCTGGCCGTTGGAGCGCACGACCGGGCCGAAAGTGAGCAACTGGGCTCATAGCGCTAAAGGGCCTTGGTGGCTCCAAATTAAATGGGTTAATCCGACTCATTAGCGCCGTGGCCCGTGTTAAGTAAACGACCTCGCGTAGTGAGCAACCCGGCTCATGGCGCAGCTGGGCTCTGGTGGCGCTCCAAATTAAATGGGTTAATCTGACTCATTTAGGCAGCGTGGCCTGAACCGTTTCGTGTGATGAAACGCCACGTGTGAAGAGACGCCTGTGACTTTCTTTTGTTCGGTGAAACTCGTGGAGAACCGCTTCGTGAGAGGAAAACGCTTCGTGTGAATTTCAGTTTTTGAAAAGGTATGAACTGCTATTAATACTGGAGAATTTGGAACGCAGAGCTTCCTAGCTTGGCCCCAGAGGCAAATAGTTGCTCCTGTCCTGCATTATGCCTTTAAGATTCTACTTTTATAATATGTGAATGAAGTTCGCACAGGATGGATGTTCAAAGTTTGGCTGTCTTTGTAGGGGTTCCTCTGACGCTTTTCGATCAACTTTCTGGATCTCCATTTGTGGGAGTTGTGTTTTTCCCTAGTCTCCCCTTTATGGGAGTCATGTTATTCCCTAGCTTTTGGCTAGGGAGTGCGCCCGAGGGGGCTACAGCAGCTATGCGTAACTTTGCGCCGCTTCTTCCGTTTTTCCGCTATCTCTTCCTCCTCCTTTCTACCTCTCCTTTTCTTTTCTTTTTCTTTTTCCACATTTTCCATCCGCTCTTTCTTTTTCTTTTGTCTTTCTCCTTGTCCCTCTCTTTTCCTCTTTTCTTTCTCCCTATCACTCCTTTTTTTTGCCATCGTGTCAGACAAGCACCCAAGACAGATGATGCACCTGTGGCTGCAATCCAATCAGATCTAATAATCTCATTATAATCCACCCATAATATATTCTTTCTTTACAATTAATGTTCTTTCCTCACTTATGTATTTGAAACCAGATAGAGACGTCCCACATCTGATTAACAAAATGTTCAACTCGCTATGCACCAATTAACATGGCCCTATTACGTACCAACGCTTATTGGTAAAACGCTTTTGAGATGTTCCGCGATTCCACGTGAGATAGTTTCCAAGATTTTTCCCCTCTTCGCTTAGAGTTCGTAATTGCCTGACCGACGACTGGTTATGATGTAAGGACCTTCCCGCTGGGGGCCCAAATTTTTCCATGCACTGGATTTTCCTCTCACCGGCTGTGAGTTTCTTTAAGACTAAGTCGCCTGATTAGCTTCGGGCCTCGACCCTCATTGTAATACTGCCGCTCTTGATATTCTCCAGCGCTTTGAACGCCGCGCCCGCCTTCCAGGGAGTTCTAAGTTCAGACGGCACCCCGTCAAGTAGCTCCTCGATGCTAACTCAATCTCGGGGGATTTTATTCCGACTTCTCTACAGGGGGCGACCGCCTCAAAGGCTAAAAAGCTATGGCAGCGGGGCTTCGTAGTTGTCTTTTGTGTCAGCTCAGAGGGGCCTGCTAGCACTGCAGCTGCATTCTCACCCACCCCTTTATGGTCTTCCAACTTGGTCTTCAAAGCGGCTTTAAGGGTCCTGATGGTGACCTCGGCCTGTCCGTTCGACTGCGGGTGTGCTGAAGATGAGTAATAATTTTTAATTCCAAGCTCGGCGCAAAAGTCTCTAAATTTGTCGTTGTCGAATCGGTTTCATTATCCGATACCAGGCTCTCGACACTCAAACTCAAATGACAGTCGCCACACAAAAATTACTTATCTTTTGCTCCGTGATCAGAGCTAAAGGCCCAAGCCGCCCATTCGTGAAGTAACTCCATCGCGATGATTATGAATTTACACTCGTCTTTTCTCAATGGGCAGGGGTCCCAATATGTCCAAACCCCATTGTTGGAATGGCCAAGGGCTTGTGGATCGACGCAAAGGGTTCCTGGAGTAGGAGGCGTGAGATCTCATGCAGTTCCGGCAGATCTTGCATTTTTTGACTAGGCCGCCGCAAGGCCCCGAGTATAGCCGCGCAGTATCCCCGTCCCTCAGCACTCCTTCCCCGATAATGCCCCGAGCCCTATATGATTCCCGCATATGCCCGTGTACTTCTCTAGCACGCACTCCAAGGTCTTCTCCGCGATGCATTTCGTAAAGGTGTGAAGAATCCTCGCTTGTAAAGGCTTCCTTTGTGGTTGGTAAAACTGAAGATCTCACTTTATCTCGTCAGCTTCTTTCGGGTCATCCGGTAAATCTGGCCATTATAATCCCAAATGTGGTCCATCCAACTCATTTATCCTACTGTGGCACCATCATGCTATAAGGGCCGATGGTCCCAAGTATCTCGACAAAGTTATTACGTCGAGTCTTCCCGAGAGGCCGTGGCTAGCTTTCGCTAAGGCGTCATGAATTCCTTCACCTTGGGACATGTGTCACATGACTGCATAATTTCTTTGATAAGTCACGAACCTTCGAGATACGTGATCATTCTCAGCGCCTCATATGTGTCTTCTATCTGCCTAACCACAAACAGAGTCACCGGTAGAGACTCCTAACCGATCAACCTCTAACGAATGAGCAAGTGCTGGAGGCCCCGCTATGACGGCCTCATTCCTGGCTTCATTGTCGATGTTCCGAATCCAAACCCGAGCATATTCAATGCCCATTCCTTCCGAGAGGCCAGATAAGACCCGCCCCACCCTCGCTGAGGCTCCATCTACAAAGTGCTTCCAAGTGGAAAGTGTCACGCTGGGTCGCTGGGTACCTCGCCGGATTCCTGCCGATGTGAAATCTCCACACGCCCTGCCAAGATTCCTGTCCCTTTATGGCGGTTTTCGGCCTATATTTGATGTCAAACTCGCTTAGTTCTATAGCCCATTTCTTCATTAGTCTGCCTGAGGTCTCTGGTTTGTGCAAGATTGCCTATTGGGTATTCAAGAATTTCTATGGGTATGAGCTTCAAATACGGGCGGAGCTTCCGAGCGCACTACTGTGGCCAAAATTAATTTTTCCATTTTCGGGTATCTTTCCTCTCGCTCCTCTGGGTGGCTCACAGTAAGAATAAAACCTAGATGTCGAACTGCTTCTTATCTCGACAGGATACACAAGGAAAAGTTCGACACGCTTACTGCAGGAGTTCCTCGATGTGGCTCACTAGGACGGGAGGGGAGCTCAGATATGTCTTCAGCGCTGAGAACGCCCTCGCACTTTGTATCCCATTAAAAGGCTTTCTTCAGAACCTTGAAGAAAGGCTGGCATCTATCACTTGCTTCGGGACACCTAAACGACTTAAGAGCAAACATCCTCCGGTCAATAAGTTGTACTTCTTTTATTCTCAATGGCACGGCATGTCGAGTAATGCCTTTATTTTGTCCGATTTGCTTCGACTTCCTGGTGGATTGACTATGAAGCCCAGAATTTTCCTATTGACACCAAGGCGCATTCGCAGTTCACCTTCATATTATAGTTTCAAAATCCGGGAACACCTCCGAGACAGCGATGTGGGCATCGGTGAAGTGACCTGACCAAGATGTCATTCATAGGTGCCTATCTCGCTTTTGGAACATCCGACTTACTAGTCTCCTCGGTAGGTCAAGCCCCGCATTCTCGAGCCCAAACCAGATCACTGACAACACAGTCCTCAGGCCGTGACGAACGAGGTCTTTTCGGTCTCGGGGTCCGCGTCGATCCGGTTGTACTCGTATTAAAGGCACCATGAAACTACAGTTCATGACCCGGGCCGTGAGCATCCACGATGAGACTGACTTCTGTGAAGGGAAACTGGCCCTCGACGCTTCTTTGTTTATACCGCGTCGATACAGAGTCGCCATTCGGCCGCTTGCTTTTTAACGAGAACGACGTTGGCTTTCAACCACTCTGTATTCCACTTCCCTGATCGCTCCTGCTTGGAGGAGTTTGCCAACCTCTTCATTGATGGCTTTTTTCCTTTCTGGTGCGAAGCTCCTGCGCTTCTGCTTGATCGGTTTGAAGGATGGGTTGGTGTTCAATTTATGTGTGATTACTACGGGTAAATTCCTCCCATATCTGACTGCTTCCATGCGAAACGTCCTTGTTCTCATGAAACCGCGCGAGGAGACGCTTTGAGATTTCACTGGGAGCCGATGTGTGCCAGGATGTTCCCGGTCGTCATCCGTGGGAACGGCTCAAGTTCTCGGTCTGGGCTCCGTGAGCACCCGTCAAGCGCATGTCGAGCTCAATTCCTATATTAATGTTGTCGACCGCTTCTCTCGTTTGACTCCGAGGTCAGATAGCACTCCCGCCACCCGCCGACTTCCTCGAATCCATCCCTATTCCGTGAATGGTCGGGAATTTGATAAACTGGGATGATAAGCTAGAGAGGGGATGGCTTTTATTGCGCTGAGAGATGGCCTCCTAATAACATGCGTTATGTCGATGGGGCGTCTACAATGAGAAATCTCGCTATCGCCGTCGCTGGTACGAGGTTCTCCCAAAGTGAGTACCCGCTTCTTGAATCGAGCCTGCAGGGCAAACAATCTTACTCCGTAAAATCCTCTAGCCAAGGTTGACAGTCTGCTTTTCTCTCCCCACGCCCATTTTGTCAAAAGGTCAGAGGCAAAAATGATGTCTACCAATCTCCGCTTGTCGACAAAACCATGAACTGCTGTGTTGGCTACGATCGCGCGAACCACCAACGGGTCACATGGGTGTCGAGAGATCCCTCCGTGATCCGGAAATGAACGTGATGGTCAGGTTCAAATGGAGGTTTAGATACTCGCTTCAGATTTCCCCCATCTCTCGACGCCGACCCGATGCCGCGCAAGTGAGCTCCGAGCCGAATCCAGATTCTCCTCCTCCCGCGAACTCTCCCGAGCATTACGTGGATTTCTCCAAGGGGTCACAGTCGAGTCGCCGTTGTCGAGGCTAGTGGTCGCCGAGTTTGGGTCCAACCTCATTCTGGCCGACTCGCCTGATTGGGCTTGATTTCCTGGAGATATGAAGCGCCGGAGGTATCCTCGTTGTATTAGGTACTCTATTTCTCTCCTTAGTTGTATACAGTTGTCGGTGCGATGCCCATAGTCCCTATGAAACTCGCAATACTTAGTGTTGTCTCTAGCGGCGGGATCCGATTTCATCCTAGTCACACCAAGAACCGCTCGTCTGCATTTCATGTAAGATCTGTGACACTGAGGCTGTTAGTGGAGTGAAGCGCTGCGGCGAGTAACGTCGTCGTCTTTCTGATTGTGGTGGGCCCAGACGGTCTCTGAGATTTCCCCGCCTTTTTGGAGATCGTTCTCGATCTTTTCCCCGGAGACTTCTCCCGGTCGCCTTGGCTCTAGGGCCCGTCCGCCGCTTGTCCGTGTACTCTTTTCCTTGGCGGTGGACGCAGTTCTCCTCTTGGATATGAGGCCTCTCGTTTATGTACTTCGCTTTGGCGAGTACTTCGCCATACTTGCTCGAGGATTTTTTCGAGATGGAAAACACAGTCTTTCGATCAGACTCCTGTGCTCGATGAACGCAGTTGATGGCGAATTTTTCATCTGTGATCTATCTTCAAGGATTCGCATTGAATCTTTTGCACGGTGACTTCAGCTTTCCATGAGCCTTGTTTGATCTGGCCAATGATGGTAGCCTCGGCTTTCAGACGTCCTAGCTCGATGTAGCTCGAGACGAAAGCTGATGGATAGCCTCTGAACTAAGAGATTGACGAAGGAGGGATTCTATTAAACTGTGCTATGGCCGGGCCTTTAACGTGGTAGCGAAAGCCCCGCAACAAGACATGGTCTTGATACCCATGCAACTCCATCTGGTTCTTGTAAGTGTTAAGATGGTCGATGGCCTGCCCGCCAAAAAGACTTCCACTCGCATTCGAATTTCACTGAGCGTAACGTAATATTTCGACCGCGAAGGGTGATTCATTTGTTGTACCAAAGTATCCATAGTAACTGGGTAATGCCCTTAACTACCTCTTTCATACTAACGATTTCCTGGTCAAGACTCCTAAACCTCTCGCTCCCATGATTGCCTTCCACGCGCGGGGGATGAGGAGGTTCTCCGCTTCCCGAATTGCCTTCCGGGGATTGCTCCCTCCGAGGGGGCTAATTGCGGCTCGTGCCCCTGGGCTTGATTGATTCGTCTCGCTCGACATTCAGGGCTGCCAAGTGACCGTGCTCTGCCTTCGTGGGGAATGCGCCTTCCCGGGCTTCTGTCGAGGCCTCGACGCTGCATCCGCCCGATCAATTGTTCCAATTCTCTACCAGCGTTGATTGACGAGGCGAGGCTTCCCCCACTTCGTTTCAGGTTTCGCCCGCAAGTGTTTCTACCGTCCCGAGGGGCCTATTGTCCGTGATTCCCCGGTGGATCCCAGATATTTTTAATTTTGGTTTTCATTAATCTATTATTTTAAAATTATTAATTTTATATATTTTATTTTAGTTATATAAATAAATAAATAAAATAATTATTTTTTTGTAAGAATGATAATAATGATTTATTTATCATTTTAATTTTGTATAAATACATTAATATGTTATACATATATTATATAAATATTTTTATTTTATCATAATAATAAGAATGATTTGTTTAAAAGACCTTTTGATAACTAAATTTCGGAAATCTAATCCTTATTAAATTTTTACTTAATTTTAATAAAAATATGTTTATTATTTTCTTGTAAAAGTAATATTTTCTTTTCAAAGATGTATGTAAATACATTAAATGTAAAAGTACATTTTTGTCCCATGAGTCATTCTTCAAGAACAAACATGGAAATAATCAGTTTTACAAATTTTTGTTATTTGAGGTATTTTAACAAAAAAAAAATTCTATTCCTTGACAAAAAACCAAATATTTTTAATTATAAAATTAGTTTTTTCAAAGAATAAAAATATTTGGTTAAAAGACCTCAAATCTTTTAACTAAATATTTCTAATAATAAAGTTATATCATCATTAGACAAACAAGTAATATATTTGTCAACAAGACTTAAGTCAAGTGGTTAAGAGCTCATGCATATATATAGGCGGTCGTCAGTGTGAACAACTTTGTAGAACATAAGATTATGATATAATACCAAGTAGTTTAAAGTAATATATTTAATATTTTGATTTAAGCGTATAAAAAAGCAAATAAGCTTATCTTAATAGAAATACAATATTTAAAAAAATTTAATATATGTTATTAAGCCTTATTGAAGATTCAACTAAATAAAAATTCTATTCAACATTTAAAAAACAAACGCCCCGTAGTGTTTTAAGAACTTGATATTTACTTGAATCTTCAAGAAGTGTTTTTTCCCATACCTTATTTCAAAATTTGCATACGCAATTCAATCCTAGTTTAAATTGTATTTTTTAAGCCTAACTTTTATAATAGGATTTTATCAAAAGCGAGGCATCACATGAGACTTGTAAAGGATGCTTAGAACCAACAATCTAAGAGGGCTGATTGAAACCTCAAGTTTAGGGTTGAAGGTAGAGGATAGTGGACTTAGGCTAAGGAGTGTGTGGATTTCGCATTTTTGTTTATTATGTGTTTCCCATTTAAAATGCGAAATTCGTTTTATATTTTTGCAAAACCATTTTTAGAAAATGGTTTGAAGTCACCATTTATTTTTGTTTTATTTTAAAAGAGAAAACAAAATAAGAAAGAAAAACCTTAAATGTGACTCATAGTAAAAAAATGCATATTTGGAAAAAGCAGGAGTCTAGATCCAGAATTGAGTTCTTTATTAGGAATATATGATGGGCGTAACGGCACCCAAGCCCTTAAAGTCGGGTCTCTATTAAACAAAATAAAGAAAATACGGTTTTTGGCTAATCGATCAATGGATACCAAAGACAAGTAATAACAATACAACAGTACACCAAATATATATAAATGATAGACATATAAATAAATTAATAAATAAATAAGCGAAGTTAGATGAGAAAAATATGTGCACGAGTGGCATGTAAAGTTATCGATTCAAAGCGATGTTAGTACGATAATAAAATCTGAAAATATTAGTAATCAATTATAAATTTGGTCATAGATTAGATGTTAGATAATTTATTCAAAAGATACATGAAATATTGGGTCCCACCTAAGCCCATTTATCTTTTACATAAATTAACCCTACAAGATTCCATTTTATTGGAATTATAGAATTAATCATGTGATTAAAATTTTTGAAAACTGATTTAAAATTGAAAGTTGGAAGTTTAAAGATTGAGAATTTCAAAAAGAATTTGAAGTTTGAAAACTTTGAATTGAGATTTTGGAAATTGGATTTTGAAATTAAAAAACTTGAATTTTTTAAATTTGAGATTTGGAAATTTGCAATTTGGAATTTAAAATTTTGAAATTATAAATTGGGAGACTTGAATTTTGAAATTATAACACTTGAATTTTGCAATTGAGGAATTATAATTTTGAAATTTGAAACTTGAAAATTTGAAATCAAAAATTAGGGGACCTCGAATTTTGAAATTAGGGCACTTAATATTGAAATTATGAATTTTGTAAAAATTGAAATTAGAAAATTGAAATTTTGAAATATGAAATTGCGGAAGTTGAATTTAGAAATTAGGACACTTGATTTTTAAAGTTGAAAAATTGAAAATTTGAAATTATGAATTGAGGGACTTGAATTTTGAAATTAGGGAACATGAATTTTGAAATTGGGATTTTATAAAAATTGAAATTAGGAATTGAGGAACTTTAATTTTGAAATTAAGGCACTTGAATTTTGGGAATTAATGAATTCATAGTTTTGAAATTGAAAACTTGGAAAAAATTAAATTGGAAATTTTGAAAATTCAAAATTTGGGAATTTGGATAAATTAAGGGTGTGTGATAGTTCATGAATTAAGTAAAATGAATTAAATTATTAAACAAAAAACATCAACAATCAATCTAATTAAAACAACAAAAAAAACAATAATATACTCACAAGAAAAAAATAAAACAATAATAATATATTTAAATGATTAATTAAAGAAAACAATAAATTAAATAGATGTACAAGACAATTAATCAAAAAAAAAAATTTAACTAAAAGGAAAGTCGAGGGAACTTACGTAGTAGAGGGGCAACTCCTCGAGCCGAGTCACCTCCCAAGCCAAGACCATCTCTAAAGCCAGGATTGCCTTCTAAATTAGGACTTCCAAGCCCAAATTATTAAAACTTTTAAACTATGAGAGTTTTGAGCCTCTCTCATTTTAAAGATGACCCATCCTCCCTTAGAAATTCATAGACACGTTTGGGTCTCCAATTAGAGGTCTATTGTCCCAAAAAATTTCTCATCTCTCAAAGGTTGGAGACTCTCCCTTTTATAGGTAAGGGATGCCTCCCTCCCTCTCTCAGTTTCCAATGTGGGACTATAAATATCTCATAAAGGAAAAAATTCATCCTAAGAACAAAACTTGAGAGTCTACAAATATGTCCATCTTCGATAAAGTTTATGAGTATAATGAACATGAACAATGAGGTGAAACGAAAGTGTGAAAAGTGAGTGCAAAGATGAACTCTCCGAAAGAAAAAGAGAGACCTCGAAATGAGTAAGAAAAACTAATCGCTCCCACCAAAGCAACCAAATGGGCTACAAGGCTGAAGCGTCAAGAAAATAAATGGTCTAAGCCACTAAAGTTACAATGCGAGTCTAACTGCTCAAATCTACACTCATTAAGGAGTAAGACAAGATAACTGCTCAGATCTCCAGGTAAGCTCAACTGAATGACAAACTCAAAAGATATCCATAATGATCCATATGCTCTACCACTGAGGAGGATAGAAAGAGAGAAAAATCAAGAGAATCAACTAAACTCAAAATATAAACCAGAAATAAGGCAAAGACATGGTAATAAAAAAAACTCTAAAACAAAGGGTAGGAATAGGAGAATATCACAATAAAAAAAAGAGGATGACACAAAACCTAATCGAAAATTTAATGAACAGCTTAAGGGCTATGATGCAATGGACAACTTAGGGTTGTGATGCAATGAACAACTCAAGGCTGTAAATGAAATGAACACATCAGGGCTATGGATAAAATGAACAACTCAGGGCTATGGATGCAATGAACAACTCAGGGTTGTCGATGAAATGATCAGTTGTATGCCCAAAGAAGATCATAAATAGGGGGACACCCCAAAATAAAGATCTACTATCTGAAATTGAATCTAAGATAAGCTCTAAATAAAGAGGGATGCTCCTGATGAACTGGAATAAAGGAAATAAATTATCTAACAAAAACTAAAATGAGATGATATAAAACTCGAAACTAAACATGATGAACAACTCCGGGCTGTGGATGTGATGAACAACTCTAGGCTATGATGAAAGTGAAATACTCGATGATGTGGTCACTGTACACCTAAAGAAGATAGTAAATAGGGGGATGCCCTAAAATGAACTCTTTGAAAGAGGATCTAAGATAATTTATGAAGAATGAGGGATACTATTGATAAACTAGAATAGAGGAAATAAATTATCAAATGAAAGCTAAAATGAGAGGATATAAAACTTGAAACTAAACATGATGAACAACTCTGAACTGTGGATATAATGAACAACTTAGGGTTGTGATGAAAATGAAATACACGATGATGCTCGCATTGTACGCCCAAAGAATATTGTAAATAGGGGGATGCCATAAAATGAAGATCAACTCTTTGAAAAAGGATTTCAGATAATTTATGAAGAAGGAGGGATGCTCCTGATAAACTAGAATAAAGGAAATGAATGATCAAATGAAAGCTAAAATGAGAGGATATAAAAGTTGAAACTAAACATGATGAACAACTCTAGGTTGTTGATCTGATAAAACATTCAAATTGTGAAGAGAAAACGAGAAATCTGCGATGATGCGAGGCCTTATACACTGAAAGAGATCATAAATAGGGATGCCACTAAATGAAGGTGGCTCTGAAGAGGATCTAAGATAATCTCTAAAGAATGAGGGATGCTCTTGATAAACTAGAATAGAGGAAATAAATGATCAAATGAAAGCTATAACAGGAGGATATAAAACTCGAAACAAAACATGATGAACAACTCAGGGCTGGGATGAAAATGAAATACTTGATGATCACGGAGCCTTTGTATGCCCAAAGGGTATATAAGGATACTTTAAAAATGAAGATCGACTCTCTGAAAGAGGTCTAAGATAATCTCTAAAGAATGAGGAATGATCCTGATAAACTATAATAAAGGAAATGAATGATCAAACGAAAGCTAAAATGAGAGGATATAAAACTCGAAACTAAACACGATGAACGGCTTTGGGCTGTGGATGCAATGAACAACTCGAGGATGTAATGAAAATGAAATACTCGATGATGCGGGCACTATATGCCCAAAGAAAATTGTAAATAGGGGGATGCCCTAAAATGAAGATCGATTCTCTAAAAGAGGATCTGAACAATTTACGAAGAATGAGGATATTTCTTAATAAAGCGAATTACAGAAAGAAAAGAAGCAAATAACCTAACTAAGACTAAGGAAATAACATCTAAAAAAAAAAAAACTAAACATATAAGATAAGATGAAACTGAAATATTGAAAGATGGGGCACTGTACACCCAAAGCAGGATAGCTAATAGGGGGATGGCCTAAAATGAAGATCAACTCTCTGAATGAGGATCTAAGATAGTGCAGGAGAAGGAGGATGCTCAGAGAGTGATTGATCAGTGAAAGTATCTATGTTTGAGGCTCACAAATCAAACCGAGACAAAGAGTGTTATAGAACTTAAATGACTAAATAAGACTATATGGCGGTGACTCTTAATGAACTCACTGATAAAGGGGTATGCCCTTGTAGAAAAGCTGAAGAAAAATCCTAAGTGAGGGACTCACGAACCGATGAAACGAATCCTAGCACGTCAAAGTAAATTAAAGCGACTGATAACCTACAGAAAGGAGTATGCCTCGATCTGATAACTCTAAGTAACAACAAATGGATCAAGTAACCATGAAATCAACAAAAGATATGGTAATCTCGATGGATGGGAGGGGCATGCCCTAGTGTCTAATGATGATCAAGCACATTGTCAAATCTATCTGACTCCATACCAGTCTGAAGCTACGATGTCTCCCGATCATCGACAATGTCCAAAATCTACATACTCTGATAAAGTGCCCTCGTAGCAAATAAAAAAATGAAACCCAATCTTTGGAAAGTACTATATACATCAATGCTCTGCTCAGCGAAGACATATCGAAACTCTGTCTAACCTGTGACCACCATCCTCGCATCTAAACGCGCTACTAAAAATAGTGAGATGCTAATCAAGTGCTCCACAATAGAATGACATCAAGCTCAAAATCTGTAGAAATATCTCTATGATGCTCAAAAAGGTCTAGTAGTAAGAAAATATCATCATATCTTGCGCCACTACGTGACGCAAATCATCGATCAAGCTGAATGGCTCAAAACACAAATCAAGGGACCATAGTAATCTTTGAAAATACTTCGACAGCCTTGTGATTTGCACCGATGCGTAATCAGCTATAGTCTGACGAAACGCCAGGGCCCGGGTGATCTGAGGTGGAATCGGCTTTCTCTAGTGAAAATTGACTAAATCTCATAAATCTGAAAATATCAACTACGAGGAAATACGTGCCAACATGCAAAATCAACACATGGCACTATGAACGTAAACCACCAAGAAGTCATCATGAGGAATTTACTGACATCTCGAAGAAAATACATTGGATTGATCTTATAAGAATAATCCAACTGATACAGGGTCAAAAGATCTAAAGAGCAAACGTAGGTCTCGATGCAACTCAATCAAATTTGATAATCTCAAAATAGGGGGATATACCCCGGTACGCAAGGTCTACGAACCGCAGGGACTATCTCATACTATGTAAAAATAAATTATTATTATTATTATTATTATTATTACGCTTCATTTAAAAAAAAAGATAATGTTATCTTTTAAAAAATTATCCTTCAATAAAAATAATTGTGATATTAAAATAAATATATATATTATTGAAATTTATCCATTAAAAATAAATTATTTTATTATATTTTATTATCATTAATTTATAATTAAAAAATATATTTATATTTTATATTTTATCTAATCAATTAATAATAATTTATAAAATATTATGAATTTATTAATTAATTATTTTAATATATATTATTTTTTAAATTTAAGCGATGAATATGAAAAAAAATAAACCGTATTCTTAGTTATTTTTAAAAATAAGATTAATGTTATAAAAAGTGAAAAATAGTTTATTTCAAATATATATTATTTTTTATGCCTTAAATATCAGAAATTTGAAATGGCTTGGTAGATGAGCTTGACATTCGGGATTACGAACCGGTTGAATCACGCTATATTTAGATCAATAAAATCAGTGAAAATATCAAAAAATTCCGATTATATCGCGACATTTCTAACCGTGGTTGTGTGATGTAGATCTTGCGTGGGGTTTGAACGAGAATGTGCTCTAATTGTCACGGAGTTTAAGAATTAAGCGTTGGAAGGGAGAGATAAGGTTAAAGGGTAACATACTAAAATAAGGTTGGGGTGGATTGGGCCTGCTTTAAGGCCCATAAATTCAACGCTGAGGTTAAAATCACTTAAAGGTAGGCCAGTGTGCAGGCGGGCCGGGCAGGGCAGGACCGGACCGGGCCACAGCCCTTCTGAACTAATTATGACGACTAAGGTTTTGAGTCCAAAACCTTAAAGCACAAATTTTACTATGTGAATGTAGTCCTTTTTTCTAACATTTATTTATTTTTAATTATATTATAGTATTTTATTCCTTTACAAATTTGTTTTTACTAAAACTCGAACCTTAGACCTTTTCGTTTCCTATGCTCGTCTAAACTTTTACCCAATTAAGCTAGAACTTTGACAAAATTTTCATCCAGAAGGAACCCAATTCTAGATAATAAGATCTTAATAGAGATGGTAATTTGAGCTTGACCCATCCGAAATTAGGATTGGATTAAGCGGCTATTTTATTGGCCCTATTAGTCCGAATTGCCAGCTCTAATTTCAACTTAAACTCTTTACTTTTCAAAAATAAAAAATAAGGAAAATTAATATTAAAATCGTGAAGGCTTTGACACATTTAATTTTGGAAAAAAAAGTTGTTTTTAAATATAGAAAGCTTTAATGAATTTTGTTTTTATATCTTATGAAGACTCGAGCACTACTATGCTTTAATCTAACGTTGTATGTAGCTACGTCAGTTTGATCTTTATTCTGATTATAATCTGAGTTGGAAATATAAAAATAAAATTTATGAAAGTTCTTATGTTAAAACAGAACCTGACCGAGTTGTTAAATATCAAAAAGTCGTGAAAGTTCGAATTTTATCTTAATTTTCCCTAAAAAAAATACTACTCTTTAACTTTTTAGCTTTTATTCTCTTAGGATAAGGTGAACAAATTTCCCTAAGTTTTATAGGAATGTCCCACTTTGCTCTTATATTTTTTTTTTGGTCTGGAATGCTCGTAATGTTGTTCTTTCTTCATTCTGGGTTAGAAAATGTTATAAATATCTGAATGTCTAGTTAAATGCCATTCTTGTCACGTATATATTAAATTTGTGAAACTTTAACGAGAATGGACGTAAAATTCTATTAATTTCAAAATATCTTGAAACAAAATATATATATATATATATATATATATATATATATATATATATATATATATATCCCTGTAAGTAATAGGAATGTCCGAATCAAATTGCAGATAATCATAAGGAAATCCGAATCAACTATTTGCTCTCACAATCAAACATTAGGAATTAAAATCAGACCCATAATCATTCTTTTTCGATTCAACAAAGTTCATTCATTCATAGCTGTGGGACATTTCCTAGGAGGGCCCTCCCTCCGAGACTTCAATTTTGATCTCTTTTTCAATTTCATGAGTGGCTGAGGAAATTTCTTGAGCCAAGGAGGAAAAGAGGCCCACCAACCCACTAATTTTTACGATTTTCAAATATTGTTTTCTTGTAGCTGGAGGAAATTAAAGAAAATGGGAAATTACTCCAAACCATCTTTTGCAATTTATACCACTACAACAAAACTTCAAATCTTTTACGTTTTCAGAAAATGTCATTATTCTATTTATGATTGGTACATGTTTTTATTTTTATGATATTTATTAGAAGTGTTATTGTTAAGACCAGTAGAAATTTCAGTTTTAATTTTATAATACCCTAAAAAATGTCAAATTGGGGTGTGAGGAAATTGAAACCTTATTTACTTTTATAAGTATTATTGATAGCGAAACAATATAACACATGTCATCTCTTAAAAAAAAATCTAAAATTTATTTATTCATTAATTTTTATTTATTATAATACAAATTAAAGAAAGTCAAATAACAATTTATATATCAGCCATAATATAATCAATATTATGCTTTCTAATATTCATATTAAATTACAAATCAAATAAATTAAAATAAAATAATAAATTAAAAGCATGTCAATCTTTGTGATCCATGCAAATAATTCTGGTGGGCTTTTAAAATGGTTAAAATTATTCAAAGGCCTGGTGGGATTTATTTATTGTGTAATTTTATTTTAACCAATATTATAACTTTTGATAATAATATTATTATAAATATATTTATTTTAAAATAAATTGATCAAATATGTATTATAAAATTAATTTCTTTTATTCAATAAATTTAATATATAAAAGTAATTATAGCTATTAGGATATATTATTTATAAATAATAATATTTATAAAAATATATTTAGTGGTTTGATGTTAAAAAAATAATATTATTTATATGTAAGATATTAATTTTAAAATGTTTATCATTATCTCCAATTCGTTTTGGGTTCTGCGTAAAAAGCAACGTTTAAGTCATGCTCCTTATCGTATCCTTAGTATAAGTCGAGAGAGATGAGGCGGTAGGTTTCTACATATCTTGTTGTATTCACGTAAGCTGAGCTTCAGAGACTACTAGTTAAGTTAGAAAGGCAAATCATAAATACCGGCATAATATGTTTAGTGATTTTTTTATTTATAAAATAAGAAATAATATTTTCTTAATCCACCCCTTAAAAAATATGACAAGAGTGGGCCGATCCACCAGCCGAGCCTATTATCCCATCTCTAGTTCTACTTCTAGCCTTTTACATTATTTCAGTAGAACGGGTGTAGAGTGGCATTCTTGTAAATAACTCATCTTCTTCTGTTTAAAAATAAATTTAAAAAATAGAAAAAAAAAACTCTTGTCTTCTAGGCACGACCATCCATTCTTTGGTATGAACCCTTACGTTTCCTTTGAAACCCGAAAAATATTATTGAAATGAGTAAAAGTGAAAAGAAAGAAAATTTTGAAGAAAATAAAAATTAGATTTAAATTTCATAGATTAATTTTATATGTTTATTCAAATTTATTTTATTTTATTTTATTTTATTTATTTTTGTATTATAGACGGACTAATAAATTAAAAAATACGTAAAATTTTGATTATATTTATTTTTTTTTTATATTTTCTTCAAAAAAATTAAATATGAGAAAATTTTTTTTTTAATATTTTTTTTGTTTACATATTATTTTTTGGGTTCCATTTGGAACCTGAAAGTACTCGAAGAATGTTCATAGTATATATATAAAATCAGAAGTGGGGCATACTATATAATAGAAGAATTCAACGGACGTTTGATTGATGATAATAAAAATCATATATTCAAATGGGAAATCAACATAAAAATTCAGCAGAATTAAGGGAATTTTGTTTTTATTTATTTATTTATTATGGTGGAAGTGGTAGGTTTAACGGGGACATCAAAAAGGTGGTGATGGAAGTTGGGTTTCGATTTATAGAAGAGAAAGATGGATTATTAAATTAAGGAAAAGGAAGAATTTTTTTATTTGATTTCTCATTGCATCTTTTATATGGACAACTTTATCTTACCCTAATTCCAGAGAACTCCGTTATGATATTGTTGTGGGGATTTTTTTTATTTTCACACGAATATATAAAATGAAAGTGTGTAGGTGTGGTAGGAAATTAAAATATTTCCAAATTTGGGCCAACTCTTAAGATTCAAACTTATATTAGGCGCTCTGGTTTTATGATTCTTACGTAATTAAAGTAGAAAACATTTCTGAATAGAAAATGTGTAAATTAAATGCTAAAAAAAGTGTTAGATTTCCATAAGAATTAATGAAATACAATACTGAAAGTTGACAGACTTAAATAAAACTTGGAAATAGAATGTTAAAATTGCTAAGGTAAACATTTAATTTCATTGTGAAAACAATATTATACTGAAAATTTGATAAAAACTTGAATATAACATACAAATAGAATCTTGGAATTGCTGGAGAAAATCTTAGATTTCACTATGAAGAAATAAAATAATACAATGCTAGAAATTTGATAAAAACTTAGCTAAAACTAGGAAATAGAATGTTGAGATTATTGAAAGCTTATTGAAAGCTAGGATTTGCTGAAGTAGCTTAACATTGAGTCAATTGATTTGTTGAGTTTTTGATTGATTGATTGTTTATCGCTACATTACATTAATACATCTCTACTCTTTTATAGGCGTGACTTGTTATTGAGTCTACATTTGTATTTCTCAGCTTTATGAAATAAAATAACGGTCAGCGTATCAATTAAGGAAGTGTCTTTCTCGAACTTCGTCGCGTGTCTCGAATTATGAGGTTGTTCTTACAGAATATTCAGCGTCAACCCAGCATCAGTCTTGTCTGGCACATTTGATAAAGTTTCGTTTGATTTCCAAAAAATTTAAAAATTTCATAAATACCTCTAGACTTTTCTATGGGCTTTGGGCTTATAAATCTAGGCCACTTTTATCTTGACTTCTGACAAAGACAAATATCAAATATGACACTCTGATCTGATTTTCTTGAAACATTGGAGAAAGTTATTTTCTGCACTTCCATTCTAAAGACAAATCCTCCTCCCATTCTATATGTTTTTTCTATCCTCACTTCTGCATACACCTTATGTTTTTCTATTTTCAACAATATTTTGTAGTGTTTCCCACATATGAACACAAGATAACAAATTTAATGAAAACCCAATATTATATTAAAGCCAGGTCAAGTAGAGAGAATTACCTTAATTCAGCAATCTATTCAACAAAACATACATTCCTTTCTGAAACATTTCCAGTGTTTGCTACCTACTACATCTTCCATTACAAACTGATCTTCTGAAACTAAGATACGTACAAATGTCCAAATAACCCATAATATATAAAATAAAATAAAAAGTGCATTAGATCAGAAACTAGTCCTAATACGTTCGAATCGGGTAGATGGTTGCAATATCATTTTCAAGAACAGTGCTAATACTATTTTAGCCACACAGAAAGTACCATAAGATATCAACACTAAAACCTTCTGTACTCGGTTTGAATCCAAATTTTTGAGAGAAAATAATTTAACAAATGGAAACGGCAAAAATAGGAATTGGATCCATTTTCTTCTACTGCTTCAAAATGGGAAATTTTTATTATTATCCTTAATGTCGTAAAGTAAAGGCTTAGGAAAATCTGAGACTTAAATTTCCAACCACATTCTAAGAATTGGGATAATACTTTTGTCTCAGTTGGATTCAAATGACAATATTCAAATTTCTCAGGCGAGTATATTATCGGCTCAGTCTACCAATTTCCTGAGTAACCAACAGATTGAAGTTTAGTACATTCAAAGCACATATATATTACAAAAATCCAATTATCAAGATTCATTTAAGCTCCATTGGGAATTCGAACAAAAGAAATAGAGAAAAAAAGTGGAAGAAAAATAAAAAATATGTTCAAACTTAATAAATTAATTTTATATGTTTATTTAGACCTGTTTTATTTATTTTTCTCTATTATATAAAGATTAATTAATTTATACATTTATTCAAACTCATTTTATTTTATTTGTTTTTCTCCATTATATAAGGATTAAGAAATTAAAAAATTTTAAGAAATTTTGATTATATTTTATTTTCTTTTATATTCAAAACATAAGAAAAAAAATTTCTTTAATATATTTTTTTTTCCTTAGTATTTTTCGGGTTTCAGGAGCCCTAATATTATTTTTTTTAAACCTTTTTGGGAAAAAAAATGCCAAACACAAGAAATGGGTGATCCAAATGAAGAATGATGAACTTTAATGCGAGAATAAACTCTAGAAACTTTCTTGCCTGGAAGATTGTTTGATAGAAAACAACTAAACATACCTTGATTCATCGCTTGTAATTTTTCAAATTCTTTTTTTTCTCTTGACCTTTTTCTTTTCTGTGTTCTTTGATGGAGAAGAACGATACAATCAAAAGGCTATTAAAATAGTTTGTGTATGAGTGGGTTTATTACATCACATTAAGAGAAGAGTCACGTATTTCTTGCGTATTGATGGATAAGTTCGAAAAGCATTTCAAGGGATGGAGAGCGAAAAAGAATACGGTGAGCTTTCATTATATATTTAAAGCCAAAGATGACACTTGGGTTATGCCCAAAAGATGTGTTTTTATGCCCAAAAGATGTGTTTTTCGAGTTTATAGTTTACTCTTGATTTAACCTTTACTTGCCTCTTACATTCTCTTAAATTAAAAACGTTCTGTGATGAAATTAATAGACTTGTAAAAAACAATTAATTAGGATTTTGTTAATATCAGGAAAGTGTTTTCGTATATTACTTTTTAAATTTAATTGTGGGAGCGAAATAAACACTTAAAGATAGTGATTGACCAGCTCAAAATGCATCTTCGGTCGCTGTCGATTGTTTTACAGCAGGCAACTTACAATATGTTTTAATAATTAATACCAACTGTTAACGTATTTGGGAACCCAATAACTACCATAAGCCCTCTTTTATTTAAAATCATTCTTCTAGGTCGATTGAGATGATTATTGTTGATCGATCATTGATGATGACATCATCAGGCCACTATTTTCCAGAATCATTGAACGCGGAGGGGAAAAGGAAAATCTGACCATCCATCTCAACGACTTTGATCTTGTCGAATCCCATTTCTCACTCTCTGGATTTCGCAGTCAAACCCAAGCAGGGAGATAAGAAATTTGAAAGCATAAACATCATTATAAGTGGCTAATAACAAATTTATCTATATTGATTAAAAATGAACAATTAAATTGTAGCTTTCATCATGTTCAGATTGGTCTTCCTGAAGTTTAAAACGCATGCAGGACTACAATTAAATAACCTTGTTGGCAATGGTGGAGGCGGAACTAGCTTGAGGGACAACAATGTCGGGTATTTAGTTCAGGGGGCATTCATCGTCTAAAAAGCACAATAACATAATGGTAATAACTGAAATCTTAAGGAATTATATGACAAGGGTTTGATTCCCCTAATTGAAACTGTTTCAAAAAAATTTCACCCGAGGCAGAACCATGGAAGAAATTTGTTTGGAGCATATCAAGCACCTCAGTTCGTGTAGATGGCACATTTCTACTTACAATTATAAACAAATTGTGTTATAATTCAAGGAACAACATATCATCTTTTGTTTCCCTTTCTTTGATTATAAGTTAAATGTCATTTCACTGATAAGCCTCCATGCATGGGCTAGTTCTCTTACAAGTTTTAGTAATTGTTTGGTTCATTATTACTTAATAATTTAGAGTCTGTGCTGACAATACTTCTAAAAAAATGCTTCTACCACCAAAAAGTGTTTTTTAAGAAAATCAAACGTTTAGCAAAACTTAAAAAGGCACTTTAAAAAAGTTGAAAAATCGCTTATAGCGCTTCCTATATAAATAATTCGGCGATTCTTCCAAAAATACAACTAACTCTATACGAGCCCTTATGGTTCAAACCGATGTGTGTTTGTTCATCATGAGTCATGACTAACGTGGCCATGACGGGTCCGACGAACACCAGACATCTCGGTTTAAACCATAAGGGCACTTATAGAGTTAGAGGCAGTGCAGTCAATGGGCAATACGATGTTATATTCTATTTGTATTGCGATTTCAGTTCAACATAAATGGAAACTGACAAAGAGAGAGAGAAGGAGAAGAAGTTTGGTGAAGAGAGAGAAGTACTTGTTCTATTCTGCATGCAGTTTTCCTTTATTATTTATACACTCCAGTACTTCACGCCAATATCAATGCCTAACTAACTTGCTAACCTTCTAACTAACAAAAAACATTACAATTACGTGAATCAATCAACTGAATTCAAATAATGAAATGGGAAAATCTCCTCATTAAAAACAAGATTAATTACGTGAAAGAATTATCCAATAACCCTTGATACCACCTGGGTAACCCAGAAAAATACAAGCCTTGGCTCGTGGATAAAACTTGGTATGATGAACCCTTAGAGTAGCTTATGGATGACAACAGGAAGGGTTATTTCGAGTTTTCATCTTGTCTCGTTTTTAATGGGACGGATTTGATTTAACTGTTATTAGGTTTTTAAAGGGTTTTGGTTTATTTTTTCAAACTCGGGACGGGTTCGGGGCAGGTTCTAGTGTGTGTGTATATATATATATATATAATAATTAGAATATTTTTTAATAAATAATTTATAAAAATTCAGAATATTTTTATTTTTTATGAAATATATTAATTTTAATATAATAAAAAAACAAATGTAAATAAATAAAAACAAAAAAAATGTGAACGGTATGGGTTTAGGAATTTTCTCATCCCGTCAACACATTCTGTCCTAATTAATTTTTTAAATAGGACGAGTTTGGGGATTGAAAAAAATAAACAAGGAAGGGTCAAGATGGGACCGTTCCATCTCGTGGGACCGTTCCATCCCGAACCCGCCCCGTTGCCATCCCTAAAGCAACTCATATGGGGACTAATTCTGCAATAATGGAATAGTTGTTCGATTGATTAGGTGGCTGTCAAAATGCATTCAGACCAAAATTTGAGATGAACCCTTCATTAAAAGTATAATGATGGGACAACATAGAGAGCATCTCCAATAATGAATCTATTAGCATCCTCTTTATATTTAAAGATATATGACCTATATTTTAGAGACTCAACTCTATCAAATGTCGGATTTTATTCGGAAATCTATGCATTCTTGAATCTTACATTTTTTAAATTAGAATATTTAAGAAAGAATAAATATATAAGCTCTTTTATTTTATTTAATATAAATATAAAATTACATTAAATAAATAAAAATACATAAAACGCCAAAAAATGCTTTTAAACTAATAAATTATATTATAAAGCATAATATTACAAGAGAAAAATAAAACAACGTTAAAAAAGCTACATAATGAAATTACATTAAAATTATAACCAAATAATAAAAATAAAATATAAAAACTAATACGATGGTGAATCACCTCCATAATTTTCACCATCATATTCATTAAAAATATTAAAATTATCATCTTAGGACCACTTGCTTAAGATTTGTGAGTCATTTTTCATTCAATAATCTCCATATTTTCAACTTGAAATACTCACAATCAAATAGATCAGAAATGGAATGAAGATTTTTCTCCATTATTTTTTTTTCTTGTCTTTCACATTCCAACTCATTTTTGTTGCGTTTATTTTCAACTTGTAACATCATTAATTGGTAACGTCTCTTTGACTCCTTGGCAAATGGCAAACCATTCATCCCTTCTTTTTTCTTTTCTTTTAAATATCTTAATAGTTTCATTATTTACCTCGTACATTTTAGCAAGGAAAAGACGAGTCTTCTTAACTTCTAATATTTTTCTTGTCTTTTCTTTCTTTCTTCCCATCGAACAGCTAGATGAAGAATTAGTTTATATGTCAATATAAACTTGATCATCATTTGCATTAAGATGTTCCAGTTTAAAATATTCAACAATATTTTGTAGTGTTTCCACGTATGAACACAAGATAACAAATTTAATGAAAAAACCAATATTAAAATCTGGTCAAGTAAAGAGAATCACCTTAATTTCACTGATCTATTCAACAAAACATTTATTCCTTGGACCAACTGAAACATTTCCAGTGTTTGGTACCTATTACATCTTCCATTACAAACTGATCTTCTGAAATTAAGATACGAATGTCCAAATTGTTGGGATTGTGAGCGATCTGGTGAATATTACAAGTAATATTTAGGTCATAGGTGGCTTTGTCAATCCAATATAATTGTTAGCAATAATTGGATGACAATGTCAATCCATAAGAAATAAAATGAACACTTAGGTGGTAATGTCAATCCTCGAAATTATAATCAGTTGGATGGTTGTGTCAATCCACGGAAATGTAAATAAATAGTTTTCGAGGATGGGTCAATCCATATAATAAAAGAAGTAGATAGGTGGCTATGCTAACCTTCAAGAAATGAAAATATAGATGGATGGCTAAACCAATCTGCAGATAATAAGAAAATAAAATAATAATGACATCCGATATAACGTGGTAAAACCCTCAGAATTAGGAAAACCTTCACCAGGTAAATCTGAGAAAATAATCAATTATGAGATGAAACAAGCATAAAATGTCACATACCTAGGATATGCTTATAATGCTCTCAGTTTTATCTCTTAGTATTTTCTTTATAAAGTATTATATTTTTTACCACTCTTTCTCCGGTATGATAACCTTGACTATTACACATCTCTCCTTTCAACCCTCTATGGTTGAAAGATGATAGACTACTCTTTCTGCTGCTCTCCTCTCACCTACTTATAGGCAACATTACAAACTCTAAACAAATCTTGATTGGTGGAAGAGGCGATGAGAGACAAACCATCTCTGTATGGCGGCGATGCAAAAGAAGAAAGAGCTTTTCCTTTCTTCAAGAATATTATAGCAGTAATATTCATAATGGGACTGGACCCCACACAAATAACCCATGAAAAGAAAAAAAAAAAAAAAGTGCATTAGATCATAAGGTAGTCCTAATATGTTTGAATCGGGTAGATGGTTGCAATATCACTTTCAAGAAAAGTGCCTGATGATGCTTTTAGCAGAAAGCGGTGGAGCGTGTTGGGATTGTTAGTCATTGCGGCTGCAGACGGCTGGCTCACATAAAAACAAGAAACAAAGAGGGATCGTGAGGGTTTGTTGGTTCTGCATTCCCGATCTTTAAATTAGTCCTTTCTGTGGAAGAAAATATCAGCCTTGTTAGAAGGGGCCAGATAATTCTGCGTGCAACTCACGCAGATGGGGTAACTGGTATTTATAGTGATGTTTTCCTAATTGGATGATGGTATTAGGATTCCACTCATATGGTGGAGTTTTTCTTGTCTTCATGGCTATCGATTAATAATGGATGCATTAAGGGACAATTAAAAATTATCTTGTACCGCATATTAATTGGGATTGATTGATTCTGGATATGGACTCTTTAGGCTGTCATTATGGCTACTCCGGAAGAATAAATGACTCTATGCGGGTAGATGTTTGGGCAGGTGTTTAATGAACCTGCTAAATCTTCTTAACTTCTGGACAGTGGTGACTGTTCTTACTGGATAAATGGTTCGGCTGACACCAGTTTCCTGTGGGCTTTGACGGGACATATGTGTTCTTGAATGAGGTGAGCTTTGTATAGGTGGTGGAATGGTTTGATTAGAAACGTTCAAATCACATATCTTGTAGAAGTAACCAGTGCTTTTAACATTTCGCGACCATTCCACTCTGTTCTTGGTTATTAAAAACATCTCGACCGTTCCATGTAATCACGTCTGACTTTTATACTTTTGGGTTGGAAGCGTTCTTCCGTTAATGACCTTGAATCTCTTTGGCGTTTGCGACTCGCCATGGATGCGCCGTTCATTCCTGTTTGGTGTCTTTTTCTTATTGTCTCTTGGATAATAAAAACCAGATTTCAACCGATGAGATCTGTTCACCATCGATGTTCCAGTGGTGGATGGTTCTCTTCTTCGTGGTTGAGTGATCTGCGGATGCCGGATTACGGGCGAATAGTTGGTGAATCGTTGTTTGGTCATGGTTTGCTCTTGGAGATTGGGGAGACACTCTCGCCGCCGGTAGACGGGTGAATGGGATTAATACTGGCGGGTTGATCATTTGATGACGTACGATTACTGCGGTGGGACCTGGCAGTTGAGCCTTTATATGGAAATTTTAGTGAGATGATATAGGCCCCGTTTGGTGTTGAGTCCTAGTCTCCGCGTTTTGACCTCACACATTGGCCCGTGCAGACGGTGTGCCGAGGTGGCTTGCCGTGATAGCCTCCGTTTTCCTCTACATCCCTTTATAAAAGGGTCTTACAACATTTCAACGTCTACCCCTCTTAACTTTCGCCCAATTTCTAGGGTATTCTGATTGGGCTATTGGTTTTCTTTAGGGATAAGGGCTTGGGTGTTCCTAGTATAGCTATGTTCCTGGACCTCTTTAGTGTGAAGGAAGCCGCTGAGGGCTTTCTTTATTTATCTAAGTGTTCCAACGCTCCTCTGATCATCTCAGATCTCCCGTCTTCCCATAAATTTTGGAAAGAACGTTACTTTGTTAATGTCGCAGCTGAGTGCACGATCCCCCGACAAGGAAGACACCCTAGGGCGGTTCCGACCGTCCTGACTACACTCCCAAGAATCCGCGTGAGCCGCTTTGGCTTAATTCGGTCTAGTTTTCATAAATTATGTGGTATCCTACTCCTGCGATTGCCAAGCAAGTATTTTTAGTATTCCGCCTCGGGACCCAACCCAAAGACAAGTGTCGTAGTTTTAAATCAAGCCAAAGTGCCTTCCGCGCGCTACTCCTCGAGCTTATCAGCCTGTTATTCCGATCTCTCAGCCCCGAGGTCCCTCCCGCCCCTCGCACTCTTTAAGGCCTTCACCCCCAATCCTGCGAAGTTCTCTCACGACAGCCTCCCACTGTGTCAAACCCACTAAGGGAGAGCTTCAAGCTCGGATGGAGATGCTGTCCCGGAGATCTCGGAGTGTGAAGTGGAAACCTCCTCGGGATTCTCGAGAAAGGCCACACGGCCCGGTAAACTCGAGGTTGTGTTCCTTCTTTCATCACCTGCCCATGTCCTAAGCGTAAGGTGTCGTCGCCTCCCGCCGAGGTTCCTGGGGAAGCCCTGCCTCGCAGCTCCGTCTCGGTTTTGCCGCAAAGGCCAAAGATTCCTGAAGGGTCAGTCAGCCTCCATCGCTGCTATGCCTATACGCTTTGGAGTCCTCCCCGCGCAGAGCGATGAGCCTCCCCTTCAAGAGCAAGAGTTGCGAGGAAGCGCCCAAAGTCGACGGAGATTGGGATTCGTCTCTTCAATGCCGGAAGCCACGGCGCGGCGATCTCGTCCGCCCTCGGGGATTATGATCTCAAGAGGCTCCGATGCCCCCGGCCCGCGAGGAAGCTGCTCTATCCCCTCCGTGGCTGCCCGTGAAGTTCCCTCTCGCGGTTCCTTTCGCGGTTCGCCCTTATCTTGGTTTCAGTTATGTAAGCTCACTTTATGTCGGGTACTCCAAGCAGTGGCTACCCATCTGAAGAGTTTGGCAAAAAGGGCCAGACTGAACAAGGGTCACGTCAAAGCCGCCAAAGCCTACAAAGCGAGAGTGGTCGTCTACCTCTAAGCGAGCCGAATCGCGAGACTGATTCAAAATACGACCCGAGGAGTCGCGGAAGCTCAGTCCGACTCGAGGCATTACCTCACCTATTTAATACGAGTTAACGAGCCAAGGGTAGGGAAGAAAAGGCTCCGCCAAATGATTAATGGCGGCCGAGCGAAGCCTGAGGTCGTGGATGAGTCGCAGTTGCCCAGATGATCTACCGGTGGCTCGGGGAGGCGGGTCGGGCAGTCGCCTGCATCGAGCTTCGTGTAG